>OW388293.1:32611656-33211656 GCA_936450465.1 Gibbula magus
TACTTGTGGACAGTTAACCAAGCGTGCTACAGGTTGTGAAGACGATTATTATCATTATTTATTTGGGACAATACATTTGTATTTATGAATCGCTCGGTTGTGGTGTTGACATCCTCAATCTAATTATGCCATAGAATTTGAAATGCATTCTATCAGAATTAAAAAGAAGACGAATATTGCCATTCTATTTTCATTTAAAATAAATATAACAGTTAAACAAAACGCATATGTCATTGTACCGATATTCGAGCAATTATTTCTTGTAAGCATTGTATTCTCATTAAACGATTATATGTCAACTCGTCCATCCATATATTTTCTCTTATATAATTGCGAGATATATTTACTGTTTTTCTATTACCTATCAAATTGTTAATTCAAACATTCTTGAATATACAGTCGTGAAGGGTCAAGATACGCGCCACAAACTTAAATCTAGTAAAGAGTATAATCCCTGAATGCATAGTTTTGAAATTTTGATTGATAGTAAGAGATATATATATAGAGTTTTTAATAAGCTAAACTTTTCTGGAGTGGTGATTAAGGGCACAGAATAGTATGTTATTCACAATAGAAATTATACTGACAAACAAGAGGTCATCAAACAATTTGCCTTTTTAGTTACAAAACGTCAAAGGAAACCAAGCTATTGCATCTAGAACATCTAGTCCTTCATTCAGCTTTTATACAACATATCTATAAATCATAAAATTAGGAATGGGATGTGTATTCAAAATTTCCCTGAGTATCTTTAGCTTACACTGTCCAATCTTGTTATACAGGCGGGCAATCTGAGGACGTTCAGCATCACACGCACTTTGATTTGAATTGAGGCTTGTTTTATGACATCCTACAGCAACTATGCGTCGTCAAATCAAAGTCCAAGAAGGTACATTATGCCGACAACATCTTGTACTAACATACTTTCATTCAAAATGGACAATTTCTTAACAAACAAGAAACATCAAACAATTTGCTTTCTTAACTACAAAATGTCAAAGGATTCGTCTTTGCATTTCTCTTCTAAATGCCCTATAAAAAGACGTGAATTGTTTTCTTTTATGAAAAGAAGACTGATCTCTGAATTTATATAGGTTTAGCCATACGTAGTCCTTTACTAGCATAATTGGTTGATTATCTTTTACGTGCTCGATCCAACATCACTGTCATTAAAACATTAACAGCGTAAAGATCTCGTTCAAAACGTCCAATTTCTGGACACCTTAATGTACTTGATCTCCTTGTATTTACTGCGTTTACACACAATCAATTGAAAAAACATGTGAGGAGTTTAATGTTACCGAATCGGAATGTTGAAGGTGTACATGTGATTTTGTGATCATTTGTGAGATCTTTTATAAATCAAGGAAAACATCTTTTTATTTGAGAATGGGATATTTAAAGGTACATCCATTGTGTTGTTGGGGTCAAATATGCCAAACGTTATAAATGGTCTTATTTTATCGTGAAGTACCAACTGTTACCGAAAACTAACCTTTTGATGATAGTCGACTTAGTATATTGACGATATGAAGGTAAAAGTATCGATTTCTGATCGAAAACCGGACAATGCACCGCGTGTGGCGCGCGCCAATGAGTCAAACGTAATTTTGGAATCTTATTTCAACCAGACAAACTAATAGATTTGGGTTGATAATGTTCAATAGGTCATATAACTACTGTGCATGTAAATAGGACGTGCACTTTCGGTTTCTGCACATGCATAATGATGTTACTCGATTTTAATTGGAAACTATTAATTATGATATGTTTGGCGATTGGGAATGAATATGCAAGCTGAGTGAATTTGTTTGTATTGTAAACAGCACATATGGTGTGTTGGAACGTATTAAAGCCAAATAAAATTTTATGAAACACAATGGATGCACCTTTAAGAACACGAATACATGAACATAAGAACATGAATACAACCAACAGGCGCTTACCCTTTTCCATGTTCGTTTCCAATCACATGATATAAAAACATACATGTTCATGTGTGAAACAGTTGACTATTTAGTTGGACACAAACACATTAAATCAGCTTTTCAATGGCATTGACCTCTAGTTAAGAACGACTATTGACCATCCTTTATTATCACGGTTGTTTATGTATGTTTATGTATACTAGTATTTGATCGTAGACAACACGGTGTGCTAAGCCAGTTATATAAAGGTTTACATGCACAGAGGTGAGGTGAGGTCAACACACTTATCCTCAAGACCACTGACCCTAATGTGAGGTCACTACTAATGGTAGTCGTATATAAATACTTACATCGGCGTTAATTTTAGATAGTCTCTACATGTATTTGAACAGAGACTACATGGTGTAGCAGTCACTTGAGATCAAGATAGAAATACTGCACATATTCAAAGGAACCACTTTTCAAGTCCAAGACTTCGGTGCTACTACATAAAGACGATGGAGGCGGAACCAAAGCTTGGAGACTGGAGCACTATGGAACCAGCAACATCGCATATTGATGAAATCTCTCAGAAGGTATATACTGTTATAATTGTTCATGTAACATGTATTTTCTATTTTTGAATGTTCATTGTGTTAATTTGTTATTAAATATGTCATTTTTGAAAAATAATATTTGATTTTATAAATGCTTTTCATGATTGATGAATCGATATTTCTTTCATATAAATTGTTTCATTTCTGAAAGTTGATTCATGTGTGAATTATTAGATATTGCCGTAATATCGTTTTTATTTTATTTCATATCAATACTTAAATATCTTATTTAAAAACACAGATTGCTTAATAATAATACACATTTTATTTGAGAGAGAACGGTGCCATAATGGGTTCCAAATGTTGTGCAAATGCGCTAGTGACTTGCTGTTTTCATGGCTTAATTAGATTATAGACACACTTTTTCTAAAAACATACTACCAAATTTAATATCAAACCAATGTGTGAATTGTATTAATTTCCTTTTTTAATTTTCTACAATTTTGTTTTCAGTGTTGTAGACAATAACAATTTAAAAGCGTGTAACCGAAAATAACAAAGCTTTGAATAACCAATAATGCTTTGAAAGAAGTATAACATAGTAACTTTTGTGAGCAATTACATTTTAATTGCTTAAAGGTGAAGTCAGAATTTGAGAAGAAAATTGGATCCAAACCAGGCGAGTTTTTCCCGTTTGCGTACAGAGAGAGGAACCTCATTGGAGGGAGCAAGTATATGATAAAGGTAGTCTTGAATTTACCAAAAACATAATCATTCACTAGGGATATTGATGTATGTCAAATTGTAGGCCTATTTTGGGTCTACACGAACCAATTTGGCCCTTACACAGTTACGTATATTATCATTTCAAATTTTAGTTCTGATATTGGTGAGTTAGATTGTCTCTTTTACGTTCAACCGCTATGGTATTTTATCAAAGCAATCATTAAAAGAAATGTGTTCAGCATAAATAATCTGAAAACCGGTCCAGATGAGTTTTTTGTGATGTTAATACCAGACATCGAGCAAAGACTTCGTGAAGCGATAATCATATGCCTCTTTTATTTTAGCTCAAATTCACCTATAAATTCAAAATTAAGGCAAATAACAATGACACTGACAGGAGTGTGTATCGCTTAGAGATAGCGTTATTAGACATGTCTTATTACTTACAAGTAGAGACCTACCCTATTACTATCTACAATAGTCAGTTTATATTTAGTGTATAGGGTAGGGTCTTCATAATATTTCTAACGCTGTTTCTAAGCGATATACGGCGCAATAGCAAGACACAGAGAGTGGAATATATACCTAGCTACTATTGTTCATAAGGTCACCAAGACCAAACCTGGTATTTCACACAATCACCCTCTTGTTCCAGGTGTACACGGGGTGCAGACAGTGCTATGTACTGACTGTACAGATGCAGCTAGTGTCTGGAGGAGAGCGGGTCTATACACTGGTAGACATACAGCAGGGGCACCTGTTTGATCAGCTTCACGTGGAGGGATAACCTGCTCATTGTAGTTTATTAATGTACCCAGAATGTTGGTTCTATCAGGGTACATTTTGTATTTTTTGTGGACACTAAATTCGAAGTGTCATTCCTGCTTATATGTGTATGATATCAATATGATTTTAAGAACAGGAAGATTCGAAGAAGTTGTTATCCAGAAAATTTTCCTGTTCCTATGTATACCACTTCTAAATGTCCTTCAAAGACTTGATTTTATGTTACAATCCAGCCTCATTTCACGTTATGCTCAAAGAAAATGGCAGAAATAACCCTAAATCAAAAGGGTAGCTTTCGGACATTGTTATAAAACATCACTAGGGTGCTTGCTGTCTATACACTGAAGATAAGGGAGAAATAATAACTAATAACTTAAAGGGGCAGTAGCACGTTTTTTCGCTCAAATAAATTGATGAAATGTGTTTGAAAAATAATTTCACCAATAGTAAAACATCCTTCTCTCTTCGGAAAATAAAGTTTAAAATGAGTGTACATGTTTCGGTAAAGCCATGGAAATCGTTTTTATATTACAAAATAATAAATTGTGTTCACAATAAAATGGCCGCCATGCAATTTTTGCTTTATACGCAATGCTTTACCACTACAGATAATTGGTTTGTATAATAAGATGTTTTACCCTCTAAAGTTAGTTTAAATGACATAAACTATCATTATAAATGGGAAATTTGAAAAAATAAATTTTGCAAAAAACGTGCTACTGCCCCTTTGACCTCATATGCCAGCTATTTACACTCTCTCTCATAGTATGCTAATAATTTTCATAAGATTATGGTTTAAGCATATTGTACTGAGCAGGACTAATGGGCTGTTAGGTCGGACCCTTATTTAATACATTCAATGAAATACCATTATATGTACGTTACTTCACAAACATCATCTGAATCAATGAATCTTGAACATGTTTTATTCCTACATAAAAGTTCAAAATGTGGTGTTTCGAGATTTTATTTGAGGTTTTCTATTCCATGATTAAATAATTAAAAACATCCAATTGTATAGACTCTTTTTTTTTATTGACAAAAACAATCATGCAAATCAAGAATCCCATTCCCAAACATACTTCATAATATCAATTGTTCTAAATAGTTATCATGGTTACAATTTACCAGCATTGTCATGAAAAACATGAATGATGAACAATGTATGTAAAGACAAATAATATGGATAAACTTCTTTGCTATGTGAAGGGATCTACAAGATCGACATGAATATAATGTCTTCTCTCGAAGAACAAATAAGTTCACCATCTTGAAAACCTCATGAAGAAATCAATAAAGCCATTGGTTGTAATGCAAATTGTAAAATGCTCAAATGAAAATGTACAGTATTTAACGGGTTCCATTTGATCCAAGACTATGAGGGGTGCATCCCATCATTCAGCTCATGTAGTTTATTTCTAACTTGCTTTGGTAACATCCCACTTTTCCCTACAAGGCATATATATCAATTGCTAATTAAGACTTGTTGCATTTCTTCACCTTTGATGTGCCAGTATGCTGCACAAGGACTAGGTAGCAAGGTTAATCTGAAATCTCTGGCACGGAAAATGCTAAGCAATGCAGCAAATCATAAATTAGCCAGGGATAGAGTGGCATGATTTATGTCTTAAGGGGGAAATTTGTGTCACTGTCACCTTTGTCAATATGTAAATATAAATTGCACTTTGTCCAATCTCACTTAAATTGTATCAATATGTTGAGCAGACATATTTTTGGCTATGAGGTCATTAGTACGAATAAACTTCTTCTGAACTCCTCTCTGAATTATCCACATTTTTATGAGGTCTTTGCCTTGTACAGGACTATGAATAATTTTTTTCAATTAGTTTCCTTTAAGATATTTTCAAGATCTTGGTTATCGTTACCCTTTATAAAAAGAACTGTTCATATTTCATATTGCACACACTAAGTAAGTTAGGCACTGACAATTCCTAGTTCACGTTGTCTCAAGGCAGAAACTGCAACAAACGCTGCTCCCTGACCGCTGCCATCCTTCGCCAGAATTAGTTTTACCTGAAATTAAAATAAAAGAACTAGGATTTAGCAACACAGATGATTTTAAAGTTTTATCAGTGATGTCATAACGAGGTGAGATGAGGTCAGCACTGGGACTGTCCTTGTCAACCTCTCTGGAATCCATCCCGCAAGCTAATTGGATGAGCATGAATAATAAAGTCATATGATAATATCACCTATCATTTATTCTAAAGAGGAGGAGAGAGCCGTCAAAACACATGAAGTTTTATAGTATTTTTAGTATCTTTCAGTGGATCCTCATGTTATTATCCCCACCGCAAATTTTTTTTTAACAGGTTGTCAAGTGCCTCACCAAGTATAGAAAATATATATAATTTATTCTATCATAGAACATTTGCCAACTCTTCCAACACTACAACAAACCTTGGTGCCTGGTACTAGTCTGCCCAGGAGTTCCATCATGTCGGGGTGGAAGGTGGGGTGATGTTCGTACACTGACCCGTCTATAGCCACCGTCACTTCCTCTAGCCCGATACTACGCAGACATACTGCCAGCGCTGGAACAGTCACAATGCTCATATCAATGCTTTTTCACTGTTAATAAATCATTCTGGATTTTTTCATTCTGAAAGAGTAATATTTGCTAAACAAATGAAGAGTCCTGGCACTGTTTGGTAAGTCCTTCAACAGGACACGTATCAAATAAGTAACGCAACAGAGTAGAATCCATATTCTGACTTCCAGTTACGCTTACAATAACAACTAAGTGTACTTATCATGCCAAGCAGAATCCTGAGGGGTTGGAATCAAATCAGCGACCAAGTCTTAAACTGAACATTCAGCATGTTACGGTAACTGGTTGGAACAGTTTCTTTACCCATGCATTGCGCACACATCTCAGTAACCTTTAAGGGATGACATTTCACAATAAGTTATTCATAATATTCAACGACATAATAATCACAAACCAGTCACACCAGTCAGATTAAAATGGACCGTTTTCATAAGAATAAAAGTTGCAAAATACTGCATCTACCGGAATACAAACTCTGACTCGTTAACTCCCATGTTCTGACGCAATTCAGTCAACCAATCCCAAGACCCATAACAAAAGCTTAAGGTGCGAGAAGCTAGGGACAGATGACTTCAAACAGCTACCCTTTCGTCTGTTCCGAATGCTTTCAAAACGGCGACCGTTTGGAAAAATTGGATATGATTGGTCAGCTATTTGACTGGGCTTTGTCTGCGCTAAACTGGTACTGAACACGTGCCTATACGGATTGTTCTCAGACCTTGTGGCGAGGAGTCTACAGAACCTGTTCCCATTCTGCTAGATGCATTATTTTGCGAAGTTTATTCCTCGGAACAAGGTCGATTTTTAATCAGACTGAATCACAGATACAATTGATTTATAGATATGTCACACTTCTAATACAAATGAAGCAACTGACCTGTAGTGACGATGAAAGCTCCTCGTCTTGACATGAAATGTGCGACATGTTTGATAATCTCCACGTCTTCGTCAGAAGCTTTGTCATTCAGCTTCATCCTCGTCAATACCTGCCTTGTGTTGGTGCCCTCGCTATCTTTGTCTCTGTTGATATCAAACAAAAAAATAAACTGAATATTGTCTCTGTTGATAACACACAAATAAGTAAACTGAACATTGTCTCTGTAAATAATACACAAATAAATAAAGTGAAAATTGTCTCTGTAAGTATCACACAAACAAACTGAACATTGTCTCTGTAAGTATCACACAAACAAACTGAACATTGTCTCTGTAAGTATCACACAAATAAACTGAACATTGTCTCTGTAAGTATCACACAAATAAACTGAACATTGTCTCTGTAAGTATCACACAAATAAACTGAACATTGTCTCTGTAAGTATCACACAAATAAACTGAACATTGTCTCTGTAAGTATCACACAAACAAACTGAACATTGTCTCTGTAAGTATCACACAAATAAACAGAACATTGTCTCTGTAAGTATCACACAAAAAAACTGAACATTGTCTCTGTAAGTATCACACAAATAAACAGAACATTGTCTCTGTAAATATCAAACAAATGCACAGAACATTGTCTCTGTAAATACCAAACAAACAAACAGAACATTGTCTCTGTAAATATCAAACAAATAAACTGAACATTGTCTCTGTAAATACCAAACAAACAAACAGAACATTGTCTCTGTAAATATCAAACAAATAAACTGAACATTGTCTCTGTAAATACCAAACAAACAAATACACAGAACATTGTTGTCTCTGGTACGCTGCTTCACTCAACTGGTGTAATGAATATCTCCTTGCAAGTTGAATTAATTTTTTGGGATTGAGGGAGTTCATGTGTAATGCTGCTTGGACAAAATTGTAGCCAATAGCGGTGGATTTTCCTTAATAGCATAACTAGCATTACATAATATGACTGTATTTGTCAAAAACAAACATGTTACTGGAGTAAATAATAATCTGCATCACAGACAGACTAACTTTTCATCTAGCTGGATTTGTTTTTAATTTGTGATTCAAATTTATTAAGTTACACTTCCTGGCTGATTGCTTTTAAGTATTTCATTATCATTCCTATTCTACACAAATAAGCAGATAAAAGAGAAAAAAGAAAAGTTTTTGAAACAAACTTGAAAGATATCCTTCCAAGATAGAATTCCTGCAATTTAGCCACAAAGGAATTATTTGGCATTGAATATTGAATGTTTTAACTGCTGAATCAGTTGGTCTCAACCATCCTGAGTTGTCAATGACAGAATCATAACCTGTTAATAAAGGGAATGACAAGTGATGGGCCACTTGATAAAGAACAGCTCAAATACCCCGCTTCCAAATATAGTTTGACATAATTGAAAATAGGAAAGGCACATCTAAGGGAATGACTAACCTGTGTGTAAAGTTGAATGAATATGGAATGAACAGTTCCAGAGATAACTGTTGTTATGTTTCCATGGAAAACGTAAAAAATAAAATTCAGAAATAGGTCTAACCATCACAAGGCACATCTAGGCACCATGGTTGACATGTGTATGGAGTTTGGTGTAGATAGAATATATAGTTTGGGAGATAAGTTCCGCACCATATGACTTCCTCACAGAGTCACTGTTTTGGACATGTTTCCATGGAAAATGCAAAAAATAAAATTGAGGAATCGGTCTAACCCTCAAAAGGCACAACTAGAGATCATGGCTAACATGTGGGACAAGTTTGGTGAAGCTAGGTGTATAGTTTGAGAGATATGCTCTGCACAAAGTTTTGTGACGGACAGACAGGACGGACAGAATGAATGCTTTATATCCCCGCTTAAGCTGTAAGGCGGTATGTGATCCACGGGCACATGGTTAAGAATATGAGAATTATATACATATTTGCTGACAATTGACTTTTTCCTAATCTTACCTGACAATCATAGTGACATCTGACGTCGTGAACTGCCACCTGTCCAGAATCTCTGGTGACGTGGCGCCACCTAGTAGAATCTTCTTGTTGATGAGCTTCACGAGGACTAGCCGAACAAGCTCACCCAGATAGTGTCCAGAGAATGATTTCTCAAACCTATAAATATGGGTATTTTATGAATGCTTCAATCACATTTTATTTGATCTCATTCTTTAATTTAATCACAAAATGCTGACATACATTATAATATTAACAAGGACTGTTTAAATTTAATTTAACACAGTCATGATATGCTGAGTGCCCAGAGATTTTCACTAATCTATAAACAAAAGGATTTTATTAGTGCTTCCATTCTATCTACAGTGAGCATTCAATCTTGAAATATCCTTTATTGTGGTGTATTAGTGCATTCTTGCAATGCTACAGGGTTTTCAATGTATATATAAAGTATAAAAAGTCTTAAGCTATGCAGTCCCAAAGAAAATTTTGTAGGATTCATACGTGAAAGAGTTAGGATGATTTGAGTGTGCGTCAACCTCTTTCTCGAACTCGCTGCGGTAGAAGTCAAGAGAACAACCGTCACCCAAAGATCCACACTCCACATTCACAATCACCTGGAACATGTCACATGACTATTGTATTATACAGAAATAATATCCACTCACTTTCTAGTTCAGTTAACACAATCTTACCATGGCAAGGTGACAACTTATCGAGACCAAAGAAGAGTTGGATATCTTTTCGTTACGCCCGTGACGTTGTGAAGATGCAGAGACCCATGTTAATCTTTTTTTTCAACTGACAGATTTATATTCATGTGGTTGGGTCCAGAAAGTGATTAATTTTTTTCATTTTTAAATTATTTAAAGATTTGTACAATACAGATTGGTTCCAAGTCTTAGATAGCTATGGACCACATGCCTCACCAACAGAGATCCCTTATAGTGTTATTTACAAGCCATTTACCATTTTTGTATATGAGATTTCTGATCAAAATAAGGTTATGAAATACACAAATATACCTAACGGTTCCTTGAGGTCTGAGGATGCATCTGCCATCCACTGTTAATTCCCTCAAATAGCTACTGACATCCTGCTCCATAAGTGTATTTGTCACCATCGGTTACCCATGGTTTTATATATGCTCCGTTACTCTCCACTATATCACCCATGGGAAACTCTATCAGAGAAATCTGTACTACAAATTACCCGCCCTTGGCCGGCGTGACGAAGTCAGTAACCAAAGAAAATGCCCAATAGGATAAGACGGAAATGGTCAAGGGAGACAACCGGTGACGGATGGCTAACAAAATGACCTCACATGCTTTGCAACGAAGTGATATGCATTGTCATTGGATTGGAGGGCCAAGCTGCGTAGCAGTTTGATTGGTAATTTGAGTACAGATTTTTCTGATAAGGTTTCCCATGATATAGTGGAGAGTAACGGAGCATATATAAAACCATGGGTAACCGAGGATGTGTATTTGTATCAATCACCACATTACAATACCCCGATGCAAATACACTGATGGAGCCAGATAATCTATGGATGTTGATTGGGATATGCTCCAGACAAATGACTTCCTTTTACAGTAGGACAGAATCAACGCTTTATTACTATTTATTAATGCTGTAATCACAGCAATTGAAGACATTAATGCTGCACCAAGACAAATGTTTGCATATGATACATGAAACCAGTGTTCAAATAGAAACTTAACATTAGAGAAAGGTTAGTACATACATGTTGAGGTTCTTTGTCATCTCCTGTCCATTTGTCTATATTCTTCACATGCTCCACGTAAGCAATGTTAAACCCAGTACCTGCAGAGGTAATAATCAGATATCACTATCGGAAAAGTGTTTCAGTATCATGGGAAAGAGGGTTTCAGTTTTTACGCCAAAATAAAGAGGAAAGAATAGACTACAATCCCATATAAAATTCGCAAATGTCAAAAATAAAAATAAAGACACAGCAAGCGCCGCGAAAAAGTCATGTTTACATTTCATAAAATTTGAAACAATCGGTGCTTTTCACAACTTCTTGCACAATTTATCACTGCTAAACTACTGAATGCATTTTCATAATTTTTATATCACAATAAACCGAATAGAATAATCTTTTATTCTATATAAAATGTGCATATTTACTCACAGAAATAAAAATACAACTTTACCGTTTTGAGAGGCATGTAAAACCAAACGACACTCAAACTAATCAACATATTGCATCAGATATGGTTTGAGGTTAGCATTTATTGGAAAGGTCAAACAACATGACCATATTTGGGTTGAGATGTGCTTATTTGTCAATTGGTATGAGATTAAGATTTCTTGGAAAATATATCATTGTGAAGCCAAACATCTTGTCTTCAATTCCATATATAAATTGAATTTTTTTGTTTCGGATTTATGATATTATGAGGCCCGAATTAAAGACAATCTTTCGAAAGTAATAGAAAAAAAACGAAAAATCATAGAAAATTCATTCAAAGTTGTTTATGGGTGCTGCGACTTGAATTTGTATTGAACGCCTGTATATAGTCCGTTTTCGCGATGTAGATGCAATATATTTCATAAAAACGGTACCGGAATTGTCGCCTGGAATATTCCGCCAGCAGAGCTAATTAGTGCCTAAGCCAAAATACTGCTGCGAGCTGGAGGGTCTGTAAATTCCGTCACAGGGGCTAAAATGGGTAATATAGAAATACGCAACATAAGGGTTAAGGAGAAGGGTTTCAGTATGCGGAAGGGGTTTAAGTATGGGAAAGAGGTTTAAGTATGGGAAAAGGGTTTAAGTATGGGAAAGGGGTTTTCAGGGTTTCAGAAAGGGGAAGGGGTTTCAGAATGGAAAGGGATTTCAGTATGGGAAAGAGGTTTCAGTATGGGAAGGGATTTCAGTATGGCAAAAAGGGTTTTCAGTATGGAAAAGGTGTTGCAGTATTGGAAAGAGTTGCACTACTGGAAAGGGTTTGAGTATGGGAAAAGGGTTTTCCTTATGGGAACAGATTTTCAGCAATGGAAAAAGGTTTCAGTAAGGGAAAAGGGTTTCAGTATGGGAAAAGGTTTTCAGCATGGGAAAAGGGTTTAAGCATGGGAAAAGGGTTTCAGTGTGGAAAAGGGTTTCAGAGTGGAAAAGGGGTTTCAGGATCATGGGAAAAGGGATTTCATTTGAGTTTGAAACAGTAGAAGTCAGCCAACATACAGATGATAGGCGATTGATGAAGGACCATACAATAAAGCCACCGGTCAGTGTTTGACATAAGCATGACAACAAAACTAGTTACAAATACAACCAGCTTTATAACTAGTAATGTGTTATACCAGTCATACTCAACATTTCTCCTTGCTTGTGGTGGCTATCGGAGCTTCTTAAGTTCTGAGTAAAAAATATATAACATAATTTGTTTTTAATATCTGATGCAAAAAGTCCAGAAGACATATTCCTCACCAAGAATGAGTCCGAGCCTGCAACTCTTGTCCATGTAGTTACCAGCCATCATCGTGCTGGTCGTGTCACTCATCACGGCAACCACGTCCACCGGCAAACCCTGCAATACCAGCAGTATATTCTGCACTTTAACTATTTCTATTGGTTAAACTATTGCTATTAGAATTGACAGATTATACTGTCACCCGTACATCTTTTCACACTTATTCAGCCATAATTCTGGCATTACAGCAATTCTTTCCATAAAAATGTTGTTTCTCTCCTCAATACAGATGTATTAAATTCTATCACTTAAAGATAATATCATCTCTCTGTTTTTTTCATGTTGATTCGTTTATTCATATAGACAATACTTTCAAGTAAGCAAAACACAAACGATTATTTCGAAGCGTCACCTACTCATTAAGATATAGCCCTTCAAAGTGAGTAAATTTAGCCTGCTCATTATCTCATTCTTGAAACAGTTTGCCGCGGCCCCTCAGTGTAGCATAACCTTCGTTAGCGATGTGACGTCATACACAGGAGTTGCTTAATGAAATCCTTAGGCGATTTGCCGATTTGGTCGATAATTCATTTAAAACATGATAAGAACGTTTAGACATTACAAGTTTCCGATAGAATGGGTATTTGTGCGTCCGTAGGGAGTAATTTAGGAGTTTTAGGAGCATGTTTCGATATTCAACCGCTGATTTTAGATTTGTTCTTTTCCCAATCGAGTGGAGTGTTATGTTATCTTATAAGCTACAATATGTTTTGAAATGAAAAACTAACAATTCAAAAATAAAAAAGATCATGCAATTATTTTAAATTATAAACGCCATTATTAGTTAAATTTTTTTTGTTGTGCTTGATTTTGTGTTTGAAGAGTGTCTATAGCGTGAAATCTACTGCGTCAATATTTCTCATGGTGCTAATAGCATAGTTTCATTACAACTAAGAAAATCCTATAATTTTCATCAATGTTACTGGTTTACACTTTTTAGAAGAACATATTCGGGCTATCTTTAAATCTATAGTCGTGTACATTTACAATTACTTAGATTCAGTGTAATACCACTACCATTTTCCTAGCATGTTATATAAAAGGCCTTGCATTTTATATTACATGTGGTTTTTGATGGTCAATTCTTATGTTTGTGGAAATAAAATAATGTTTAAATCACTTCGGATAAAAATATGGAAAACGTATCTTTCCCAATTTCAAATGAAAGTATTGGAACTATAGAACTTTGATCAACTCACCATGGCCGTGTGTACATGTGTTGTTTGGTTCTCAATTTAAAAAATATTACCCCGGCTATAGTTCAGTCGTGTAGATTTCCCCTCTTATTTAATATTTATCTAAGTTAGAGTGTCAATAACGCAACTACATCACTTATAACATATCGCTACATTGATAAACAAAAATACTGAAATATATTTTGTTATTTTGCATAAGGACGAATGTGAAAACAAAAATTATTCAACATGAATGAGGCGTGTTAACACCGTTATAATCCGTATGAAATGTGTAATAGATCTCTGTGACGTTTGAACATCTTCATCATCTGAAATGCGTGCCGCCGCCATATTGGGCAACGATAAGAATTGTTCCAAAACACATTGCAGAATTACGGGTCCCGCAATGGTCACATCCAGTACTAAACAGTGTTGACATCTGCTGCCAGTTGAAGTACGTTTTACGGGGCGTGTATATATGTAATTGTGTTGGATAAGGACACAGGTAAATATGTTAAGTTTGGGCAGTTATGTAAGGCTAAATCTAGTGGATTCTGTCATTAGACGCCAAGCGACTCCTGTGTATTACGTCACAAGGCCAAGCAAGTGGAATTCGCTCTCGGCTAAAGTTTTATGAGGCGTAATTGAGCGGCGTTTTAAAAAGGCGTTATAAAAGATGTTTATTGGTTGAATTGACAAATATCAAGTGGAATCCTCGTCATCTTGGAATATGCTTGAATAAAAACCGAAAAGTGATATGGTCGGGGTTAGTGGATCTTTAAATTACTGACTTATAAACAAGTCACTCTGTCTTCAATTGCCCATGTCAGCCACTATTTATGTATTTTCATTGTCTCAGTAACAAGTAAACAATATTGATCTTTGCTTTCTTACATTAAAATCATTTTATAGCTAAACATATTTCTACAAATTGCATTATGTCACATGTCAACATTGGCATTTTAAAATGAAATGTCAATAGACTTGGGAGTTTAAGGGTTGAATTCTTTAAGTGCCCAGTTTCTTATTAGATTAAAGACCTGGCATGAGACACGAAGTGTCCACTGACCGGTGTCTCCTTCTGTATAGCTTGTTCCAGCATCTGTACGGGGTCGCGACCTGGTCCATCTGGGTTCTTGAAAGTCTTAGTCCAAGTCAACAACTCGCTCTGGTTCAGCGCGAACTGCTCCGTCGGGAAGGAGAATGTAAACCCTGGAACCAGCGGAACATTAACTCTACTGTATCTACATCATATATCAACATAAAGTTCTATAAAATTCCTAGGTTCGCTGCTCAAGAGTTCAGTACAATTCAGTTCTTAATTGAAAATGTAAAACCTAAGAAACCTATGAAACCACATAGAAGGAAGATTAGCACTATGTCAATCATTTACTCCTCCCCTTGTTTATACCCTTGCAGTTGTACATTAGGAAACAAGAATATGAAGCAGGGAAACCATCCTCAGCTTGTATGTCAGATGCAAACAGGACCGATCAACATTACATTTTGATTGATTGGTTAATAACAATAAAGGATGGGTAATTTGAGTATAATTTTGTTTTTAATGAAAAAATCCAGGGTACAGTGTACAGGATCGAATTAAAAGTCCTGGATGCATGGACACATTAAACAGTGAGCATGAACTCAACTTTATATGAATAAAATCATTATAATAATAAATCAAGTCTATGCCTCGGTTCACTTCCTTGATGCTAAGAATTAAACTCTCACCTAAAGGCAGTTTTTCTTTTGAATCAGCTAAACCTTCCTTCTCCAAAAAATCCTTTATACTGACAGCGATGAATTCAAATATCTGAAAAACACAAATTAACAAAACATGAACTTGAAATTAGTACATGGACAGCACTTGCATGTTTGTTAAATGTTGAAAGTTTTTTAAAGCCTGACAATTTTTTAAACTGTTGGTTTGTAGTTACAGCCTGACCAATCCCTGATTTTTTTCCTTTTTACACATTATGATTACTGCAGATCCAATCGGCTGCAGGCTTGAAATCAAGCCATTCACTGCCCTCCTCTGTCAGTTGAAGGCTGAATATAGGTCCATCTAACTTGCTGAAAACTGTGACCCTTGACCTCCCATCAAAACAGACAATTACAGATGCCCAACTACTGAATTTTGGATATAAATGCAAGAGAATGATTTTACAATAAAAATCAACTTCAGTGATATGTAATAAAAATCATTATTCATGTTACATGGTCCACACACAAATAATTCAGTCGATGTGAGATGAAAAGATGTAATAATCTGGAAAGGGCTTGTGCCCAATCCTTTTCTTGACTGAATAAAATATGTTTCAATCGATTCAATCAATCTTCATGTGGTATATACCTAGCCAAAATTAGAAATACAATTCCACCATAAATGCAGTCACAACCAAATATATACTCAACTAGGGCTATACTGACACTGACATAATAACTCAACAATCATCGTTATCTAAAAATTTGAGTCCTTTTAGCAAAAAGTATTTGTTACAAACATGACCAGTGAATCGATAGTTGTCTGTGTATTCCCCAAATGAAGATTGACTATGACCAAATTTTAAGACTAGGTGCAGCAGTTCATGAAATATTACGCTAACAACATTTTAAAAACTGGTTAAAGTCTTGTAATGACCGTGAAAATGAGGCAAATGTCACCAAAGAGGACTGGTGTCTGCATATTTCCCAACTGAAAACTGGTACCAAATGTGAAGACTCTAGGTGCAGCAGTTCATGAGATATGGCGCTAACAAGAAAAGCCTTTAAAAAGGCAAGCTTGGGGCACCTGGGTAGATGTAGTGTATGGAACGTGAGGCGGTGATTTGTTAGTGGGAGGTGATTCCAGGTGAATATGGGTGCTGGATATGGATTGGATGGATGTCCGACAATGTATGATGAAAGCGTTGAGGAAGAACATACAATTAAGGAAGAAAGTATTGCGTGAGGAAAAGCTGAAGGAGTAATTCTATATTCTATTCAATATTTCGGTTTAGCTAGTTTTGTATCGGAACCTTCAACAACTGTATGAAACCTTATCTTAATAATTTCACTTCAAGTAACATATGCAAATTTAATTTCATATTGTCATTAATAAGAGTTCCTCGCATAACTATATCGTTACATTTTGAGTTATTTTTGACATTACAAAGGTTGGCGTAAGACCTACTCGTGTAACATCTAACAGGTGACGTAAGCTTGCATACACATGTATTACCTGAGATAAGTTTTACTCACTCATTCTCAATGAAAGTCAGTGCACAAGTAAATATATCCATTTTACAAAATTCGAAAGTCTGCATAAGAAGTCCTGATCATAACATGTCCATATATCTTATTTTGAAGAATGTTCTGTAACAAATTATAGAGCCTAATTAATTATTAACATAGGATTTGAATGTTATATACATGTATATTTGTCAGTGTTATTTGTTAGAAATTTATAGACTGGCATTTTAGTTGTTTTAAAACTTTTTATTTATTTTTTTTTATGATTTATTTTCTCTCCTTAGAATTACCCTTTGTATCCTACGCTTTGTATAAATAATGCAATATCACATGTTTACAGTCAATTATCACAAAGACCTCGATCGGATGTATTATTCCAAAAAGGTATCACCGAAAGGATTCGGACTTGTTCTAACCCTAAGGACAAAATGTAACGGGAGCTCCAAGACAGCAACCAACGCACAACACAACACAACACAACACCGTGTGTTATCATATCAATGTAAAGCTCTCAAACAAATATGTCAATTTACCGTGTGGCGATTATTCTTTTACTTTTTAGATTTTAATCTATGGAGACCAACTCTATTACATTGCCTTCGCTAACTCGACATCAGCAACATTTTGGAAAAGTAGGTCAGTGGCTATGTTTGATTCGTTTCATCGGCATATACACCGACCAAGTGACCGGAGTACATGCACCGTTCTGAAGCCAGGCTTAAAGTTAACAAGTGTATCGGCGTACAAACAGAAAGACGTCATCATCCCTCAAACTAGCTTAAATTAACATGTCATTTAAATAAGAAAACTTTTTAAAAAATTACTTCCAAACATGAATTGACATTTTCTTAGCGTGTTAGGCATTGTTTTAAAGAACCAGTATTATTCTTAAATAAATCACTTCGTCAAAGTATCTAGTTGTCAAATGCAAAGTCAAAGAAAATATAGTTATTAAATGTCGCATGGATAGCATTTGTATGCCATTATACGTCACCTTCGCCTGTCATTTCAAACCGAAGCATTCGGATTACGCCTGAGGCGTACTCCGGTTTCACCATTTTCGGCGGCGTATGCCGGGTGTTGCGCCGGGATCCGAATCAATCATAACCAGTAAAACTGTTAACCGAACGGAACGTAGTTTCCGATTCTGGAATGCCAAATAATGTACTTAACTTATAGAAAAGCGCTTTGTTACTTGTGATATTGATTTGAATTGCAGATTACAAGTTTATCATTGATTCTAATGAAACATTGAAGAACAATTCTATCTATGTGACAAATATTGATAATCAAAATCCACATTTGTTTGTGCCAATTATTTCGGATTACCCACAATGTCACGTGGTTCATAATTTGCTACAGCTTTGGTCATTGGTCAATAGAATTTCAAAGATACTAAGACAACGCATATCATTGGCTGAAGGTTCTATTTGAAAATTCCAACAGTATATAGGGAGAAATTCACCTTATTACTGCTTGGGGCGTATGCGCCCCAAGCAATAAGAAACTAAACGGATGTACGTACGGAGCTTCGTGGCAGCGGGGGACAATAAAAGCAGTAAGACCTTGCTTTGTCCAATCTTGGACGTACGATTGCATGATTCACACTAAGAATTACCAAATAGCCCAACACTGCCTCGTACACACCCGGTCACAGGGTCCACTGCGGACCTCGTCTGTGAGGCTGTAGTACTGTGTCGTGGTTGTGGCCTCCCCGTCCTTGAAGCTAACCTTCACAACCCGGAAGTTGGACCCACCCAGGTCCAGTCCAAGGTAGATTCCATTCTCTGGAAACATATAGATTGTGTTTCATTGATTGGTGCTTAGAAATACATGATACGATTTCCATCACAGGTTTTGAACCAAGTTTATTCAAAGTGTTTTGCCAAGTGATTCCTTGGAAGGGCAATCTGGTAGCGCTATTGGGAGATAATTAGAGAATAGATACCAATATCATCAACCTAAACCAACGGTTAACACATTCTTTGATGATTTTTCTTTCAGTTATTCGATAAAAGATTATGTTTGCCCTGTTTTTTGGCAATCACAAAATTTAATTTATTCCATTAGAAAACACTTTACACTCACTGAGTTGTGATGTGGTCCCAGAGTAATTAAATTTTGTGCTGTTTAGTATCTCATGCTTGGAATAATGTTTTAATATCAATCAACACAACGGGAGGAACTATTTCTCTTTCATCAAAAGGGGAGATAACCCATCCTCCCCTCATCAAGGCAACAGCATACATTGTGGTCATAAAAATGTAAGCATTTAATCATTTCCAATCGTAATGTGATAAAACAGTTTAAATATTCGAGAATACAGGATATGTCACTTATGTGAGTCATGACATTGAGAATGTATGACAGTATGTATTTAACTGATTTGTGGTGTATGATAAACAAGTTCAAAGTTACAAGAAAGGGGAAAGGAAACCAACCTTTGCCATTAAGGATACAGAGTATTTGATTGTTGACCATAAGTACATTTATATCTGAATGATTTATTTCAACAACAATGTCAGGAGAAGACAAAGAGTAGACAACTCACCTTTACCATCGAGAAGACAACGCACATGAGTGTTTGCCATGAGGAGGTCGGACTCCTTGCGTGTCTTCTTGTCTGGGCTGTTTGCCTTCTTCATCTGAACCTTCATCACCTTTATGATCCTGTCTATCATCTCCTGGGTCAGCACCAGCGGTGTCAGGAACTCTTCCAGCTGGAACCAATCAGAGTATTGTGTATATTGTGTATGTTGTTTATGTTGTGTATATTGTGTATGTTGTGTATGTTGTGTATGTTGTGTATATTGTGTATGTTGTGTATATTGTGTATGTTGTGTATATTGTGTATGTTGTGTATGTTGTGTATGTTGTGTATATTGTGTATGTTGTGAATGTTGTGTATGTTGTGTATATTGTGTATGTTGTGTATATTGTGTATGTTGTGTATGTTGTGTATGTTGTGTATATTGTGTATTTGTGTATGTTGTGTATGTTGTGTATATTGTGTATGTTGTGTATGTTGTGTATGTTGTGCATGTTGTGCATGTTGTGCATGTTGTGCATGTTGTGCATGTTGTGTATGTTGTGTATATTGTGTATGTTGTGTATGTTGTGTATGTTGTGTATATTGTGTATGTTGTGTATATTGTGTATATTTTTGTGTATGTTGTGTATATTGTGTATATTGTGTATTTTGTGTAAGTTGTGTATATTGTGTATGTTGTGTATGTTGTGTATGTTGTGTATATTGTGTATGTTGTGTATGTTGTGTATGTTGTGTATGTTGTGTATATTGTGTATATTGTGTATGTTGTGTATATTGTGTATATTGTGTATGTTGTGTATGTTGTGTATATTGTGTATATTGTGTATATTGTGTATTTTGTGTAAGTTGTGTATATTGTGTAAGTTGTGTATATTGTGTATGTTGTGTATGTTGTGTATGTTGTGTATGTTGTGTATGTTGTGTATGTTGTGTATGTTGAACATGCAGCTCAGGTAGAAGATTAGTTAGACTTTCACTTATATCATGTCAGCATGTATATTGCAGGGAGACAGCTTGCAATGTCATTGTGGGTCCTGTGAGGTGACGTGATTTAGGTTTTGATGCCGCTTTCAAGAGTATTTCACTTATATCTCGGCTGCTACTAATTTACAGCAAAGAGAAAGCCTGCAACACCATGATGGCTATGTAATGCGGTGAAACCGGTGAGCATTGGCTGGAACTAGCAGACCACAGAAATGACAGGCAAGGGTAAAGCTCTTATTAGGTCCTCATATTACCTGGTGACACTAATTAAGATGGCTATAAGTTTGTGATATCAGTGAATGTCTAACCCATTACTTAACACATGAAATTGTTCAGTATTTAAAAGCTAAAATCAATTATCCGACCTTTTGTTTAGACTCATCGCTAAGGACAGTGTCCGACTTGAATCTTTTGGTAACTGGCTCCATTCTGCAAAACAAATATGTCTGAATTAAATCACATTTTCTTTGGATGAATACAAAGTAACTTTTATAAAGTATATGACACATATCTGTTTTCCCAAAGCCTCTGGTAGATGTGTGTTTTTCAATTTTCATCGCTCCAGCAAAATCTCTTAGAAAGTTATTCATTAAAAAAATTCTTATTGGTAATAAATATAAATGTATGTTGACAGGCGCGTAGCAAGGTTAAAACAATGTGTAAGCCCGCAATTGTTGATGAAGTATCTGAGGGCGCGAAGCGCCCGAAATTTGTAGGGGGGGTTGGGGGCATCCCCCCCCCCCCCCCAAGAAATTTTTTAAAATCCATGCATTAAATACTCGATTTTCAACGTTTACCAGGGAGTTTGCTAACTTTTCAAAACTTAATTTTATTGATTGATCTCTTATGAAGTAAACTATAAAGACAGACAGACAGACAGACAGACAGACAGACAGACATTTTATTCAGTAAAAGGCCATTGGCCCAAAATACAGACATATATCAAAATGTATTGCATGAGCTTTACAAAAAAACATCCGAATTTTTTATTTTTCTTGCATGATATAAAAATAGGCATAAATTATTTATAACATTTATATTTGTTGAAGACATAAGATTAATAAAACTGTATTGTGATAATGGGGGTTTCAAATATTTATAGAGAAATACATTCCTTATATCTAGGTAGGCCTCACAATAAAGTAGGACATGTACTTCATCTTCAATTTGATTAAGATTAAATTTTTTACAAAAAGTACATACTCTTAATTCATAGGGGACATTGCTATATCTACCAGTCTCTGAACTAAGTTTAAATCTACCACATCTAAAATATATCAAACAATTTTTTAAATAAGGGGGGATATCTAAATTGAGATATGTTTCAACATTCAGGAGGGACTTAAAAAGTATATAATTAGAGCATGAAGCTGTATTATGAAGAGATGAATACCAATCTTGTGAAAGATTATCAGAAAGTCTTTGCTTAAAGACAGAAATAAAACCCTTAACATCTCCAATATCCTGAGAAATCCAAATAAAACCAAAGCCAAATTTAAATAAAATATTCCTGATATGAGATGCCCATGTAATGCGACCAGATTCATCCAGAGACTTTAACATTAAATAAAACTGATGAGATAGCCTTGAACTTGGAAGAGTTAAAAGTCTACACCAAAATTTAATTGCCCTTGTCATATAAGTAAGTTGAAGAGGTAATCTGCCACATTCGCCAAGAACCATATTATTACAAGTATTTTTTCCTACTTTCAAAAAGGATTTGCATGTTTTAATCTGGATCTGTTCAATGATTTTACTGTAAGTGACACCCCAAATTTCTGACCCATAGCATAAAATAGGTTTAACCATAGCATCAAATATTCTAAAAAGATCCACACATGACAGATAACCTACTCTTTTTTGGTACCTATAGATAGCCATAAGGGCTTTATTAGCTTGAGAAGCCAAAGTAATCTGAGATTTGGTCCAGACTAGCCTAGGGGTGAATACAAGACCTAAATACCTGTAGTGTGAAACAACTTCCAACCTTTGACCATAGAGAAACCATTTTTCATACTTTCTAAGGGGACCACTATTGATACTATAAAGTATATCTACAAAGTGAAATATTTTCTTAGATTTTGTATAACGTCAGCATTTGTGTTGTGAATTGTGTGTGGTTGATTAAAGTATCACGATTTGAAAACGATTTATGGAGATTGTATTATGTAGTGTGTTCACCGCTTGCCTGATCCTATTAAACGTTTGCCACTTTACAATAAATACATAAGCAAAGTGTATTATAGCCTCTGGTGCACAGACTTGAAGGTTTCTTACTCGAGATGATCACACATTTACTTTTAATGCAACCATATTTCAAACTATTAATAATCAGCTTAAGTGTAATTTGGTAACCAATTCAATTCTTTTCATAAATATATTATATAAGTATAGTATTTTTTTTAAAGAATTGGTCACCAAATAAACAAAAAGTTTTACATGATTAGTGTTGCGTCAGGTCTACATTACATAAATAATCATTATAGCTCTTAGATTCAATGAATTTGGAAAAGTTAACGGCAACAAAAACTTTCGGAGGGACTGGACAGTCTTCCGCATTTCATTGAAAGTTAAGGTCATGAAATCTGTAAAGGCGCATAAGACCTGCCCATACACCCAAATGTACAGTGACAAACTGCCAAGAACTTGGCGTTGACCCTCTCGTCTGTCTTTTGACATAAAATAACAAACAAAAAAATTTACCCAAAAAATCATGTGTAAGCCCGGGCTTTTTTTTATAATGGATGCTACGCCCCTGGTTGAGACTATTAACAACAGCGTTTGGGAAAATCGTCAGTTCAGCTATAAATAGATAGTTTGAACTTTGAATTCAGTGGTGGAGAGCCTCATTTACTTTGTCAACATATCATACGTGATACAATATGAACTTGCTGTAACTTCTATAATGTCATTGGCATTTCAAACTTCTCTTACCAATTTCAAACAACGAGATATGTGTTAAAATCACAAATGCTGGGGTAATTTGTTGACGTTGTGAAATACGTGGCGTGTACCGTTTATCAAAACAAAACAAAAATACAACAGTAATCACAATTTTGGATAACGGTTTAAAATTGCAGTTACACATATCAAAGATTAGAGTTTCGATGACTGTTGTTTACTCACGAAAAATCATACAGTGTGCAACAAGTAGGCTACCGACTACCGGTATATCACTACTACTCACGTGTTAATGTAGTTATGCCACGTGTGACCGGATGCATGCACGCTTGACCCTTTGTTTTCTGCTGTGCAGTGGTCACTTGTGCTGTCTTCGATCGCAGTAAATCTGACCACTAGCCAGAGGACAACACACTATGTTTAAAACGAGCTGTAATCCACGGGGTGTTATGGGGCTCTAGACTAAGGGGTATACCATTCGCAGATTTATTTTTCAACTTTGATAACATTATTCTGTGAAGCGCTCGTAAAATATTCAAACGTCATCTGAGCAGTTAACGCACGTGGACCACGGCAGGGAGAATGTTAAAGGGAGGGGGGTTCTGTCGGAGTATCTGCCATTTTGTTTTTGAGCCGTTACAAATTCTATCACTTTTTAATAATATTTAAAAAATTATATATTGATAGAATATGCAAATTTAAGGTAACACATTATGTGACATAACTTATATCATTATAGACTGCTCAAAATGTGTTATGCTGAGGCAAAGCTTTCCACACATATGCCTTCACTTCTCATTGTTTGTTTTTCTTAATGAATTTGTGCTATTCTTTGTCAAATCGTCAAATCTTAAAGGGACACTGCGTCGAGGATAAAAATGAGATCACTTTTATCTGCTTATGCTGGTTAACTTGTCTGCTAAATGAGCTACGCTTCGCTTCACTGTCTACATGTAGTAGTTTTATTACTAATTACTTCCATTGTATGAAATTTGGGGTTTGTGACTCGTTACCAGACCAGTTAATCAGCATAGGTAGATAAGTCTGCTCTCATATTTATCCTCGACATGGTGTCCCTTTAAGTCACCAATATATTACCATCAGCAGTATATGTTCCAACTGGATTATGTGTTATTATCATGATGTATAAACAGGAATTACCCTTTGAATTTATGTATATTTAGAGAGAGAACCCTCTCTTTGATACTATTTTGGTACATTAAAACACAGTGTGATAAATTTGACATATAGGTGGTTTAAATCCAGTGTTAAGTTGGGATGCTGAATAACATGGCCTTATTCTTTTAAATATTATTCTATGCTGAACTATTAGTAATTACCATTTTCTTGGTTCTATATTTGATACAAAGATTTTGAAGGGTTGGTTGGTGGTAATAATAATGTTTATATTCATATATGGCTATACATCAAGGTGCAGCCATTTTGATCCTGGTACAAAGGCTTGCATCATTCTTTTCACCTCCTTGAGGATCATACAACCCAAGCAGCCAGGGTTCATTTCCACATTGCCTTCATTATCAAACCAGGTACCCACCTATACTGCTGGTTGAACAGAAGCACAATTTGAGGTCACTTAGTCCATGATGACACCGAAAGTCTGTGTGGGATAAATTATGTCACATAATGTGATACTTTAAATTTTGCATATTGTATCCCTTTGATATTCTCGCTGCCGTGGTCCACTTAAGTCAACTGCTCAGAAAAGGTTTTAATATTTTATGTGCACTTTACAGAATAATTTTGTCGACAATTATGTCGAAAAGTATTTTCAACTCTTTAAACTCTCCATGTCATCCAGCAATTATGCCAACCACCCATCGCCTGAGCCTCGCCCACTGTTTCTGAATTTTACTGATAGGACAACTGTAATATTCATACAACTGTGTTTCTCCTCAATCTTTCGCAAGTGGGCAATCCTATACAAATCTCTTTGCTATCAAGTTATGGTTCCTGTGAATTGGCAACTCAATATAATTTGCACTTACTAATTCAGTGTTAGACTCAGTCTCATTAAAATCCACCCTCTTCCGAGGGCTAAAATCTGCAAAATAGTGCATCTACTGGGATACAGGTCTATAGGTTCCTAGCTACAAGGTTTGATGACAGCCCATATTGGCGTGTGTTCTTTACCAGTTTAGTGCAGACAGAACCCAGTTGTTACCTGGCCAATCACATCATAGTTTTTAAACCATCACCATTCCAAATCTTACGGGAACAGATGAACAGATTGCTGTCGGGAGTTACTTGCCCTTAGCTTCTCACACCTAAAGCTTTTGTTGGAGGTCTTGTGATTGTCTAACTGGATTGCGTCAGAACAATCGAGCATATGGGCCATCATCGGACTGTTTGGAGAGGACTTCAGAACGTTTGAGTTTGTATCCTGGTAGAAACAGTTTTTTGCAACTTTGATTTCTTGGCAACTGTCAATTTTAATCAGACTGGTGTTTGACTAAGGAAATCCGTAGTCCTTAATAACTTTTAACAAATAACACAAAAACTATTTCATTTTAATAATGTGCATAAAAATTTACCAGTCTTTATTTACAACATCACAACAAAGAATCATTCTACTTCAGTTAGTCCAAGGGTTAAGTGTTTGTCTGCTGTGGCCACCAAGAAGGTTTGCTAACAGTTAAATACAATGTCTCTCCAGATCTACTTTTAACACTGAGATTCCCTTGAAGGTCTGCTATACGCATCAGTCCCAGGCCGAACTGACCGACAGAATTGCGAAACTTTCCCACGTTCTTGCCGTCTTCTCTGGTGATATTTGATCCAGGTTGAACAGCATCATCAACTTCACTGAAAAAATATAAGTGACACTTTTAATATTTTTTAGTGAGAATATCTATCTAGTTTCTTATTTGGAAGATAAGCATACAGAGTGCACATACATCATACAAGTACTGTAGTGTGGTACTTTATGTGACATCAAGCATCCATCCGTCCAATGAACAAGAACGTCACCCCCCTTTTCTCAAAAATCTGTATCCGCCCCTGGTTCTGATATGAAATATGTAAAAAAAGAATTGAAAAAAAGTATATCGAACCTGTCAAAGAGTAGTGGCATCAGTCTCTTCCTGGTGACCCCTGTGTGATGTGTGCGGGCAGTTAACTCCTGGCCGATGTAACAACCTTTCTGGAAACTCACTGGAAAGAGAATCATTAAAAAATATTATTAACAAATTTGTTTTATATTTCAACTAAAT
The DNA here is from genome assembly GCA_936450465.1 of Gibbula magus. Lineage (NCBI taxonomy): Eukaryota > Metazoa > Mollusca > Gastropoda > Trochida > Trochidae > Gibbula > Gibbula magus. The sequence continues at coordinate 32,638,618 of OW388293.1, forward strand.
TGAAATTCATTCATTTAAAAAGACAGATTTGATGGCCTTCAGTGATTTATTGAAATCCTATGAGGATTAAAATGACAATGTTATTCACAAATAAACTGGCATAAGCGTTCTATATTTGATTGATAGAATAATGTAGGAAAGTCACTAAAGACCATGAATTGTTGTAAGACAGCAAAAGCATATAAATGGTACTCCTTTCCCATTTCCCAAAAGTCCATAGTTATGTTCACAGCTTATAATTGAGATCACTTCAGGTGGCCTTTGTTGCGCTTTCAAAAACCATGAGAAACAATCACCTTGTCAATGGAGGACCACAAGAAATGTGAAATATACAAATGACGCTCAATTGCAAGAGCAACTTCCCAATGCAAGGCATAACTCTTGCCAGTCTCTCTTGCTGATTTAGGCTTTGCAGTATTTCCTTAAGAAATCAGTGCTTAGAAATCCAGGCCCGCTATACATTTCTGGTGCAGCGATTCACTATCTAGGCACAACAAAGCGAGGGAAATACCGCAAGGCTTAAATCAGCCAGTAATGCAGACTGGCATGAGTTATGCCTTGCATCTGGAAGTTGTTGCAAGAGTCAAGTGACCTCTGTTTTCATTGGTTTAATTTCACAGATCAGGTGGGTAAATCCTGCAATGTAATTAAGGACAAATGAAGTAGATCCACAGTTATGAAATAAGGGATAATGATGAGGCAGGGGCCACCAGTATAAAATCTTGTATGATTAATTTTAAAATACCTCCATTGTGGAAGACGAGGTTGCTCTCGAGAGGGAAGCAGTTGGCTGGAGGCAGATCGAGGACACCTTCTGGGATACCCCACTCATACCTCTTCTTGTGGTACTCACTCTCCGGCTCCAGATCAGCGGCCTCCAGCTTCATATCTGAAGAAGAACAAGCTGTCATTGTAAGATCTTCATCTCAAGATCGTCAGATCAGGAAATTTGTCATGCCATAGAATTGCTGAGAATAATCAAGGGGAGGTAACTGAATGTGCAGAAACAGACAGTTTGGATTGCTAAACATGACCTGTGATTTCTCATGATCATATATAAAGTGTGTTTGCAACCAGAGAAGTGATATCTCAAATTATAAATTTGTTAGCACCTTATTTTCAAATCCAATAGCCGAGTATAATCAAGCATAGGTAATTGGTTGTGCAGTAACAGTCACTTTGGATTGCTAAATATGACATCACATAAAGTCTGTTTGAAACAAGAAAAGTGATATCTCAAATTATAAATTTGTTAGCACCTTATCTTCCATTATCTTCTGCCCTCTGTCTGTTCATGGCAAGCATTCCACAACTTAAATCTCTACGGACCATACAAATTTGAAGAAATACCTTGTCTATCCTGAGGCTGAAGGAGCCTCCACCCAAACACAGGTACCCGGGGGTCTGGCACACAAGTCTCCACCCCCATGGGAACTCCCTCACCCCCCAGAGCTGCTAGCAGTCTCCACTCCTGGGTCACTGCACGGATCTCCACCTGGATAGAGAGGAGCATGTACACATGCATAAATATGCCACTGTCATGTGGTCACAAGCTACAACACATTGTGTCACACGGACTGAATGTAAACAAAACCAAATATCTTGTTCTTAAAAGGACAGTATCAGTTATTCTCTCAGAAAAGGTATGCACTGATTAAAGTAAAACATCCTTGTTAATCAATTTGTGTTGATATATTTGATATCAGAAGACACTTGGGTGAGATTCTCTATATTGCTTAAAACTTGGATACAAGTCTACCAGTGCATGCACCTAATCTTGAAGGTCATCCAAAGAATTCATTTTGTAGAATGAAACAAGAGGAACATGTGGTTCCTGGTAAAACAAGACTTAATTTTCAGAATGTCAAAATATAGGGGCCATTTGAACAATCATCTTTAACATTCATATTTGGGGACAAAATGAGTTAATGTACCTTAAATATCCCACTTAAACAAGCACGGTTTAATATATACCACAAAAAGCGTCACAAACCTTCTTCCTGATCTTGTAGCGTCGGATGACTTTCACTAGCTCATCCTGCACACTGAGATCACACTCGATGAGGACTCTGGTCTCGGAGCTGGAGGGGGCTGGGAGGGAGTACAGCAGCAGATCATACAGCACTCTCCCCTGTACACACACATTACATGCTCTTCATTTTGGGGATTCACAATGTAAAGATGGTGTCACATCGTTCTTGGGGTCAAACAAAACTAATTACATGTCACATGTTATGTGGTAAACCTAAGTGTTATAATGGTGAGCGTCAATACAGTAAACCTGAAGAATTGAACCCAGTTCTGCAGACCCTTTTTAAAATGATTTTACATCATATGAAACATCAATATGGCCAAATGATAATGGCAGATCACCAGTAGTCATTAGCAGGTAAAGGCTTACAGCCTATACCTGCTGTTGACTTACTGTTATATGGGTATAAAAAAACAACAGGTATTATTACCATTAACCCTTGGCCACCCCTGAATTCTGGCCAGCGGTGGATCTAGACATTATCTACATTACACAAACCCCCTTGCTGCACTACCCCGCCCAAACCCGTAAAAATTCCTGGATCCGTCAATGCCGGTTTTGTTACACAAGCATGTTATGATTCCTGAAGGTGAGTCACACAGAATGGTTTATTAGTCACTAAACAAACAGATACAAACATACAGTACCTGCACATTCAGCATCATCGAGTATTGCACTGGAACATCTTGGCCAAGTTCTTCGACATCACTTGTCACCAAACCCTGCAGGAAATCTATTGTGTCTCTCCCCTTCAGCTCTACAAGACCGCGGGACTTAAGCTCATAGAGAGACACACCCCTTGTAGAATAACAGGCTAGTTGGGACCTCCATAGAGAGTGGAATACGTTTTGTAGCAAGTTTCTTTTTGGACTCCGAAGATATGATGACACCGTCCTTGAGACTTTGATAAATGCTCTTTGACACAACATTTTTCAGCTGAAAATAAATGAAACACAAGTTTTTATTCAGCTTTGATTCAAAATTGTCTGAAATAGTAGCAATCATGTTCAACACTTCTCTTTCATTTAAAAAAATTGGCAAAATGAAACAGCAAAATTCTTCAAATTGCTCCCAGACTGAAAGTTGTTTGTTCAACATGCACAGAAACAGATATGAAGATGGGCCCTATTATTGTGGGTCTTATCATTTTACATGCATATTTCCATGAAGATTGGTTGAATCTCTATGGGGGGGGGGGGGGGGGGGGAGAGAACTTGGCAAATATCCTCCAAAATATCTAAAATAAAACTCATATCTTAGTAATTTAGTATGGAAAATATTTTCTTGACATGGAAGGGAAAATCATTGTCTGTGCAGTATATTTCAACAGAAGCGTCCCTATTATCGGGATATTTAAAATTTCATTGATATATGAAAAAGGCTAAGATTTCACTATTATAGGTTTTGATAATGTTTTAGTTTTGTTAATTCTGAATTATCTGAACATTGTTTACAATTATGTTCTAACAAAATGATGAAAAATATTATCCATTGTCTATTTGATACCTTTTAACATTCTACTGAAATATGGCAGGTACGTAATTTTCCGGGTTTATTCCTTATTTGGAGAGTAAGTTGTGGGAAGCAGTTAGCACAAGCACCAATGCCTCTTACATTTACACATTTCTGATTGATAAGAATCTAACTATTTACAAACAAAAGTTAGAACCCATTGGACAATATTTTTTAAAAATGAATGAGATGAATGCCGTAAATTTTTTAAATGTAAATTTTACTGTAGACTTCAAATCACTACAAAGTAACAAATGTGATAAATTAGTACTTTATAAATATTTCATAAGTGTTATTGTTTTAGATGCTGCTGCATTTTGTTTATTCATTTGTTAAGTGTTCTACAAAAATAAGAACTTTAAATCAGTCCTTTGGGGCTATTGACAGAAACGATTTTGCCATGATAATAGGGTTACCTCGATAATAGGGTCACTCACAATAAATCCCCTTCTGATGAACCAGAGCGCTACCCCTCAAACCCCTGACCTCCTTTTGAAAATTTGTGCATGTTGATCATGATGGACCGCTGTGCACCTAAGAGATAACTGACCATTTAATTATCAGTAAGGTAGGGCCTACATTTAACATTTTAGTTTAGATTCTGAAACACACTGCACATGATTTCCATTTGCAAGTGAAAAAGTGAAAAATATACTTTTGGAAATGAAATATGAATTTTTGATTATAATTAGGCCTATAATGACTCTTTTTAACACAGAAATTGAATTTGTGTTATTTAAAACAAATTATCATAATGTAAAAATGTTTTGTCCTTTGTGGCTTTGATTTGATCTTTGTCGTTAATTGCAAGATGGATTAAAAAAATATTTGTTTAGATTGGGCTCATATCATTTCATACATAATCACAATAATTTGCAAGTTAAATGCCACGAGACCAGACATCATAACCTACCGTCCTCAACGAGGTCCTCTAAACGATCATTTCCAATGTTTTCATGTCAATGTTTCGTCTGAACACAGTAATTGAGAGTTGTCTCCCATTCGACTAGGTTCTATCTTATTCGAATGCGATGTTTTTAAAGCGCAAACAAAGAGACGCGCAGCTCCGACTAACCAGTGAAAGATCGGGTTCAATTCGATCAAAACTTGAGTAGTCTGACAAATCGGTATGTTAGGTAAAGGTTACGTAATATTCTTGTTCATTAAATCTAGGCTTATTTCACTCGCATTTTTATACAACAAGATATTATGTTTTTAAGTTAAAGATAGTGTAGTTAGATATAGTACATTTTTGGGATGAAAACTACGTAAAGCTAGTACAATCATATAGCGATCAAAACTTGATTTTATAGTAAATTCAATTATCCAGTACACTTTCTTAAAAAAATAAACCAACCTTCTGAATATTTATATTCACAAATCTGTTATGTGTCTCTTTAGGCCTAGTGTCACATTTTACTGATTGTTTTTCTTTCTTTTTTCTCAATCAAATTAATTACAACAATATGGGAAAGTTCTATCACCGATCTATCGGCAACATCCGTCATATTGGATTTTTGGCGTTACGTGAAATGAAAACATGCTATATTTAACCCAATTTTACACTTTTTTGAAAATTAAACATATACAATGATAGAAAATTCACTTAGTAACACATAACATATAAAAAACGAATAAACAATATGCGTTTAGTCCGTAGCGAAGTTTTCCCCACTCGCAGCGCCGATGCATGGCTTCAATTCTCATCGATTATATTTTTCAACAATGCGCTTGTCTTTATCAAGTTGTGAAATATAAAGTCATCAAAATATTAACTTCATTAATATATTTTAATTAAACTGTGTTTTAATCATGTATTTATATCATATTTGTGTAAACAAGAACATCCTCTCGAATTTCGTTTCCACAAAAAATACCCCGACAGAACCCTCCTTTTAACTCCATCTAAAAAGTATTTTTCTAGAAAACATTGATTAAAATATCCCGCTATATGAGTGATTCAATTTAAATTTGAAGTGAACAGAAATATTACATTTTACTGTCGGTATTGCCGAAAGTTACTACAGCATGTAAAGAACATGAAGGAAAACGAGTTTTATGGATATACAACTTCTTTATTGTAGGAGTGCGACGTTTCGGTGAAGAGTCTAACACCGTTATCAAGCAAATAAGTTGTAAACCAGAAACAATTTTACATTGTTAGCTCATCAGGCTTGAAAGGCCCGATGGGCTTATGGCATGGCATGGTGTCCGCGGCGTCCGTCCATTCGTCCATCCGTCCGTAAACTTTTCGCTTTTTCGACTTCTTCTCCAGAACCAATGACCCCACAGAGCTGAAATTTTATGTGCAGACTCCTTGGCCAATGGGGATTCTAAATTGTAGATTTCGTGACCCCGTGACCCCAAATGGGGTCACAGGGGTCACATCCTTAAAAACCTATTTTCATCTTCTTCTCCAGTTCCAAAAGGTCTAGAGAGCTGAAAAGTTGTGTTCAGACTCCTTGGCCAATGAGGATTCTAAATTGTACATCTCGTGACCCCGTGACCCCAAATGGGGTCACAGGGGTCACATCCTTATTAACCTATTTTCATCTTCTTCTCCAGCTCAAAATGGTCTAGAGAGCTGAAAAGTTGTGTGCAGACTCCTTGGCCAATGGGGATTCTAAATTGTAGATTTTGTGACCCTGTGACCCCAATCTAGGTCACGGGTCATGACCCAAAACCCATTTTCATCTTTATCTCAAGTATGTAAAGCTCTAGAAAGGTGAAATCTTGTGTAGAGACTCTTTGGTCAAAGGTGATTCTTAATTGTAGGATTGGTGACCCTGTGACTCCAAATACGGGTCACAGGGGTCATGATCTAAAAACCTATTTTTTGCTTGTTAACATTGTATTACTTGAGATAACTTAGATATTCAACCTTAGATAATAAATCAATGAAATCCTGTTGAGCTACAGAGCCCATGTCCGAAAAACGCCGAACAACAGAAAAGTTAAGGAAATGCGGCATGGCTTAAATTAGTATGTTTTTACGAAACTCGTGCAAATTTACGTGCAACCCTCACTTTCGCAATAGTCATATGACACAGTTCCTCGAGTAATAATCCCTATATACAAGAATCATACATTACAGTTTTAAAAATTCAATATTAGAAAAGGAGTTTTCAAAATGAGATAGCTATATAAACACGGAAACGCATGAAACATTCACTATATATATATATATATATATATATATATATATATATATATATATATATATATATATATATATATATATATATATATATATATATATATATATATATATTTTATGAATTAATAATTGTTATGGCCTCATGGCATTTAACTTCAATATATTCATAGTTCAAGTAATATATACATAAAAAAAACAAAGGCTGAACATGTTTTCGCATACCGATTTAACAATACACCAGGACTGCATTACGTGACAGAAATAGTTAACTCACACGTATGAAAATACTTTCGAAGGCTTGACTATGCGTAACGATCTTTGGTGAAAGAACTTTAAGGCCTTTATATAATAACCTATTTCAAAACAGGACATGCAGACACAAACACGGTACATATAGAGTTCTCATGGGGTCTTGTCGACTCAAACATGATATTCTGGTTATTTCTTTATGACGTATTATTAAATAAGAACGTAAGTAAGAACGAGTTTCAAACATATACTTTCATCAAAACCACAATTGAATCTAACAGTCCTCATAATCTAAATTAAACCTATATTCAATCAGGCGAAACATTCATAACCATAACTGTATGTTCAGAATCACGCATTGCAACAATAAGTCATCCGATAATCAAGTCTTGATTTCACCATTTTTAACATTCCGTACGTATAATCTTCATTTCTACATCTCAATATATTTACTAACTAGCAGCAGGCTATGTAAGCCACTGGCTGCCTTAATATATAATATGTACAGACGGAAGTTGCGCCTCACTTAATTTTAATGTTTATTCCATTCTTGTATATTCATTATTTTATATCCATATTTATCTATATTTTAATATGAACAAAGTAATATGGTGTCTCATAGGCCTTTGTAATAATAATAATAATAATAATAGTGCATATTTATAAAGCGCACATATCCACGCTCGAAAGCATGCTCAAAGCGCTAAACATATAATGCTAATAAATAATGATAATAGTGATGCACATTTGAATGTGCTCACTTCACACAAACAGCAATAACAAATCAATGTGTACAATTGTTGCAATTGTGAAAGTCCTTATGAACCATAAAACTGAACAAAAAGATAGGCTTTTAGACTTGATTTGAATGATTCAAATGTTGGACATAGTTTCAGATTTTTGGGAAGAGAGTTCCACATGTTAGGAGCAAAATGCTCAAAACATCTCTGCCCAAAGCACTTGAGGTTACACTTCGGCACTGTCAGTAGGCCGGGTGCTATCTTTTTATCTGCAATTTTGTTTATATCATGTGAATATTGTTTTATTATGCCATATGTGTAATGTATGTATGCACGTGACACCGAAATAAAATACTTTTCTCTCGTATAAAATACACCTCTCTTTCATCAACATTTAAGGCAAGACAATTTAAGCGTGCCACATATCTTGTAGAAACATGACCAATTTTACCTAGCAACGATTGTTTCCAGCCTGTGACTATATCAAATATTTCAACATATTACACATGAATAGTACAATAGTGAAGATCGCACTTGCATACATTTGCTATGGAAAATTATATTTTAAAAATAAATACTAAATGAATTGTACGTTACACTTGAAAGTGTACTATACTCATTTCAAGAAACTCACTAAATGTTTATAACTTAGCTCCTCGCCCTCGGGTAATGAATGTTAAAATGTTTAGAAAAAGCCGAAGTTTACATTTCATAGTAAAGAAGTTATTCGCAGACGGCCCTAGCTAAAGCTTTTACTCTACATACCCGACTCTTGGCATATCGTTCAAGTAAATTCCATCGAGGCTTTGATGTTATAGTCTATCATCCCATGTGCTGCATAAGAAAACACTTTCTAGACTCAAAGAAAGTCTATGTCGTAGCTAGCTACCCGACACCACACCAGTCTGTCCGCATGGACAAGGAAAACACTATCAGACTAAACTTTAGTCTAGTATTGCACCCTTCACTGTATCAACCGTGGTACATATATCAGTGGGATATTTTAGTGATAAACCGAATTCAATATGGCTCCCTGTTTAAACAAAAAAATAGATTTTCGAAATTGACATAAGGAACGCCCGATAACTTATCCCAAGGACATAAGAATAGCTCGAAAAGTGTATCACTTGACAGTTCGTTTTAGCTACATCTTACTCTGTTGATTGCATTGAACATTACACGTCAAAACTCACCTAAACCGTCATGAATATTTTAGAGATACAGAGACAAACCAACTGGGGCTCATTTCTGCTAAGATATATTATATTTACTTTATTTACACGAATTTATAAGAATTTATTCATATGAAAAATTACAATTTTGTAAAATATCGGAAAGTAGCCTCAGAGAAATGGGCCGTGTTCAACGCGATTGCTAAATGTAGCGCTAAGTAGCAAAGCGAGCGAACTTTGAGGTTTTTCACCATGTCGTTCATTAGAGAATAAGCGCTACTTGAGCGCCACTTGAGTGCTACATTGAGCAATCAATGAGCGATTATGGACACGGCCCTGGTAACTTTTGTCGTTTTGGTCAAAATCGAGATTTACACATGAGGAGATGTCACAGATCACAGGATGCTCTTATTTTTAAACAGACGGGCTGTGAGTCATGCAGTCAACATCGTTGATACTCTGTACGATCAGTGCGATAACTAGACTCTGTTGTACTGATAAACAAACCCGTGACTATGGGCAACCTTAAAAGTACATCCATTGTGCTGTTTACTGTACAAATGAATTCACTGAGCTTGCATACCGGTTTCATTACCAATCGCCAAATATATATTAAAAACTAGTTTCCAATTAAAATCCAGTAACATCATTATACTTTTTATAGAAACCGAAAGCGACGTCCCATTTACATGCACAGTAGTTATATGACCTATTAAACATTATCAAACCAATTTTGTCATTTTGTCTGTTGTAAATAAGATTCTAAATTACGTCCGCATTGTCCGGTTTTCGATCAGAAATCACTACTTTTACCTTCATATGGTCAATATACTAAGTCGACTATCATAAACATGATAGTTTTCGGTAACAGTCGGTACTTCTCGATAAAGTAACACATTTTATAACGTTTGGAATATGTGACCCCAAACAACACTATGAGTGTACCTTTAAAGCACCCCCACCCCAACCCTACCACCCATGGACTCCACTATGATCATCTTGGATCCAGTTAACACAGTATCCTCTATCTCCTGTATCCGATATAAATAAAATCTTTTTGGAAGACTAAATGAAGTCTATGTCCGAGTTACCTGATACGCTTTGTACCACGCACAGATAGTTCTCAAGACTTGCTTGCAGTATTCTCGTGACTATGTAACACCTACATACATACATACATACATATATATTTAGCCTATACAATAACGTGACTGGCGGTGTTCCCAATCACGTGCCTATGGAGAAGAGGTTATCAGAGTATCAGGATACACTGGTGGAGATACAAGGTTAGTTTTTCACACATCAACACATACTTGATAATCTACTGCGGCGGTATCATGATCACCTTTTGGTGGTTTAATTACGTGCTCTTGCATTTCTTAACTGGTCTTACTGTTCACTGTGTCACAGTGTCAGCTGTATACTTGTACTTTTCAACGGAGACTTCATAGCCTCTGTCGTATTCATCGTACTAGTACTGTGGATAAATTTGGAGACAACAATAAAGCTTCACTGTCCCTAGATATGTATGAGATATATAAGAGTTAAGGAAAAGCATTTATATAATCTAGTCAGTCTATTAAGGTATATTTTTCCTTTAAGTTTTGTTTGTTATTAATACGTCGTTCTATTCATGAGTGATGGAACTAAAACACTGTTTTAAAAAGTTAAACATATAAATACAAATATAAGGGTAATCCCCACTGCTGAACCCGGAACAGAACATTTCAACCCCAAGCCCTACTTTGTTTGAAGGGAACCTAAGTAGCATCTAGGAATGGAGGCAATATGTCACTAAATTGGACCAACGTACGTAGAACACTTGGCGGACAAAGTGGATGTGATACGGCATTTTGTTGCCCTAGGCTTTAGATTTGAGAAAAACACGTATTGGGGCCCTTCATTCATATATGGGTCATAACATGTACCATGTATTTTCACTAAATGTCCATTTACGTCACCTCATCAATACACAAACCCATATATTATAATGTAATGTGAACATGGATATATATATATAACTCTTATATATATATATATATATATAGAGAGAGAGAGAGAGAGAGAGAGAGAGAGAGAGAGAGAGAGAGAGAGAGAGAGAGAGAGAGAGAGAGAGAGAGAGAGAGAGAGAGAGAGAGAGAGAGAGAGAGAGAGAGAGAGTTTCGACCAGTGTATCGGTCTTTTCAAGTAGGCTTTGATATGTGGAAGATCGCATATATATATATATATATATATATATATATAGGTTTCACACTATTCATTGATATTCACGGAATATATTATATACATGTTTGACATCACAAAGTGTAAAGTGCAAGTGTTTCAACACAACACATCATAACTGTACTATACCAGATACATAAGTCATCAATGGTTTGATCTATACAGACCATGCATGCATGTATCACAGCCGTTACACACTATCACTGACTCCTCAATCAGTTTTTTTGTTGACGATTAACACAAACGTTCGCTGTTTTGTGTGTATGTAAGTGGTCTATAAAGATTGGTAATCATGACACGTCATCCGTATTTTCTGTTATGTAATGTGTGATTCATTCTGATTTACCGTCAGATACAAGTCTTTTAGTTTGTAAATCCTTTAGCTCTTTGAAGGGCATTTAGAAGTGGTATACATAATCCATTAGCTGTAGCATTTTCTCTGGAAGGAAATTATGGTTAGAACACAACAATTGTTAGGTTATATTTCAAACAACTTTGAGTTAAACGATAATTTACCCTTATAAATGGCATAGACAAAGGAGGATAAACAAGATTTAATAATTACATGTACATATTTCCAAAGGAAACAAGGAAATTGAAAGTTCAAAACTAGATTAGTTGCCACTCATCCCATTATTCAGCAACTAATTGTAGTGACAAGTTAAGCAAACTTTCTTCTGCTCTATGTATTTTCTGTATATTGTATATTATTATATATAAAAACATATATATAATGTGTTGTTACCGTATACATCAAATGTACCTTTACCTTATACAAGAAGATTGAATATTCATAATAAGCCTGATATATATCTCAATGTCTTTGTCTTGTCAAGGGGTTTTATGCAGCTGATATATAGAGAATCTCACCCAAGTGTCTTCTGATATCAAATATATCAACACAAGTTGATAAAAGTTACAAATATCCGAGGCTTGCCGAGGATATTTTGACTTTTATCAACGAGTGTTGATATATTTGATATCAGAAGACATGAGGGTGAGATTCTATTTATCATCCAAAATCATTCTTCATTAGTTTTTAATGAAAAATGAAAATATCTGAACACAAAACTGCCATTTGGCTTCCAGTGCTGTGATGTCATAGCATTGTGACGTCATCGTGGTTATGACGTCATAGCATTGTGATGTCATTACGTGATGATGCAAAATCATTGTGATGTCATGTAGCTGACGCCAACAGGGCATTGTTCAAAATCTACTGTCAAAATGATATCTCCTAGGAGATATCGCTTGATCTCATACAAGCGATATCTCCTGTGGAACCCAGTTTTGGATGATAAAGTTTTTTGAGTACATAGCTATTACTCCTGTATATGTCAATGTCGTTTGTACAGACATGTCGTACCTATCTATCTATTATAATTAACAGTATTACAAGTAAGTAGATCAGTTGAATAGAATAGTTCTGTAGTCACCTGACACATTGTCAAGCAACATGGACAATGCACAATGGAACATCTATAGTATACGAACTGAACGAAACAGTTGTCCTCTTCACATTACAGTATAGGGTATGTATGATAAGATTATGTAGATAACTCTTGTCATTTCAGTGAACACCAATAATTTCAATGAATACAACCCGGATATCCATTAATTCAGAGAGGATCCATGCCTTGTTTATGTAGATCACATGCTGAATGTCTTTGATGTATGTTATATTTGATCATTTACAACTAGCATACAGCGCCGATTGTCAGCGATTGAAAGGTAATCCAACCATATCGTTAAACAGAGCGTATCTCAAAGCTAGACTGAGTCATATCGTATTCTGTGGCCCCATTTTGATAGTATAGCTATCCGTGTACATACTGAGACGTAGTCCCTACTACATGATAGCCCGGGTCCTTATTCAGCGAGTCGACTGAATAAACATTCAACTGAAAGCTTAAAATAATATAATCACATGGATGTAGACCGAGTAATTGTTAGATTTCGTAGATTTTAGTCTAACGGAACAATTGTATTGTGAAATAATAACTTTTCAAGATAATATTTCAGTTGAGATCACACGCACGTACTCTTCTTTCGAAAGTGAATATTAATTACTGAATTAACATGTTTCATTAATTTCACAAATACTTGGGCCTCTTACAACCACCAGTAAAATATGTCTTGTTGATGGGGTTAACAACAATTTGACGAAATGTACATTACGAATAACGTAAATATACGAGGCTGTTTTACAATCACCATTTCTAGATATTATTAGTTCAAACCGTGAACACCATTTGAACGATGTTGGTAACATTATACACATGGAACAGAGCTTACTTTATTACGCAGTTTTCCATTTTACTTTTGCTTTCCCCTTGGGGAGTGGGTCTGCTTTACCATCTCTATAATAAACACTGAAATAAATCAATCTGTTACTTTTAACCTTTGGTGATACTTGTAAAGTATGTTTTTAAAGGGACGGGGTGAGACCCCCGAGGGTCATATTTCTATGCAAAATTTGAAGGGCTATTCCCGTTTATGATTGTGTGACATTGATAACAGTAATTATGATACATTTTCTCATATTTCAAGTGGACTATACGTCTTAAATATGCATTAACATAAATGACGCAAAAACAGAAAACACCCCTTGAATTTTATTTTCAAAAAACAAACCCCAGGTGCACTGTTTTCTGGATATCATACAATAACACATATCTCCTAAAGACTGGCGTCAATCAATAATATAAATATGCCGGGTCACATCGCAATCTAAGTAAAACTAGATGTTAAGTTATACGTCCCATCATGACTTTGGGGACGTATAACATTACAGCTATATATTGGGTTACATCGCAGAGTTATAGCTTGTTGTCTGGGATGATGCACTTTCGATTTTCATTAAATAAGACTGAACACTGAAGATGAATATACAATTTATCTAGCAACATCTGTTTGAAATGTTTGTATTGTTATAAATGGGACATTGTTAAAAGCTAACAGACGCCAATTATATTAACAATTATATCAAGCATGGATTAGTGTCTATGCATATGAATTGATACAAGTTAATTCGATCGAACGATGCAGATAGAATTACAATAATTGTGTTCCTATTGTTCTTAGGTCAAGTATATATATCAACTAATGTCACGTTTGTCACGTACCTGGACATGTACCTTATTTGCTGTTACATCCGTGTGTAATGTTGAAGAGAAAAGAATATAAGAATATATTATGTTGACATATTATGATGATCAGTGGCATAATCAAAACCTGCTTCAACTTACTGTCCTTTTCTTCATAGAGGTCACTTATTTTCTTCCAGAGTAACGTGGGAAGAACAGACTTTAGTTACCCCTGAGGGGAGGAAATGCTTACTGTCTACTTTTGATTAAAAAGGTACATATCAACACGAGGGTTTAGATTAGTCTACCACATACAAAAGTATTTCCCAAATATTGAAATGAAACCAATGTAAAGTCTAATAAAAAACCTTTTCACTTTTCCTTTTCAGTATTTGATAAATGGTCATATTTTACGAATTAAAAACGTTTTTGTGTGTCTGAGTGTAAGACTAGGTTTTGATAATTATTCTTACTTTCATTTATACTTTTTTAAACTTTTATTTACATTCATTTATTACTTAGTTTTACTTATTCCTATGTCAATCAGTACGTTCAAACTTAAGGCTCGATTTTCAATTGTAAAATTAAATTACAAAGTATGGTATTCATTACTTCATTATAAAGTTCATAAATATATATTGTTGAATGAAAGCATTCGTATTCAGATTAAATTATTTGTTAAAATATAAATAAATGCTGGTCCTCACGTCTCTGAAGCTTCAATATCACCGCTAAACTACACTATTGTAAGGTAAAGCTGCAAACCTAAAACCAAATATTTGAAGTAAAACAACTACATGTATATTATGATAATAAATTAACATTTTATTGATAACATTAACGGAAATAATCTATTTACTATCCATATAGTTTTAAAAACTTATAAGTAATAAACTTAAATAATTTGTAGTCAAATTGATAGTTAAGTTTGATAAATGTTGACTAATTTGTCAGTATTTTTTGCTACTCATCACCATTCTAAATTTGTTTTACCAGTTTAATAAATTCATAATAACTTCCATAACCTTCAAAATAAACAAAAAGGAAACAACGTATTACGTGATTATCGTTTGTGGTGTTACTAGATTGGATTTTGTGAGAGTGATTATATAAATATAAATCTAATACAGTCTTTACACTACACGGCTGTTCATGTGCCGAGTCCATGATAACTTGCGTACCAGTTTCATCAGCACATGGTTAGTGTAAGTATGGTGCAATGTCATCTTATTGGACGCTTAATTGAATAAATAACAACTTTGATCTGTCGCCGGGATCATTTCGGCAAATATTATATCAAGAAGGTAACATTTTGTTGTCAATTTACTTAGACAATGCCTTGTTCATTTAGCGAGTTTAAAGTGATTGTATAATTTTGGCACTCAACTTTGTTTGCTTTAAAATTCTGCAAACATCACCATATATATTAGCTAGTCGATCCGTTATTAAACTAGAACTTACCGTTTATTTAAAATCTTTATATTCACAAATTGGAACCTGACCGCCGATAGTTACAATCATTTTTATCATCTGTTCTTTCTTTCTTAAGAAGTCAAATAGACCGACTTACTCTATTTTTATTGTCTGTAAGCAAAATGAATATCACGTAGTTTACGTTTCAAATCTTGCGAAATGACGCGGGGAGCAGGTAGAACGGAAGTGGATCGGGGGACTGTTGTTTGAAATTCAATATTTGGGTTTATGCAACATTAAAATCGTGAACATATGTCATACGTTAGAAGGAATACTGTTGTATGTAGTGAAATATTTGCCTGGCATATAAAACATTGCCTTGTCAACATGACACTTTTTTTAATTACACACATCACTCTCTGGATTTAATAGTCATTCTTCTGTTATCATCATACCTCGACTCATGTAGGAATAATGTAAGATGTACAAATGTTATCTTAACAGTGATTTGTCAAATTGTTGATCGCATTTTTAAAAATAATAAAATAGAACTAGTTTTCTAAAGAGCCGAAATATGACACTGATTGCTTTTTGACTTCATGAATGAATTTCGAAAATTACAATTAGAATATCGGTAAGGTAAACTGTTTATGAACAAATATCAAAGATAACCTTTCCTTATTTCAATCTTAATTATGCGAAATCTAGATTTATCTCTTTCAAGGCGATTCGGCTTAAACTTGTTTCAGACAAACAAAAGCAAAACAATAGAAAGAAATCACCGGTCTGAAATAGATAACATATATAGGTGGGTGTATATCTATACTGATAACTAGCTATCTCTATACGATCGACATATTAAAGCAGACAAACTGGGACTGGTTCGCGATATGTAACCTTCGCTTCTTTGTTGTATCTGTGCATCTGAATGATATGGATACGCTCTTAACAGAACGAGCCTTGATTTGTTAAACATTCTTGTACACAGGACCATGTCGGTGCAAGAGGAAGGCGCCAAGCAAATACAGTAAGTGTTGTATATGTTACTTACGCGTTTTACTTATTTTAAGCAATTCTTACTACATCATTAAGAAGCTATCCTATGTCCTATCGTAGAACATTGCCGTGGCAAATAACAACGGGACATGTGATTTATGTATGTGTGTGTATATGAAATAATGGAATTAGAAGTAGAAATCATCCATTTTAATGGTGAGCGCTTTCAGCTACACAGCCTCTTCAGACCATACATAACGGATAAGGTTTTTCTACTCAGTGAAATAATGTTTATATATATACACATACGATTTTAGGAATGAATATTACACATATGAATGAGAACCTAGCATAAAGTAGAAGTAGATACTAAATTTGGTATTTCTATTGTTCAAAAATGAGTACTGAATATCTTATTGATAGATATATATATATATATATATATAGAGAGAGAGAGAGAGAGAGAGAGAGAGAGAGAGGAGAGAGAGAGAGAGAGAGAGAGAGAGAGAGAGAGAGAGAGAGAGAGAGAGAGAGAGAGAGAGAGAGAGAGAGAGAGAGAGAGAGAGAGAGAGAGAGAGAGAGAGAGAGAGAGAGAGAGAGAGAGAGAGAGAGAGAGAGAGAGAGAGAGAGATTCAATCCTTTTATATCTACCAAACTCAATAAATGGAATGACATAAACTTCACATGACTCGTCATATGTTGTTTAATATTCAGGTTTCTTCTGGCAATAAACATACATAACGCAACACAAGTTACCTTTATGTGAATTACCGGAGAAGGTAACAGGTGTTCCATGGAAAAAATAACGTGCTGCAATTAGTACATACATAGGCAATATGAAATGTGTGGACTCCAAGTTAGCGATATTGTGCAGGTACGTAGCAAAGAAAAGAAGTGCCATCATATTTTAATAATACATCATATAAAAACTATAGAGATGATATTTCTCGTCGAATACTATGTATATCACATAAAGTCAAGTAGAAATGTGTTGTCACGAGTGTAAACGATATCATGAATTCCTCTTCACAATATGGTATTCACCTGGCATTCCACGAAAATTTTTACATATTTCATTTAATAGTTTTTACAATATACCCAGAGTTCGTAAATGTCATTCATTAATGAACCTTGCTTTATCATGGTCGTCTTTCGGCGTCATCCCATGGTTACGATGACATCATACGATTGAAATTGGTGTTCTTTCTCTTAGTAGAATAATTCTCTCAGTGAAAATACATATTTTATTTAAAGGCACTGTAGCACACTTTTTGACAGTATTTTGGACCGTCCAGGACTTATTATGCCCTCTATTGATGCAATAAAATAATTACAATTCGCTTTCATTAACTTGTAATCGATGATTAAAACGTCGAAGCGGACGGCTTCAAAGGTGATGAATTTGAATGTAAACTGTAGCAAGCGCTTTTATGATGACTGCCAAACTGGGAGCGCTTTTATGATGACCGCCAAACTGGATACATTCTTAAGTTGCGCTTGTGGTATTGCGCATGTTATCACTTACATGTATCGTTTGTTTATGTCACAATATTGCAGATAGGAGTACGTAGAGTTGTATGCATTCAATAATTGGTTGTCATAGTTTTAAAATAGTCACAAGCTTAAAAATAAAATTCACATTTTATTATTAATTTTTAGAAATCACAACGAAATCGAACTGTGATCACGAGTTGAGTTAGAATGCAACTGCTATTTATGATTTCACAAATTTTCAAAATTGCCAAAAAAACGCGTTTTGCATTATCATATTTCGATTACACATTCTCAAATATTTAATACTGACCATCATGTCGATAACACAAGCTGTATAACGTTTTTAAAAAAAGCTGTGGCCACTGTGATTTGATTTCTTGTTTGACAAATTGTGCCTGACTAACTCTGATAACTTTTCCAATTTTCCATTAAGCAAGTTACACTATTTTGAATAGTCTGATTCAATGCGGCGATTTGTATTCAAATCTTTTAACTTTGTTTGAACGAGGGTATTTCTCATTTGCATATGAACTGTGTTATAAATTCAACAATCATCCAATAGCGGTTACTGGCATGGCTCGACGGTATGTTTCTAAAAATAGAAATTAAAGCTTGAAAGTTTTATTATGAAGCTGGGTACTGCCTGTAAGTTAAATTCATTGCGAATGTTAACTCCATAGGTTTCGCCTGGACCCACGCTTGGGCAACAGAGGGCTCCAGTG
Organism: Gibbula magus; assembly: GCA_936450465.1. Taxonomy (NCBI): domain Eukaryota; kingdom Metazoa; phylum Mollusca; class Gastropoda; order Trochida; family Trochidae; genus Gibbula; species Gibbula magus. The sequence continues at coordinate 32,657,414 of OW388293.1, forward strand.
TCGATTTAATGCAAAGTTGCAATTCATTTGAACTTTTTAATTTGATTATGTGGTCTTATTACGTGTTGGTGTTGAGAAATATTTATACGGAAGGTTCCTTGATTGTTGTTTTTGAGTATTCTTGGTAGAATTACGCTATTCAAACTATGTACATTATTAGAAAAAAGGTGCTGTGAGATAGTGCCTTGGGTTTCTATTACTATTACCCTCCCCGGCTTGTCGTAATCTTTGTAATGGCCCTCCCAATTTAAGTGTACTTTTTTTCATGACCCTCCCCAAACATACATCATAAGGATGTTGAAAACATATTCATTTAATATATCAGTTATGGGTTTGACATAATGTGTAACGTCTAGGGTTAAACGTATCTGTTAGATAACAGAGTCATTGGCTCTAGCTCATCAGGTACACATTACAGGTGTTGCGTTATTCAACATAACTCTTTTAGGTAAAGACCAATTTTATAATCTACATTTGTCAACACAAAATTTTACTATTATATATTTCTTCATTCTAAGGAAGAAATAACAATTATATTTAAGTTCACCATTCTCCCGATGAAGGGGGGAGGAGCTAGAAATGTTGTGCATACAATAAAGGAGAAATTGAGATTAATAATAATTTGTCTTACACATATATTTATTTGTCTTACACATATATTTTAAAGGTGTAACCTCTATTGTTTTGTCTATGAGAGGCTTGTACACTGATACTAGTCTAACATTTAGACTCTGAAACAAATATTTTGTAAAATTTCAAATTTTGAAGAAAAAAAAAATTATATATATATATATATATATATATATATAAATATATATATATATATATATATATATATATATATATATAATAAAAAGGAGCCTCTGAGATGCTTCAATTTTCTTAAACTGAGCTCTGTAGTCTTGTTGTAGACTTACCTATATAAGGGGTCTGGGTGGCAGACTGACTTCTTTGGTACCACAGTAATCTCTAAGATCTGCCACTCCTCACCGCCTCCCTGACCCATTGTTAGCCCCACACTCTCCAGTTTTCCTGGTATGAACCTTCTTCCCACTTCTCCGTCCCAAATGAGTTAATATACACCTATGAGGCACATCTAATACCACTAAAAATGCTAAATCACTTATTTAGCAGCAAAATACAATTTCCAGGAGCACACAGACAGTTAGATTGCTAAGATTACCTCTATCAATGAATAAATGCGGTAAGTAGCTAATATTCAATACCATTTTGAAGAAAAGGTGGGTTATATTTCTTTCAAATAAAAAAATGGACCCTGAATTTTGTCTAGGAGCATATAATATTATGCTCCTTACTCAATATTACAGGGAGAAAAAAGAAGAAATAGGGAGCATATGCAACCAAATTGGTTGCTATATCAAGACCTAATTTTGAAGGACAACTGTCACCAAAATAATTATTGTTTTTCGAAAACATGCAAGTGTACTTTTGACAATTAAATAAGATTCATGTATTTCATTTATCTTTTCAGACAATATATTGACATATGGTATTTGTACAGGGCGACACAATTTACAAACCTTAGTCACAATCCAACAAAGTTGAAATTCTCAAAATTTAAGTTTCCGAGTAATACTAGTTTCTGGACAAAAGTCGAAAGATGGTTTCAGTGTGGACACTCTGCCACGCCTATAAAGGAGGATCAAGACCAAATGAGCAAACTTTAGTCTCCCTGTAACAAAGATGGTTTCGGAGAGGATTGTTTTAGGTAAAATGACTGCCATGTCAATATTTGAGGGGGTCAGGACCAAATGTAGAGACTTTGATCCCTTAAGTGCAAGGTACCAACAGAATATCAGTTTTGGAGGAGAAGATAAAAATGTCAAATGTGAACAGACGCTTAGCAATGGCGATGGCGACAGCAAATGTTCCTCATTGTTCAAATATTGACATAGGAATTCATTTTCAAAAACCTGTTTAATATATTTTTAATGTATGTCTGTAGTCAGGTATTTGCACAGAACAAGTAAATTTTAAAGGTATCAAGTGTTTTAATAGTTTTTGTATTTTATTTGTATCATGTCTATAACTGCATCACTGAGATAAGCCTGTTATATTAATTCAAATGTTATCAATTTGACTGACTGTTTTTACTTCATATGCCCTTATAGTAACTATTAATATGAATCTATTAAAATATACCAAACAGAAACAAAAGCCTTGAATATAAACTTCAACCCCTACTTTTATTTCCATGTTTTTGTTTACTGGCATCAGATTTTAATATCAAGCAGTCTATGTTTTTTTTTATCCAATTCTTTGCAACAATTTTTCAGGCCGACTTTCAAGTCTGTAACTAAGATGGTTTTATAACTGTCTATTTTTTCCTGACCCTCCTCAACCCTTTGTAATGTTTTTCCTGACCCTCCCCAACCCTTTGTACTGTTTTTCCTGACCCTCCCGGTCAAAGCATCATATCTGGCCTTTGGAATCACTTCCTCCAGCCAATTTCCGCCAACATCTAGAACCGCTATATCCGGGTGGCTCACTTGCGTCAACCCCTTTTCAAAACCATGGTGACTACACAACGCATATTTGGTTTCAGGGATCGTTTGTTGGAAGTTTGTATTCGACAAAGAAAGCCAGTAATCGCCCCTGTTTTAGACCCTTATTTAAATATCTATAACGTCTTTATCGCCTATGTACAATGGCGTCGTAAAGTCCGGAACTTGAAGCTTAGAATCTTGAGGTATTTCTGCCTTGGTGATGAATCAAGCTTTCTACTGAGACCACGAAATGGAAGACATCGTATATCTATAGAGAAATTAACGTTTTGCCGTTAATTTTATTCGACAGTTCAAAAGTTCGACAGATTCAATGCATGCAGACTGTATGATGGTGCGTATTGCGACATCCTACAAAACACACATCTGGTTTGGTGGTTGATTGGTGGTACAGGGGACTTCAACGACTGCTTTCCAGCAACCTGCTTCCTATTATGGACCGACAAAGGGGGTTGTTTCAGCTGAAAACGCTACCTCATATACATCACGCTTCATTGTCCAATACATTGACATTCTAACATCCATATTATGCCATGACCTTCACGGCCACAAGATTAAAACCAATGGAACACCTACAGGTTAAACTCGATCGACGTCAACGTTAGAACACGCCCCAGACACTTCATTAACTGAATGCCGTAAGAGAGACTTCATCGACTTTATCAAGATGGTACCAAACAGTGATTGTGGCCAATAGTGGCAATACAAAGTTCTGACTTTGACGAGCGGAATCCTGAACCACGATTATTTGCGATTTCCCCCTTCTTGCCATTGAATATAATAAATTTATATAATTTATCTTTAAAAACGCAATAAATTCTTCTAAAATTTTCTATTTTTGAAGAGTGTATTATCTGCGATCTGAGTTGTTTATAGACAAGGATGAAGTTATTACCTATTCACAATTTCCTTAATAAAGTACAACATTTATCAAAGGCGATGTTATGAATTTTACCTCTAATTTCAGGCACAGTGGTGGATCTGAATCTAAAACGGAATCAGACAGCACGATGGAGAAGACCCCTGTACTGTATGAAAATGACCTTAATCTACAGAAGGTAAGACTAGTTAGCAAAACAAGCAAAAAAGTGAGCGTGGATCACTAATACCCCCGACTGTTAAGTTTGACATTTTTACTACCCCGCCGGGGGATATTGAAATGGGCTCCATCCGTCCGTTCGTCCGTTCGTCCCGATTTTGTTTCCAGACCAGAACTCGAAAACTATAAGACATATCTCAACGAAATTTGGTGTGTGGAACAATCATCATGTGTAGATGTGCCTTTTGCGGTTTTCAATTTCTTCGAGTTATTTTTTTTGACCGTTTCCATGGAAACGTAACTTAGAATTTCGTTTCCGGACCAGAACTCGACAACTATAAGACATATCTCAACGAAACTTGGTGTGTGGAACAATCATCATGTGTAGATGTGCCTTTTGGGGTTTTCAACTTCTTCGAGTTATTTTTTTGAGCGTTTCCATGGAAACGTAACTTAGAATTTCGTTTCCGGACCAGAACTCAACATATCTCAACGAAACTTGGTGTGTGGAACAATCATCATGTGTAGATGTGCCTTTTGGGGTTTTCAACTTTTTCACAACTTTTAATTTGTTTAATTTTTACCATTTCCATGGATACATAACTTAAAAATTCATTTCCGGAGCAGAACTCAAAAACTGCCATTGATGTATTTTTAGCTCATCTGGCCTGTAAGGCCCGATGGGCTTATGGCATGGCACGGTGTCCGCATCCGTCCGTCCGTCCGTCTGTAAACTTTTCGCATTTTGTCTTCTTCTCCAGAACCACTTGGTTTAAGGAGCTGAAATTTTGTGTGCGAACTCCTTGGCTTTGCTCACAACCCAAAAAACCTATTTTTATCTTGATCATCAGAAAATGATAACCATCAGTTGCAATAAACCTTATATTGTGTAGGCTAAGGTTGTTTTGATATGTTACAAACCTTACAGGGAGTGGCATCCCTGCCCTGCTGAGCCAACAAATGAAACATGTCATAATCCATCCTACTACATCAGGCTATAAGGAGAAGGTTCATAGTCACTGTTATTCAACAACTATTCTTCAATAAATTATCCCAAAGGCGGGGGATATGGCCGACTCTGTCTGCTTGTTTTACTTATAGAGAGAGGTGTCTGCAAAAGCTATGAAATGTTATTGCTAAGATAAAAGTGTGAATAGGTAGGACACATCTCTTTACGTAAAATAGGTGGTTTTGGAAAAGTAGGAGTAAGAATAACTTGAAAAGGTAGGGATAACATAATACACTACTGCCATTACCACCGATTTCAACTTTATTTTCGAAATTAATTCATCATATCCACCCTTACAAAACAGGTACATGGAAGCAAACCCCTGTAAGCACAGTGAGGGATATACAACAGTTTATGGCTGAAAGGAAAGAAAATTTATTTTTCTCAAAAATATATCCAGTGGAAATAGTAAAATCAACAAGAACACAGACATTACTTTTGATGAAAGTTACATAAAAAAGCAAAAGATAAAGTCAACAAATGACAACACAGAAGCAGATTCATTCATTCTAGCTCCGAATATGATTAAGTAAAAAAATAGACCATTGATGTTAACGATAAAGCAACATCGCCATTACATTCTCAAAAACAAACTACATGTGTAATCAAATAAAACACATGGGTATATAAACACACACAGAGCGAGAGAAACACACAGATTACACCACAACAGGAGCGTTAAAAAATTAAAAAAATAATGTAATTAATGTATTGGTACGATGTACTTTATTTGTTGACTTTCGCTCATATGCGTATTCACAAGCAACATGATGCCGCACTTGCATTGATGAAACATCAATCTAGTCCACACGTAAGTGCAATAATAACTCTGTAGCTCCAACGGTATACACTTAGCGAAATTGCTGTTTCAAATGAATGGTGTCGAGGTTTTCATATTTCAATCAATGAACACATCACTGCTGAGGTCTTTAATAATAATTTTAAAAGCTCATTTCAACCTGTGAAAGTTCGTAAAAGGTCAGCTGAATACCAATTTCGTCAGATGTTATGTAACTACAGGTGATAACTTGTAAGTAATTAGCGAGAGTATATCACATATGTACATGTTTGTGTACAGGTACAGGAGGCCCACGGTTTGACCATAGTGACAGCAGCTGTGTTCATTGTGGGAGAGATCGCAGGCTCCGGCGTCTTAGCTCTCCCCAGCGCAGTCGAGGGGGCAGGTAATCACAATTCTCTCACCCTATTAGTGTAAAAAGTCACCATGTCGTGTCTTAACTCTCCCTAGCGCAGTCGACGGGGCAGGTAATCACAATTCCCTCACCCTACATTAGTGTGAAATGTCACCCTATGGCGTCTTAGCTCTCCCCAGCGTAGTCGAGGGGGCAGGTAATCACAATTCCCTCACCCTATTACTGTGAAATGTCTTCTTGGCCAATTAATTTGTTGAGGCCTATAGTTTAAAGAGAAATATTTCCGTTAGGTTACAGAGTAAATAGTTTATATGATTCGATGTTACCTCAAGTTTAATTCATATCAACACCTCGAAGTTGTGTTTTGTGAAATGCTTTGATTTTTCATGGATGCACTTCTGTTCTTTGTTTCCCCTCTGAAAAAACAAGATTGTCCCTGTGTCAGCGATTAAGTTTCGGTTTCTACAGGGTATTATCCCTACTTGACTATGTTTTTCACGTTATCACCTTTCACATGTTCTGAGTTTTAACTTCCCGGCGACACTGTCCTGTTACTTTAAATGTGTATATCCACGTTTCAATGTTCCCACCTTATTACTTCAGGGTGGGTGGGACTCCCACTGATCGTGCTGTGTTGTCTCATCTCCGCCTACACGGGTCACGTGCTGGGAGACGCGTGGTGTCTCGTCAGGGAGCGCTACGAGGAGTACAGGGGGCAGGTGCGGTACCCCTACCCCGCCATCGGCGAGGTGGCATACGGGAAACCGGGAAGGTATGTCAATATTTAGTCCTCTCCAGACCTTGCGTACAGGATAAATCCCATTACAGTCTAGCTTTCTGAATACTCATAACACATCCCAGAAAACAAAGTTGAAAAAATTTGTAATAGCAATGCACTGATAAAAAAAATCATAGATAAAAGCTTGCGTAGTCAGTGGCATGTGTTCAACCGTATTATGTTATTGAATATAAGATTCATATTGAACTGTATCTATACCTTGCCGACATCAGCATGTTTCCTGGTCCTCATACAGAGCCCACTTAGTGTTTGATTGGTGTATCTGATTCCCCTGACCAACAGTGTACCTCGTTTCACATTACGAGTATTCTATTTGACAGAAAATGCAAAAATTAAAAATAATTACAAAAGAATTGGATACTGGCATATCGTGAGCAACTACACTCTCATGCTTAACTCACACCAGTTTCTATCTCTGTCTAATTTAAGCCTAGCTGCATTTCCTAAACTTTTCTGTGTAGCGTAGGGACGCGCTTCACCTGAATTTCACGTGCGCTTTGTTACGCTTGCGCAGAAAAGTTAGTGAAATACAGCAAGGATAAAATTAACCAGTGATCGATACTGGGGCGAGTTTTGACTCGTTGGGGCAGTTGTCCCATGAATCATTTCTTGCAGAGGGATGGGGTGCAGGTTCGAGACTGATCGTGTTGGGTAAGTCAAATTGTAAGTCAAGAGAATAGAATACTAAGGGGGAGAAACTTACAGCTCTTGTGTGCAAATATACAACAACATGATAACTGATATAACTTAAATACACTTTTTCACTTTATTGGATAAAATATGAAATAAATAAGTTAAGGGTGACTTATGATACACGTAGAAGGGTGACTTGTAGAATGTTGTTCTGTATTCACATCAACCGGAAGTGTAACGACAATATCGTTCCACCCTCCAGTAGACCTGACACCTCACGTAGTCGCGTCCGCATGTGCTCAGCAGGGCGTTGGTTTGGGCAGGACAGTTGATCTGCTCGTAGTTGCCGCGGATACACGCGTGACTCGTCGGGTTGCTCAGCTGGTAGATGAAAGACCGGAAACCGAAGCAGCGGTAGGGACAATATCCGCCGGGTCCGAGGCATGTTTCCGTCCTGGTCTCCGAGAGCGCGCCGTTGCATGTTCCGGTCGGCGTGCAGGTACGAGTTCGGGTAGAGACGCGTTTTCCGGTTCCGCAGTACTGAGAGCAGGGGCCTGCAGCCCAGGCGGTCCAGGAAGTCAGGGTCCCGGCACAGTCCACCCCGGAGTCACAAGTCGTCCTCTCACGTTCCACCTCGACGAAACGATAGCCGGGTGGTGGGTAGTAGCCTGGGTGGTAGCACACACGGGATCGGGTACGTGTTTGCTCTCCAGTACCGCACGTTGCGTCACACGGAGTCTGCGCAGTGAATTGGCTCCACTGACTCCAGAAGTAGCACTTTGTGGTGTTGAGTTGAACGAAGGTTTGAGCCTGGGTCACTTCAAACATTGCCAACATCACTCCTGCGATCATCAACCAGTTAATCATTTTTTCAGGTCTTGAGATGTTACTTCGCGTTGTAGCTGTCAATAAACTATTTTCTCAGTGAAGGTGAACTCTAGACTTGATAAAAGGTGTGTTAACTAGACGAGACAGTATCCGCTTCTCATGCACAGACGAGGAGACTGATCTAGCGTTCAGAAATGGAGATGTTTCTTTCTGAAGACACCAGATGACTTTGATGCTGACGAGAGAGAGCCTGCTCTATATATGCTCCCACTAATTACTCAACACCCTATCTTTTCGCTCCGGCGATTCTGAAAGTTTACAATCCGGCTGTCCCTGAAAACACCAGATTACCTTCGGGCAACTAATGCTATGGTCGAAACGGCGTCGGCGGCAGATCATACTAAAGTTATTGGATAAGATGATGTTGCTGATAATGGGATAACCGTCACTTTCTCATGATTCCCCATTAAATACCAAATTTATACCAGATAAGAGCTTGAATGTGCCAATAAAGATAATATGTGTAATAGCGAGTTAACATGGTAAGATCCCTTGCAATACCGATTTGATATTTTAATATTGCACAATTAGGCCTAAACTTGGTGTTTTCAAAATGTGAAAACTAAAATAATATACATTTATGTTTATTCACTTTTCTGACGTTTTTATATTAAAAATATCAAACATATCAAATGCGATAGCTACTTGTATATGTTGTCATTATGTATGTACCGAATTATGAGAGGTATAGAGAGACAGGGGGCTTCCATTCCTGTAAACTGAGGATATGATCGATTGGATCTCTTATAAGCAGTATATCAAAACATATTGTATCAGTTTGGTAAGGTACTCATTAATGCAGCCATTAATGCACGAGTGTCAAAGATTATATGGCTTACAACTTTAAATCGGTTTATACTATTGAAACAATTCTCTGACTTTATAGTCTAACCCTCAATATTGAACTTCGAACTGTTTATTGTGACGCACTTTCACGAATTCCTATTTATACTTGGCTTCTATTTATTTTATAGATTTTGTTATGCAAATGAGCGGCTTAAATGTATGACTTACTGTTTTATGTACTAACGCAATGTCCTGGCCCATGTTAGTTCATGCATTAAAGGTGATGTAGCACGCGTTTGGCATAAATCATTAATACTTCAAGTTAATACAATATATTGTTACGTTATTGGGTAAAACCTCTCATTAAAAGCCCTGTCCCTAGAAAACGGTTATTAGTTTTGGAAGAAAAAACGACAATTTTGTGGAACTCTTCAGTGTGAGAGGTAGATTTGTAGGTCTCATGCGAGTTTGAGAGTTCAGACACCAATATGGTTGACCATCCCATAATGGTGGCATATCGTAAACTCTACATTTAGGTATTTAGGTATCGCTACATGTACATCAGTCAGATCGATCAGTGAACTATACCTTCGAGCGGCCATTTTAATGTGAACACCTTAAAATGACCAAATAGGAAAAGGACTCATGTAAACCGAACCATGTAATGTCGTTTTAGAACTCGTTTTATTAAAACAGGACTATTATTTAGCCATTGGTATCACTTATTTAGATTTTCGTAAGAACTCTTTGTAATATGAACGGCGTGCTACAGGGAAATAACGACCTTGGGTAACGCCAGGTTCCAGGTTGACTGGTGCGAAAGTTAAAACAAAAACACAAATTTCATTGTTAATTGACGATCAATCAAGATATTTTATTGAATGTTACTCTGTATTTGTCCTCGAGATAATATTCAGTTTTATACATAACTCCCTGTGAACAATTGTTGTGGATTTTAAAACTTTTTGTGTGTGGTCCCTTGGTTCATCTGTTGATATATTTGACAATCAACAAATATTGTAATTTGATATAAATAAACTTGACTTGCCGTACAAAGTAATGGAAATTGAATTCCCTTCTGTCTCCTTCCTTGGTGAAAAGTTTAAAACAACAATTTAGATTTTAAAAATTCTGGCTGAAAATGCTGAAATCACATTCGAAAAAACGTCATCTCTTTTAAATGACTCGTGACATGAAGACTTATAGGATATAACAGATTAAGTAATTTAAAAATAGACTTAGAAAAAACGAGAAAATTGTAAAATATTGAACGACTGTTCTTAACTTATTTGTAGTGTTCTTTTCTCTCTGATAATATCTTCAAAATTAATTTCAAATGTTAACTAAATATCACCATAAATATGATACTGGTGCAATTAAAGTTATTCACTTATAGTATTATATTTATAAACTTTGTAACATTTACATAATTATTGCATATATGTTTCTATGCAAATGAGCAATATAAATGTATGACCTCCTGTGTGTTGTACTAATGCAATTTCCTAACTTATCGAGTTCATGCCTTAAACTAATGAGTAAGGAAAATAACGAGCTTGGGTAGCGCCAGGCTCCTAGGTGAATCCTAGAGGTATTTCTGAAGGGGTACAGGTCGCCCTCTGGTGACCCGCCTACTTTGCCGGATGCCAGAGTTGAGTGATCTGCCCTCATATAAAAGTCAAAACAAAAAATAGAAATTGTTCAAAGTCTTTAATTGTTCCTTCACAAATAAATCCGAATCTTTTATTATATGTTACTCTCATTTTCCTCTTTATAATGTTCAATTAATTCTTAAATCTCTGTGAAATTGAGAGTTAAACGAAATTATTTTCGTTGATCTTTTGAATAATTTAGTTGGTAGATTTCCAAAGCAATAAAGACTATTATAATGTTAATAAAAATTATCTTTCAGTGAAAGAAATGAAAATTTAATTCCTTTGTATCTCCTTTAACATTGTTTAGAAAACAATTTTTAAAATTGTTGTCTTACTGAATACTGATGAAATCGAACTTGAAATCGAACTTGAATATATTTCACACTGTTTAAAATTATTCAGTATTCGTTACATTAAGACTTTTTGGATATATCGTATGAGGCCTAAAGCTAGTTGTAGAATTTAAAATCCCACCAAAACCGAAAACGTTGTGAACTGCATCCAATTTGGTTGTATTTTTTTCTAATTATATCTCCTAACCAAAACTTCAAATTATAATCAAATATCATCACAAATATGATATTGATGTAATAACTGTTATTCACTCATATATCTATATTTATAAACTTTGTAACATTTACATACTTATTTCATATATGTTGCTATGCAAATGAGCAATATAAATGTATGACCTCCTGTGTTTTGTACTAATGCAATTTCCTGACCTATCTAGTTCATGCCTTAAACTAATGAGTAAGGAAAATAACGAGCTTGGGTAGCGCCAGGCTCCTAGGTGAATCCTAGAGGTATTTCTGAAGGGGTACAGGTCGCCCTCTGGTGACCCGCCTACTTTGTGGGATGCCAGAGTTGAGTGATCTGCCCTCATATAAAAGTCAAAACCAAAAATAGAAATTGTTCAAAGTCTTTATTTTTTGTTCACAAGTACTCAGGATCTCTTATGGAATATTACTCTCATTTTTCTCTTTTTAATGTTCAATTTAATTCATCCTGTGTGAAATTGAGTTTTTCATTTAAAAAAATAGGTTCTCTGTTCTTTAGAGTAAAAAAGGTGGCAAATTTCACAATCAACGCAGACTGTATTTTGCTGTAAATAAACTTAACTTTTAGTACAAAGAAATGAAAATTTTAATTCCAATATTGTGTCTCATTTAACATTTTTTAGACAACAATTTAAAAAATTGTTGTCGTACTGAAAACTGATGAAATCGAACTTGAAATCACACTTGAATATATTTCATACTGTTTAACATTATTTGCGACATTAAGACTTTTTTTATATATGGTATGAGGCCTACAGCTAGATGTAGAATTTAAAAACCCACCAACACCGAAAACGTTGTGCAATATTGAAGAACTGCATCCAATTTGTTTGTATTTTTTTCTGATTAAATCTCCCAACTAATGTTCAAATTATAATAAAAAATCATCATAAATATAATATTGATGTAATAAATGTTATTCACTGATATATTTATATTTATAAACTTTGTAACATTTACATAATTATTTCATATATGTTGCTATGCAAATGAGCAATATAAATGTATGACCTCCTGTGTTTTGTACTAATGCAATTTCCTGACCTATCTAGTTCATGCCTTAAACTAATGAGTAAGGAAAATAACGAGCTTGGGTAGCGCCAGGCTCCTAGGTGAATCCTAGAGGTATTTCTGAAGGGGTACAGGTCGCCCTCTGGTGACCCGCCTACTTTGTGGGATGCCAGAGTTGAGTGATCTGCCCTCATATAAAAGTCAAAACCAAAAATAGAAATTGTTCAAAGTCTTTATTTTTTTCTTCACAAGTACTCAGGATCTCTTATGGAATATTACTCTAATTTTTTTCTCTTTTTAATGTTCAATTTAATTCATAAATCCCTGTGTGAAATTGAGTTTTTCATAAAAAATAGGTTCTCTGTTCTTTAGAGTAAAAAGGTGGTAAATTTCACAATCAACGCAGACTGTATTTTGCTGTAAATAAACTTAACAAAGAAATGAACATTTTAATTCCAATATTGTGTCTCATTTAACACTTTAGACAACAATTCTAAAAATTGTTGTCGTACTGATAACTGATGAAATCGAACTTGAAATCACACTTGAATACATTTCATACTGTTTAACATTATTCGCGACATTAAGACTTTGTGGATATATGGTATGAGGCCTACAGCTAGATGTAGAATTTAAAAACCCACCAAAGCCGAAAATGTTGTGCAATATTGAAGAACTGCGTCCAATTTGTTTGTATTTTTTTCTGATTATATCTCCTAACCAAAATTTCAAATTATAATCAAATATCATCATAAATATGATATTGATGTAATAAATGTTATTCACTGATGTATCTATATTTATAAACTTTGTAACATTTACATAATTATTACATATATGTTGCTATGCAAATGAGCAATATAAATGTATAACCCCCTGTGTTTTGTACTAATGCAATTTCCTGACCTATCTAGTTCATGCCTTAAACTAATGAGTAAGGAAAATAACGAGCTTGGGTAGCGCCAGGCTCCTAGGTGAATCCTAGAGGTATTTCTGAAGGGGTACAGGTCGCCCTCTGGTGACCCGCCTACTTTGTGGGATGCCAGAGTTGAGTGATCTGCCCTCATATAAAAGTCAAAACCAAAAATAGAAAATGTTCAAGTCGGATTGGGCTGCCTTCATAAAAAATTGTTTAAAAAGTACGAAACTGTTCATATTATTTAGTTGTTATTTCACAGTGAATCAGGATTGTATATTGAATGTTGTATTTTTATAGTATTAAATCATGAATGTTAGTTGTTGCAATGCCTATAGACAGTATAACCCTTACTTCCGATCAGTATTAACTTAGTTTTAGTTCTTGTATGTGTTGATAATTCTTCCAGGTGATAAACAGGTGTCAAGATATGTGTATCAATCACATCGCACACTTGCATCGTGACAATCGTGTAATATGATTGGTCAGTACTTGCTTGATTTATCGTATCGCTAGTTGCAACTAATGATTATATATTGTATTGCCACAATGATCACGAAACAAACATTATATGTTGAGGAGTTCTCTTGAAATTCAAACTTTATATGACGTCGAGTGGTAGGGTTTTAGCAGTAATGTTAGCAATATACTACAACGTCGTATATTATAGTGTAGTGTAGTGTAGTGTAGTGTAGTGTTGTGTAGTGTAGTGTAGTGTTGTGTGGCATGGTATAGTATAGAATAGTATATTATAGTATAGTATAGTATAGTACAGTTTAGTAAGAAAGACACATGATTTATTGAATGTATTGACGGAAACAAAATAAAACAGTTATATAGATTGAATTCTCCCTACTAGTGTTTGTTGTCGTAAATTTTAATTCTGAAATTTAGAGTTAAGCAACCTTTTAATTTCCGCATTCCATCGAAGTCAAGGCCATCCGTTAAGCCCATTTAGCTTGTCACGTGACCTGTCTCGACGCTGGAGGACGGTTGGTACACCCCAACAAATCCGTCTACACGGTTTCATATGCATTGACCAGAATACATTTATCTGAAGGGTTATACTTGTTTGTATTTTTCCTGTAAAAGGGCACACTACACACTACATTGTGGACAGAAACGCCTACAGTGACATAAGTTCTAAAATATAATAAACTGCGATCTCCTTGTTAGGCTGAAACAATTATGGATATAAATCCATTGAGATTGTTGAAAAGTGTGATTCGAGTCAATGATTTTAATAAAAAAACCAGTCCCAATGAAGACCGCTACTTCAGATTGATAAACCGTCACCCATTACACCTGTAGCCTTATCACCACTTCAGTGCGAGTTTGTACCTGCGCTGTTGCTCCTGGTTGTTAGTAAATATGTTTCAGAGGCCATTATTTCATCAGTGATACTAAGTTTATGCAGTGAATAGAAATATGATAATAAACGATGCCCTGTTTGATGTCATGTTTGAGCGAGTGGTTTGTTATCTAACGAGCGAAAACCAATGCTAGTCAATGTTTCATAAAACTGGTACCAAACGGAACCAAGTTTAGCAGTTCAGATTTGTATTTATTTTTCGCTGATATATACCAGGATCAATTGCATTATGACGTCAAATATTAAAGGTGCATCCATTGTGTTTCATAAAATTTTATTTGGCTTTAATACGTTCCAACTCACCACATGTGCTGTTTACAATACAAATAAATTCACCCAGCTTGCATATTTATCCCCAATCGCCATATATATCATAATTACTAGTTTCCAATTAAAATTGAGTAACATCATTATGCATGTGCAGAAACCGAAACTGCACGTCCCATTTACAAGCACAGTAGTTATGTGACCTATTAAACATCATCAACTCAAATTTGTCTTTTTGTCTGTTATAGATAAGATTCCAAAATTACGTTTGACTCATTGACGCGCGCCACAGGCTGTGCATTGTCCGGTTTTCGATCAGAAATCACTACTTTTACCTTCATATCGTCAATATGCTAAGTCTCCTATCGTCAAAATGGTAGTTTTCGGTAACAGTCGGTACTTTTGGATAAAGTAACACCATTTATAACGTTTGCAATATGTGACCCCAACAACACAATGGATGTACCTTTAACGACATTGCGTGTTAACATAGTTATTCTATTAAACATTGATATCTTCAATGGTTGAGTATAATAGTAGTAAAATTATCTTCACTGATACACTGAAGAAACAAGAATGTAACAAAAACAGAATTTATTGTTATAAATATTTGATAATAATTTACTATAATATAAATTATGTACAACTTTACGACAAACTTGAAAATAAACTATTTCAGCAATTCAGCAAATGTACATATCAAAGCCAGAATGACTCCATGAGTTAAATGAAGTTGTTCAATACTCTGTTGTTTACAATTTCGCTTCTCTACTGTAAAAGAGTCTGTGAACAGACTTGCTGAAACTCGCTGCTATGTAAGTTTGTTGGTATTTCTTAGCGATCTGTGCTCTGATCAGCCGGTGAAAAGACAATATCGTTCCACCCTCCAGTACACCTGACACCTCACGTAGTCGCGTCCGCATGTGTTTAGGAGGGCGTTGGTTTGGGCGGGACAGTTGATCTGCTCGTAGGTGCCGCGGATACACACGTGACTCGTCGGGTTGCTCAGCTGGTAGATGAAAGACCGGAAACCGACGCAGCGGTATGGACAATTTCCGCCAAGTCCGAGGCAGGTTTCCGTCCTGGTCTCCGAGAGCGCCCCGCTGCATGTTCCGGTTGGTGTGCAGGTACGAGATCGGGTAGAGACACGATTTCCGGTTCCGCAGTACTGAGTGCAGGAACCTGCAGACCAAGCGGTCCAGGCGCCCAGGGTCCCGGCACAGTCCACCCCGGAGTCACAAGTCGTCCTCTCACGCTCCACCTCCGCGAACCTACACCCGGGTGGTGGGTAGTAGCCGGGTCGGTAGCACACACGGGATCGGGTGCGTCGTTGCTCTCCAATGCCGCATGTTGCGTCACACGGAGTCTGCGCAGTGTAGGAGTTCCACTGACTCCAGAAGTAGCACACCGTGGTGTTGAGTTGGACGAAGGTTTGAGTCTGGGTCACTTCAAACATTGCCAACATCACTCCTGCGATCAACAACCGGTTCATCATCTTGTCAGTTGATATATTTCTCAAATTGATCGTTGCGTTAGATTAGGTTCAGTTAGAAGTTCTTTAAGCTTCTCGATGTTGCAGATGAGTGATTGAGCTGTTGCCCAGAAAAGTAGGTTGCTGAAGACACCATGTAGTTTTCTTTTTGGACAGCAGAAAAGCTTTAAGGTGTTTCTCGCTGAAGACACTGATGAAAGTGCTGCTGACTCGGTGAGAGCCTGCTCCATATATGTGCCCACTAATTACCCAACACTCTATCTCTTCAAGCTTCAACGACTGTCCATCTCGTCCACCAGGTATACTGTTACTCAACTTCCCTGGGGCAATGTATTGATGGGTCAACATCGATACCGTGGTAGATCGGTTTAAAGTAGGCTGATAACATCACTATATCAGATGTAAATCGCGTAATTCTCATTTTTTTTGGGTTTCTTGGTTGGGAATCTAATCGGCTAAATAATGTGAGTGAAGCCACCAGCATGTTGTTGAGATGATTCAATGAGATACTTACATTAAGTAGAGATTCATTATGCTGATGTAAATCCGCATCAGAGATTGAAGAATTACGGCAAGAGAGAGGTGAGATGGTTATGTTTGAAGAGTGCTTATTGTAAGAAGCAAGAGGTGCTAGCTAAATTCCAGAGAGTAAACGTCTCATTTGTGCAAAGAAGATGTTTCCTTAAAGGTGCATCCATTGTGTTTGCTGTGGTCACATGATACATGATGTTTATCTTTCGAGAAGTACTGACTGTTGCCCAAAATTGCCATTTCGATGATAGTCGACTCAGCATACCAACGATATAAAGGTGAAAGTATCGATTTCTGATCGAAAACCGGACAATGCATCGCGTTTGGTGCGCGTTAATTAGTCAAACGTTATTTTTGAACTTATTTCCACCAGACAAACAGAACAGTTGATAATACCCAATTTCGGTCAATTGGGCAATACGGTCTCATGTACCATATTTGTACCAGTGTCACCCTTCGCCTGAAGGAAACTGGTACAAAGATGGTACATGAGACCGTATTACCCTCGTGAGAAGCATACAATTTATACTATTTTGCGATTTTGGACGAATATGCAAGTTGAGTGAAATTATTTTAACTGAAATCAGCACATATCGTTTGTTTTCACGTATTTCAGCCAAATAAAATTTTATAAAACACACTGGATGTATCTTTAAGAATATGTCTTACATGTTATACATTATATTTATGTATACATGTATTGTCAAGAACGGGGTACTTGAAACATATGAATAAAAATGACATTAAATAATAATATTAAACTTTCATGTTTTTTTCTGTTAAAAGCCTTTGTCTGAGTAATGGCTACATTAAAATTTTGTAGTAATTAATATGTTTTGTTTTATGTTTAAACACTGTGTCGTTATCATCATATCGTATTATGTGGCTTTTGACATTACCATCAGTCATATATGTAATACATATTGGTGTATTTTAAGAGCATTTATAGGGGATATCATATTCGTGCCTACTTTTTTACCAGTCTCATTTAAATCAGATCGAACGTATCGCTCGAACTTCGCTGTGCTTCTGCTGTGAGTACTGCACCGCAGAGCTAATCTCAGGTATCCTTCACTCCAGCCAATCAGCGACGAGACCAGAAAACAATCGGAGTTGACATACTAACACCACCTTCAATCCTGTATCTATGAAGGCTCCTGATATGCTGAATTTATTGAAGGTCAAAGTTCAAAATTCGTCAAATTTGAGTTAAAAACACACGCAAGTTTGTGAACATGGACTGGTTACGCAGCATCGCCGCGTTTGCACACACAGCCACTTCAATATGGCAAAGCTATATTCTGCCATATATATTTCCTGTAGTAAGTAATGAATTTGTTCATTCTAATACTTAATCATTCTTTCCCACAGAGGTTACTCCCTTCAGATGTCCGATCTTAACCTCTGTTCTTTTTCGCTTGAAATCGAGAGCAGAAGCAAACTCCCTAGCGGAGGAAAGCGGAACCTCATACTCTATCACTGCTACTTAACCAATAAAACTCATCTTTTAGTGGCCATGTCGACCGAGTGATTTCAAAGATCTAGGCATTTTGCTCTTAAGGGTCTTGCTCATTAGCATATGTCCTTCGAATATTTCTGATGTAAATGACACAAATACAATATTTTTGATATTTGTCTCTGATTTGGTCTTTTTTTATTATTCATAAGCATGTTTATGATAAATAGTTTTCACAAAATCAAATAGCATATTTCGAGGAAAACACATTAAACGAGAAAACGTTTATCTTACGTTTATTTTGTCATAATGATGTGTCATTGGTAAATGTCGGTTTTACAACGGCGTCGCTGATTGCACAAATAAATTCAATTGCAACCAATCAGGACTCTCCCTTTCTGCCCTCGATTTCAAGCGAATAAGAACAGAGGTTAGTATCGGAAATCTACAGGGAGTAACCTCTGTGGGAAGAGAATAATACTTAATGAAATATACCAAAACTGAATAGAGAATTAAATTTCGATGAGATTCTTAATTCAATGTTTCATAAAAATGGTATTGAAGGAACCGAGTGTAACAGTTTATTATATCGCTGATTTAGATCAAGCTACACGGTACGAAAAGGACACATGCACACACCACTATATGTGGTCGCAAGTGTGACGTAAAGTTTTAGCGATTATGACGTTACGATAATTGGTAGCATGTGATGTTATCACATAGTGTATATATACTAACGAGGATACAGTGTGAAGTGTGCAATAACATTGGTAGTTTATTTAACATCGATGTACTCAATGGATGAGTAATAAATTGTCAAATAGTCAAAGACTAAAGAAACAGGAATGGGAACAAGCATTTATTGTTATAAATATATAATAATAATTTACTATAATATTAATTATATACAAATTCACGGCAAAATTGAGAATACGATACTTCAAAATTCAACCATTTAGTCAATGTACATATCAAACCCCACTGCCATCAATAATAATATAAAGTTGTACAAAATTTCAATACTCTGTTTTAGTGTTCTGTATTCACATCAACCGGAAGCGTAAAGACAATATCGTTCCACCCTCCAGTACACCTGACACCTCACGTAGTCGCGTCCGCATGTGCTCAGGAGGGCGTTGGTTTGGGCAGGACAGTTGATCTGCTCGTAGTTGCCGCGGATACACGCGTGACTCGTCGGGTTGCTCAGCTGGTAGATGAAAGACCGGAAACCGAAGCAGCGGTAGGGACAATATCCGCCGAGTCCGAGGCATGTTTCCGTCCTGGTCTCCGAGAGCGCGCCGTTGCATGTTCCGGTCGGTGTGCAGGTACGAGTTCGGGTAGAGACGCGTTTTCCGGTTCCGCAGTACTGAGAGCAGGGGCCTGCAGCCCAGGCGGTCCAGGAAGTCAGGGTCCCGGCACAGTCCACCCCGGAGTCACAAGTCGTCCTCTCACGCTCCACCTCGACGAAACGATAGCCGGGTGGTGGGTAGTAGCCTGGGTGGTAGCACACACGGGATCGGGTACGTGTTTGCTCTCCAGTACCGCACGTTGCGTCACACGGAGTCTGCGCAGTGAATTGGCTCCACTGACTCCAGAAGTAGCACTTCGTGGTGTTGAGTTGAACGAAGGTTTGAGCCTGGGTCACTTCAAACATTGCCAACATCACTCCTGCGATCATCAACCAGTTAATCATTTTGTCAGTTGGTATATTTCTGAAGTGGTTGACCAGTCAATCAGAAGTTAGTTTAGCTTCTCGCTGTTGGTGATAAGTGATTGAGCTGTTGCCAAGGTAAGTAGGTTGCTGGAGACACACGTTTGGTCTGTCCTATAGGAGAGAGAAGTGAAGCTTGCAAATGACCATGAAATGAGACTTGATAAGCTGAGTGCTGCTCGCTTTAGGACACAGATGAGAGTGATGCTGACTCGGTGAGAGTCTGCTCCATATATGTGCCCACTAATTACCCAACACTCTATCTCTTCAAGCTTCAACGACTGTCCATCTCGTCCACCAAATGTACTGTTACTCAACTTACGTTGGACATGTATTGATGGGGCAATATCGATAGCGTGCACGATCGGTTGAAATTCGGCTGATAATATCACTATTTCAGATGTAAATCGCGTAATTATCACGTTGCTCGGTTGCACATCAGGTTCATAATTCAAATCGGCGTAATAAAGTGGATGACGCCACCAGCAAGGTGTTCAGATCATTCAGTGAGATGCTTACGCTAAGTAGATGTACCACATGATGTAACTTCACACCAACGATTGCACGATAATCGTAAGAGTGAAGTAAGAACGCTCATACATGGACAGTGCTCGTTGCATTCAGTTCTAGAGTAAACTACTCATTTGTTCAAGAGGTTTCCTTAAGAATGTGCAAATATGATCCAAATTTCATACTATATTGTATGGTGATTCCGGGAATATTTTTTATACTATTTGAATTGGAAGGATCACATTTTTTCCGAAATAATTCCAGGCTTGGTGATACTTTGACAACCAATTTTTAAAAAATTTAGTATCAAGCTATGTTTTGTTAACACTTGTTGTTTTCCACTGACAATTTTGTAAGACTTTGAGATTTTTCATGGCTAATGATTTTGATATTATCTTGAGATCAATTCATTTCGGTTTTCAACATCAAACGATACATACTATACCAGGTTCAAATTTGCCATTAATGATAAAATTTCATGTAGTATATATCTACTTAAGTGGGAAAACATGCCACAGCCCCTTTAATAGTTTGAAAATATAATATAAGTTTAACGTGGCAAATCTAGGACAAAATTATGTTCATTTTCAAAAAATCATGTTTCAGAAACAAATACATAGTGAACTGTGCTGTACTTAATATTATTCTAAACCATGGTTATTCTATGTTCTAGCATATTGTATTATGTTACTTTTAATGTTACTATCAATCATAAATGTAATACATATTGGTTCCTTTCTTAATAACATATAGGCTGTAAGGGATAATTTAGTCATGCCTTAGGCTACCTCTTCACATACATAACCCTAACACGATTGTCCAAATACTGGTACGTCTAAGGCGAGAAAGATGGAATTCTATTTAATAGTGACATCGACAAATTTTACTTAGAGAATACAATTACTAACATGGATAGGCCGCGTGTGAAAGAAATATAACATCATTAAATTGATGACACAGCCACTTCGATATGGCAAAGCTATAATCTGCCCTATAAGCGATATATATTTCCACTCGTAGTAATGAATTAGTTGATTTTGATAATTTGCAAACTATTTTTAAAAAACACTGAACACAGACCTAACAATTGATAAGAATTTGTGTTAAATTAAAATCTAATTTCCTATAAATAATTATTCGCTTATTCGAGTATTCTCTATTTGCAGGTATTTGGTTTCGTTTTCTATCAACTTCACACTGTTCGGCGTAGCTGTTGTTTTCCTCCTGCTCGCGTCTGAAAACATCCAGTCTCTCCTTGACGATGTCCACGCTGACGTGTCCTTCTGCTATTGGCTGATCATTGTGGCTGGCGTTCTGACGCCATTGGCATGGTTAGGCACTCCTAAAGACTTTTGGTAAGATATAAGTATCTTCCTTCAGTTGAATAGGCATTAAATGCATTTTAAAATATGAGAGAATTTTAACATTTTAATATCGAATGTTATTGTATAATTTGGTGCAGAATTTCTGCTATACATTACATTGGATCCGTGACTCTAAAGTTTAATATTTGTTATATTTGGAAATCTCTGGTTTCATACGATTCATGTAGTTTAATTGAAGGAGCGATTGATTGTTTCTTCAAATCAAATAACAACATTTCTGCTATTGGAATAGTATATGTGTATCAAGGCCATCATGCATTTAGTTTGTGTTTTAAAATGTTTCACCTTCTAAATAAATTTAAGGTTACATTACGCATCCTCAACGTCTTGTTGCGTAACGTTATCCGGTCTTGACGTTAGCGAGACCTTTGACGTGTCGAGTTCACAATATGTAGGCATCGTGCTTTAGATAAAGACATGCTCACAGAGGGCATACCAAATTTTTTATTCGAACATAATTTTTAGAACTAACCTTCAAAAGGTAAAAGATTCCTTTGAATATTATATTAATATCTAAATAAAACAATCTCCATTGTCCTGCGTACCATCCAATACTTACGATATGGCTGAAACTGATACCCCCATGTTATTAGACAGAATGGTTTCATTGTTTAACATTTACATCCAATATAAGTGGCAATAGGTGCCACTATATCAACCCGATATTTATTATTGGTTCAAACTGTATACTCACTGTGTAAATCAGTGCAACTCCCTAGAAACAACATTTACACAAAGATCCTTACCTGTATTCATTATGATAGAGTGTATTTGTTCACGTCTTGGCTTAACAAATGACGATCTGGATAATATTTGTTTTTGTAACTTTGACATGGGCAATGTATCCATAGCGTATCGAGCATACGAGTTCCTAAGTTTGCAGGGTGCAGTGTACTGATCTGTGTTCTATCGTTAACCCTTCCCAGGCCAGTAGCAATCGGTGCCACCACAGCGACCAGTATCGCCTGTGTCGTGCTCTTCTCCAACATGCTCAAGGACGCCCCAACAATACCTCACGTTCAACACAAACCTCCCGGCTTCCTGTCCTTCTTTGCTGCTTTCGGAACAATCTGTTTTGCTTTCGGCGGCCACCCTGCCTTCCCGACATTCCACGCGGACATGAAGGATGAGACGAAGTTTGGGAAGGCTGTTCTTCTAGCATACGGAAGTAAGTTAATGTTTCCTGCTTATCGTTTTACTCACATACTGTAAAGATGAATAACGACAAACGAACGAAAACGTTTGGCAACATTGAATGTTTGTACTGCCCATGTTTCCACATTACTTCATTCTATAGGCGTCGTGGTTGATTTTCCTATGTTTATTTTCTTAGGCTGTCAGTCCCGTAGCCTCATTTATGCTTGTAAATATGTACTACATTATACATCGCAGTTTGCGCAAGAAGAAATCACTTCCAACTGAGAGGAAAGGCGTCTTGGAAACAAAACCACTACAGACTGCTAAGACCTTTTTCAAAGATAATTTTCTTCAAGTATGTGTGTGTATTATTTATAGCAATAGCAGAGGTCTCGAACGGTCTGTAGCAGTTCCTTTGGATAAGAGATTGGAGAGAGAGAAAATCCTCCTTTATCTGCTGGTAATGGTCCGACTCTGTTTCAGTTGTGTTGGCGATGTATTTGCCTGTCTCGACGGCTGGTTACTTCGTCTATGGAGACCGTATAACAGACAACGTGTTACAAACTGTTAGTGCGGGACCGATGCAGTACATCGTGGAGATAGTCATCACTCTACATCTCATATGTGCCTTCATCATTGTTCTCAATCCATTTTGTCAGGAACTGGAGGAAATACTCAAAGTACCCAAAGGTTTGTCTTACTCTGATATCGAAATTATACTCCACTTGATTACTTATTCTTATGGAGTTTGACCATCTTTGTTCGTCATACTTTCAAAAAAGGGTGAGTTCCAAAAAAAAATTAACCGATGTAGTTTGAAATCAAGTCGATGTGCCGATATACGTTCACTTCGTTGAAATCTTCTAAGGTTTATTACATAAAGGATAATGACGGAGCGAGGATATTTGGAGCGAAAGCTGAGATACTACACCTCTACGTCTGGTACTACTGTCTTGTGATCCTAAATCATTGCAAAAATGTTCTTTGGAACTTGAATATATACAGTCAGCACTCACTTTGTACAACAGAATAGTATGTACTATGTGGCACACAGTGTACCATATGTGCACTGGTTTTGGACAAGGTTCCCCTTTACATCCATGCATATTCTAAACATTGTAGGTTTCCTGCAAGGCTAAGTGTAACCCTTACCATCCCTCATTCACTGTTAGTAGGTATGTTGATTTAAACCTGACGTTTGGGCAAACACATGTCCTATATTCGCCCGGTATTAAAACTTGTGATTTAAACTAGAATTAAGTAATTATAATTTTCAATCATGTCCGAATAAGATACTAAGGTCAGCATGCATAAAATATTGTCCAAGAATGGATTTTAGATTAAATTGGATTGATTTCACTGTGTTCATTTGACAAGGATGCCACTTATGTCCCTACTCTTTCATTATTATTTCAGAGTTCAGCTGGAAGAGAATAGCTGTTAGGACCAGTATCGTCGCTCTGGTTCTCTTTGTGGCTGAGACTGTTCCTCACTTCGGTGCTATTTTGTCTCTCATTGGTGGATCTACAACTACACTTTTAGCCTACATTTGTCCGTCTCTCTTCTATCTCAAACTCTGTCGCATGGACGGACCATGGGAGAAAATGTACGTATTCACAATTTCGTTCATAAGATCGTTTTGTTTATAAGCCTTAGAACAAGGACAGCGTAGATTATAACCAACAATAAGTACCTTGAATATCGAAAGTTCAAAATCAAAATCATTTAACTGAATCCTCACAATTATCGCCATTTTAAACTTGAATTATGCAAATATTCATTTTTATTTAAAATAGGATGTTGTTTCAAGAGTCAGTATTTATTCAAATGGTAGTTACAAATATAACTAACGCCGATTTCTTCCTACATATATGTTTCAACTTTATCCTAAGGGAGTAGGTTTACATTAATGTAATTTTATTCTTATATATATATATATATATATATATATATATATATATATATATATATATATATATATATATATATATAAATGTTGTTATTTCTCTTCCAGTGACGTTCCGCTGCATATAAAGGTAGCTAACTACGAGATCGTGTTTGTGGGTATTGTAGCAGGAGCCGCCTCCACGTACTCGGCAATAGCAGGTCTAGCTCAGCCTGGAGCCTTCACAGTGCCCTGCTACGTCAACGTCACAGCTGCTCTCGGATAGGATATACATGATTGTACAGTTTTATTCAAATCATATATTTTATGTGCGCTTCTGTTGAACCACCCTTGAATTACTTGGCCAGAATGCACATCATGACATGATATTAGAACTATGCAAAAAGGGACAATTGACGCAACACTTACGCTAGGACAGGAAAACCTGATATCATATTAGCACTAAAATAAGATACCTTTATACCACAGATACATTTGAATATGATAACCGTAAATAAAATACTATTTTTGACGTCATAGATACATATAGGATACCTATAGGAACACTTACCCTTACACTTACATTCTGGCACAATGATAATGACGTCACAGCTACACAACATATGAGAGCATGCCATAGCTGCTCTGGGATAGGATACATTGAGGTCACACCTACATTCGGATATGATCGTTAAACATGACAATTAAAACATGCTGGGAGGTGAATTTCACGCACTGCCATATTATAACTTTGCATCAAAGCTGCAAATTGATAAGATTTCATGATTTCATAACAGTCATACATTTACACTGGAATAGGAATTCAAAGCATGACACACCACATATACACTTGACTTTGATAGTCTGACGTCATAGTTACAGTGGGTAACTCTACAGGTTAGGATAACAATATTATGACGTCACAGTTATACTTGACATCATAACATAACACCTGCACTGGCATTGGATATAATGACTTCATAGCTACCGTGGAATACGATTAACTGACATTCCAGTTTCATGAAATTGGATAAAACGCGGTCACATACACACTTAATGTGTGGTCACATCGTGTGAACATGGATACCACGTGGCTGCAGGGTCACTTGATCATTAACAACACAGCTAAGAGGATATGTTGTGATGTGAATTGAACCAATAAATATATTGACATTTATTTGTCAATCTGGATTTGTAGTATATGCCAAATAGATTGTGATCATATGTGCAATTCACATTAACATGTTACAAATACTTACTTGATTGACGATTACATAAATGTTACTGTTATTGAGTATCTTAAAATAATTGTGTTGGTTTAAAGGGGCTGTAGCACGTCTTTTTGCAATTATTTTTTGTTTCAAATTTCCCATGTATAATGATAGTTTATGTCATTTATATTTACTTTAGAGGGCAAAACACCTCATTACAGACACCAATTATCCGTAGTGGTAATAACGGTGTTGCATGGCGGCAATTTCCATGTGAACACTTTTTATTATTTCGAATTAAAAACGATTCCTATGACTTCACCAAAACATGTACACAAAAAATGTTTAACTTGAAGTGTGTTTTACTATTAATGACATTATTTTATACAAATCATTTCATCAACTTATTTAAGCGAAAAAGACGTGCTACTGTCCCTTTAAGAAGATATATTTTTTCATGTATCACGACGATTGAGTAAATTTACGTTCATGAGTCATTTTATATTATTTCATATTTATTTACATCATGATTACCTGTTGTTTGATCCATCAAATTATATTGATATGTCCATTGATTATGTAGAGTTTTGTTTGTTTGTTTTCACAAAGCCGTATCAATGCTACAGACCCTCTAAGAACATATGATACACGACAGTGGGTTACGATCAGGGGAGCTTTTTGTAAATCGACCTAGGCTGAATAGTAGCACAGACAGACAGTTTTATTCAGTTAAAGGGGCCATAGGCCCATCACACAGGCAACTCACACCAGTAAAAGAGTATGCGCAGTAAGTCATTGTAGCTCTACATCCAGGAGTTTGTTAGTGTCTGGACATGATTAAGTCATAAACCAACATTAACTGTAATCTCATCATTCTTATTTTACAACAGATTTAAAATGGAATGCTTAAATATTGTGCTTTAATTAACTTTTGTAAATATTGAGCTCTAAATTTATCATAAGTATTACAGATAAATTGTTCATGAAATTCATTTCAATAAAAAAAATGGAGCGGTATTCAGATATGATATTGCAGCTTTTTTACCAATCCACGTTTTTGTGAAATAAATATGTTTAAACCATATAAACATGATCTGTAATATTACATAGTAGAAAGGTTAATAGAAGAATATTAATATTGATAATGCATTAGCATAGCGTCTAATATCCGTCGGCGTCATTGCTCACTGGCTCTGCATTAGTACCCGATCACCGGGTGTCAATATCATGTTGGTCTATATAACACGGTTTACTATTACACAGCGCTGGTTTACATATTTTTTTTAAAAATCGTTAATTGATGAGCAAAATCCAAATTATGGCTGTTAATTTTGTTTGACCATATCTGGATTCTTACGCGGTATGTTACATTTATATTGGAGTTTTGACGGTTCTGGCCCCCGTTCCATAACAGCGAGCGCTTATAATCGCTCATTGATTGCTCAATGTAGCGCTCAAGTAGCGCTTCTTCTCTCCTGAACGACACATTGCAAAACCTCAAAGTTCGCTCGCTTTGCTACGTAGCGCTACATTGAGCAATTGCGTTCAAGACATGTTTAAAAGTAATCGCTTATTGAGCGATTACTTTGAAACCTCTCTTGAACACGGCCCTGATATGTTCTTTCATTTCGTTTCGGATAGTTGTTAAAACTATAACAAGCTCCGTACTGACTATATTTAATTATAAATGCGTTGCAAACAACAAGAGAATTGGCTCATTTGTATGCATGTATTGATAGTGGAAAAGTGCAATTTTATAGATTTATTAACGTTTAATGCAAATTTATATGTTGTGTGTACTACATGTTAGTATCCCCCACCGCGCGTTTAGTGGGGGATATAGTATTCGGCTGTGTCCGACCGTACGTACGCACCAAATGGAATAACTCAAGTACTATTCACTAGATTCATTTCATATCTTTCATATGGGTTCATATCCTAGGGTGAGTAATGTTCCCACCAAGTTCTGTGACCTTGACCTTCATTTCAAGGTCACAAAGAGACTTTGTCATGTTACCCTTGTCAGCGGGATATCTCAAAAACCGTACACTGGATTCTCTTCATATCTTACAAATAGCTTCTCCTAGGAAAGATATAGGGCTGATTAGACTTTGGTGCCCTTGACATTATTCTCAAGGTCACAGCGGAACTTTGTATTTGTCGGCATGTGAAGTTGCATGTTAAGCTTGTCAGCAGGATATCTAAAGAATCATTCGCTGGAATTTCATCATATTTTACACAAAGCACCTTGACATCATTATGTTCAAGGTCACAGCGGAATTTCGATTTTTTTTTTCGCCACTGGTCAGGGGGGCTATCATCACAAGTACTGTTCTTTTGATTCTGATCATTATCTTACACCAATGGTTCTTTTAGCACAGGTTCAGGGCCCAGTCGATTTGGCTGATCCTGACATTATTTTCGAATTTGGAAGTATTAAAATTTGCGGCGGGGGATCATGCCACTTTAGTGACAACTGCTTGTTTGATGTCTTTTATGGTAACATATAATTTTTATTATTGATGTTTCCCGTTTGTATTTTCATACCTCATTCATTAGAATATAAAACACCGAAGACAAGCCATCTCGGCAGTATGATGTTAAATGTTTGTTAAATAATAAAAGCTTTTTATGCTCGTATGTTTGTCTTAGCGTCTGTTCTTGCGTGTTCATAAAGGGCGTGAACACGAAACTCGTCAGCTTTCATGTGACAGACAGGGATACAATCAGTTTGAATTGTCAGATTCTTTAGTGAAGAGTAAGATGCTTTATTCCCTGTGTATATTGTATCTCGTATATATGCGTGTTGTTAACATCTTAACAAACGTTTATGCACTTTTCTGATTCTGTATTAGGAACTTCCTTAGAAATCCTGAAGGTATAACTTATAACTCCTACATATATTGATAAGATAATAAGATAGCATCAGCAACATATTCAGCGTTTTCCTCAATTGCTGTCTGTGTCGGATGTCGGCACAGGGACTCATTATCGAATTGCCATGTAAGTAAAACCTAGGTAAATTATAACACATCCATATATAAATAGAGCAATGGGGGCAAAATCGGCCATAATTGTCGATCTTGACTCGACTTCGCTTTCAGTCCGAAATTTATACTTTTGTAAGAAAATATAAATAAAGATAAATAAACGTACCTCTCAAATATACATCTTCTGTCAATACCGAAACTATATATAGCAACGTTTCACTCACACGTCGACTTAAAGAAACTTTTAAGTAAATATTATCTAGCACTCGCTATTCCTCGAGCAATCTGATTGGTCCCTTGAGCGGAGATATTTAGTCTCGGTTCAAAGGTTGATTGATAAAAAAAAGAGTCTCACATAGAAACCATTTATTTTTTCAATATATTTCCTATGTAATGTGTCACGATTAGCAAAGTAGATGAAGATGTCCCCATAGGAACCAGCAAATGAAAACAGACAAGTCTTAAATACACACAATTAACACACAATTAATCAGATTTACAATACAGATGTGCAAGTAAGGTACAATAGAAATAAAATAGGGTCTTAAATATGTATTAATATAGCTCTACAAATATCTAATATTGTCACCAATTTGTAGGCCTTGGATCTTGTTGGTGAATGGAGCGAAGGAATGATGCGATGGATCAAACCTTTACAAGTTCAAACCCAGGTCTCTTTGAAATCTCTTTCTTGGACGTCTAAACAGTCCCGGGCTTTCTCCCTGTATTAATACTAGCAGCCGCGATATAAGTGAAATACTCTTGAAAGCGGCGTTAAACTCACCTTACCTAAACAGACCACAGCAGTAAATGGCGTCATCGTTAGAATCGATGGAATACATAAACAGATGGAACAGAACAATTTAAACATCAATTTGACAGCTGGTTCAACTGAATATTATAGTTTTAGTTGAAAGTGATGAGCTATTTTATTACATACACAGCTTGCAGAGGTAAAACTGTGTTGATCAAGGACATAGGCCTTTGTTTTCCGAATACCAGTCGGACAGACAGACAGACATACAGAGATAAATACTTTATTTCAGTGTCACATGATATGTTAGAAGTAAAAATCAATTATAATTGTAAAACAAAGAATATAACATTTCACCAAACTTTCACCTTATGAGACACTAACACATACACGAACTATTATATTCATCAGGGATGATAAATAATAAAATATTTATAATAAAGTAATGCATAGGTAAAAGGAATGTAACCGTCGTCATCAGAACATATAAGTAATAGTACCCATCACTGCAAGCACTCAAGGCAACGTTTTACTGCTGAGAAAGGACACGACCTCAACAGAATAAGCATCACATATGAACACATCGTCTATGAGATCAACATGGGAGTCATTGATCAGGTACATGTACTTTAATGAGCGATTCATAAAGCTATAATTGTACAAACATCACAAAACATAAATTTAAATTTAAAGTGTCCCTGTGTACAAAAATGTTTAAATTGTAACTAGAATTGTAAAATCGAATAAAATGTCTACATCTCTAAATATTTGCAACCAAAATGTATTTTAATGTACTTATATTGTGTAAGAGTCATCGCTTCAGGATCATCTTGTATCTCTTAAAATATTAGAATAACATCCACAAAGAATGGTTCAATCAACCGGATTGATTAATTGCGTGATGAACAAAATGCTTTTGGTCAAGAAATAAATGTATAAAGGGAGCAGGAATTGTCAAAGTTGAGACGTGTATATAGGAAATTTAAATGATCCTGTACAGTTTTGTATAGTAAGTGGTCACTAAAAGAACCCACGTTGTGTTTCTGCAGTTGCACAAGTCTATGTGTTGGTGACTTTTACCTAGTTCCATCACAATTAAAGGACTTTTTGACCACTGCACTACTTGACCACAAAATAAGACTGGCCAGTATGATGCCACAGAAAGGCCGTGAGTTTGTTCAAATTATAATTGAACTTGAGAATTTAACACCAAGCAATGAGACATTTTTTACGTCATACAGCATATAAAATGTCAGCAATATACAGTACAGTTCATAAATTGAAAACAGTGTACAATACAATACTCTTATATATCTAACTTAGCAACAGGTATAAGGTAGACCAAAACTCAACAAAACTTTGCTCAGTTCCAAGTGAAGGCATCTTGTGATATCATAGTATGATTTCATTTTGGACAAAACTGATAATAGGTACTTAATTTCCATGAGCACATTTGAATATGTGTTGTTTTATCAAGAGGACGATTACATTTGTAGGATTAATATTATCATTTGTAAATCAAAACAAGACATTTTCAATAGAAAAATTAATTGTTATTTTTACGGTATGGAGCCATTCTGCTACTTCGTACCATATTCTTCTTACAATATCACATTTCCAAAAGAGATGTTCTACAGTTTCTATTTCCTTTTGACAAAAGGAGAAAAGAGGTGAATCAGTATATTTCATTCTATAGGAGATATTTTGTTGGCAAAATGTTTTGAATAATCCTATATTGTAACCACCTTAATTCAGTAGTTTTAGTACATTTGTTTGGAACAATATTATAAATCATCCAATTCTTGTCGGTGAAACATCTGTCTAAAATGCGTTCTCTCTGAGACAAATGATTTCAAGCATATACACACTTCTCGCTGTGTTGACTGGGACTTTTCTTCTCGGGCAGCATGTGCGCGCTCGTGTTAAGCCTCCGTCTGTCACTTAGGCGGAGGGAGATTTTCGAAACGACGCCTGCTCGAGACGACGTCGTCTCGCTCTTGATTAGGCACCTCTCCGGTCCGTGGCGTACGGTCGCAACGACGCCGAGTCGTACGGCTCTCTCTTGATTCGTCGTCGGACGTTACGACGCTACTAGTCAGTGGCCTCCACCCTCCGTCTGACGAAGCGTCCCTTCGTTGGAACCTTAACTTTTTGTTACCTTAGGCTTTGACTTCCCTTAGTCGGGCGTCAGGTGTTGTCTCCGACTTCACCCGTACTGGTACTTTGACTCTGTCGTCAGCTGACGCTTGGTGGGTCCTCTGCTAGGATGGCTTTGCTTTACTCGGGCTTTTGGGGACGGTGCGGCATCAGGAAGTCGTCGTTGTACGACCCTCATGCATATTGTCGCCTGTGCCATACAGAATGTACGGAGGAGGATCATTGCGCGGAGTGCTTGGATCACTCGCCGGCTCAACACAAGGCCTACTGTGCGGCCCTCAGAAGGTCGGGGCGTGAATCTCGGACTGCGCGGAAGGGTGGGAGGACTTGTTCTTTCGCCGTTGGAACTTCTGATTGATGAGGACACTACAGAGTTTGACTCCCCTCATCTCTCGACTCGTCAGGACCCGCCTAGCGTGCGGGAAGAGAGGCAGATGTCACCATTATCTCTCGATCGCTGTCCGTCCGTCGTCTCCCGCTTCTACAGGTCTACGGGACGGAGGGTCTGACTTCATTGACCAGTCCCTACCTCCGATCATTACCTTGTTGGCGGACCTTACGGTGGAGATTCGGAACTGGACTTGTTAGAGCAGATGTCAGCGATACCGGACTGGTCAGGCTCCTCTCTCCAGGAGGTCGAAGACTCGCCTTCCTACGCCAAGAGGGCGAGACTGGAGGAGGCCATGCCTCGCGTTGTACTGCAGATGTTTCGGCCGCATCGAGGCAACTATCATGTCCGCCCCCCACCCCCCACGTCACGTCAGTACTGGGTGACCGACAACGTACGTCACTGCCGGGAAAACAGGCAGTGTTTCCTTTCGCCAGGGCGGTCGACCTCAAGGATGCGTACCTGGGATGGGATGAGACGAGGACCTCTTGATCAGGGCTCTCCGCGAGCCTCTGCTACTCCGCATGAGGCAGCGACTGTTGTGCCTCCTAACATCAGCTCAGGACTACACCCGGAGGGGCAGGCTTCACCTTAGGCCCCTTCAGGTGTTCATCAACTCTCATGTGAGGGAGGAAACGTGTCGCCACGTCTTCACGCTACGGGAGGACATCGTCCACCACTTAGCCTGGTGGAGGGCGGTGGACAATGTCTTCACGGTAGTGACTCTACGGCCCCCGTTGACCACCTCACATCTATTCGGGGACGCCTCCACTCAAAGGTTGGGGGCACATCTCGGCTTAGAACAAGCGTCGGGCGTGTGGTCTCCTTTGCAAGCATAGGGCCACATCAACACTTTGGAACTGGATGCGATTATCTAGCAATCGCTGAAGGGCGAAGTCCTGCTTGTCCACACAGACAGCTCAACAGCGGCGTTCGCAATCAACAAGCAGGGGTATCCATTTTGCAGCTGGTGATCGAGATGTTTCGCCTAGTGGACAGTCGCAACCTCTCCATCCGAGTGGTGCACATCCCGAAAGCCAAGAACGTTCTAGCAGACGCTCTGTCTCACCCGGACAAGCCTCCGGCAACGGAGTGGATGTTGCAAACCAGGGTGTTTCAGACAATTCGGAAGGCCGCACGTAGACTTCTTTGCGACTCGGCTCAATCATCAGTTGCCGACATACGTATCTCCAGTGCCCAACCCGGGAGACTGGAGCCTAGACACTCTTTCGTTAGAGTGGGAGGGGATGGATGCTTACGCTTTTCCCCCTCCGGCGATATTGACCCAGGTAGTGGCCAAGTTACAGACCGGACATTACGCCTTCTTCTCATAGCCCG
Organism: Gibbula magus; assembly: GCA_936450465.1. Classification (NCBI taxonomy): domain Eukaryota; kingdom Metazoa; phylum Mollusca; class Gastropoda; order Trochida; family Trochidae; genus Gibbula; species Gibbula magus. Next base: position 32,690,973 of record OW388293.1, read on the forward strand.
GACAGGCGGGGCGACGTACCCCTAAGGAGGCTATGCGGGCAGGAACCGGTTCTCCTCCCGCTCAGGTGGGACCTTCTAAAGAGCAAGCCAAGCGGACGCGTACACGAAGACCCTCAGGTTCGGCATCTTCACGCTTGGTTTGTCTCGAAAAGAGGCTAAGGCAAACCGGCTTTTCGGAGGCGGTGGCGCATACGGTCGCTACATCACAAAGGGAATCGATCAGAAAGCTCTACGACTTCCAGTGGAACTCCTTCGCAGCGTTCTGGGAGGAGAGGGTGTTTGATATCCGGTCAGTCTCCGTTCCCCAAGTCGTTGAGTACTTGGTTCACCTCAGGGAGGAGGGAGGTCTCAAGGTCTCCTCCATTAACACATATTTGGCTGCTTTCATGTCCGTTCTCCGCAAGCGGGAGCTGGGTATCGATATATCCGTGCTCAAGGAGATCATCAAGACGGACGGCAGAAATCAAGTCCGACTATTACGAACCTCTCTCAGAGGCGACCATCCTACGTCTCTCTGTGAAGACCCCTTTCCTGGTAGCCATGGCATCGGCTGCTGGGATATCGGAACTGCATGCTCTGCAAGCTTACTTGCTCCGTCTCCTCTGTCCGGTGCAGGCCCTACACATTTTTACCGTGGAGCGAACTCGATCTCTACGTCAAGGGAGGCACAGGCTCTTCCTGCCTCACTCTCAAACGAGCGTCAAGGAGATCGACAAGAGGCAGATAAGAGTGTATCTGAGATCCACAATTCTGGACGCTTACAAGGCGGCAGACCTCCCTCCTCCCACTCACTCTAATCCGCACGAGATTAGGGCGGTATCAGCATGTATGGCCCTCCATAGTAACATTCCCGTAGCGGACATCATGGCGGGCTGTTTCTGGAAGTCCGGTATGGTGTTCGCCAACCACTATCTACAAGACATTTCAACTGAAGATCTGGAAGGCGTGGCGAGGCTAGGGCCTCAGGTGTTCATCCCACACCTTACCTCCTCTGGGAACCCGGCTAGGGGTTTTCATTCGTCACGTTAAGGGGTTCGTTCCCATCTACAGTGAGTTATTAAACTTCGCGTCGTTGTTTTGTTGTCTTTTCATTAGTAGTTAATATGGTCTGGACCGCCGACCCCTCAGGGGCGGGGGTTGTGTTAACCCTAAGGGCTGTAGTAAGCTCTTAACACTGTGACTTACGGTCTGCTAATCGTAGTGGACCAGTCACCAATTCACCCCTTAGGGGGTGTGTTACCTCTTTTTGCTCTCGGGTTGTCTCGCAGCCCGCCGCCTTCAGTGGCATGCTGGCTACGGTGAGTTATCAACTAGAGTATGTAAATAATAGTACTATTTTTTTTATTAAACGTCATTATTTATACTCACCGTTGATAACTCACCGGTCCCTATACCCCACCCACCTCCCCTCCTTGGAGTCTTGGAGCTGCCTCCCAGGCTCCAGGAGTAAGAAGTGACGTCACTGGGGATAAGCACTAGAGAGCGGCGTTGGGGGAGGTAACTCTATTCTTCCTTAACAGTGTTATTTTGGTCGAGTGATAAAGTGAGAGAGACTCATTGGCTACGGTTAGTTATCAACGGTGATTATAAATAATGACGTTTAATAGTCAAAAAACCAAAACGTTCTATTAATTACAATGCATAAAGGTATGCATGCTGTGTTAGGTTGTCATTTACATGTGTTAACAGTTTCTCATTAACATTTCACTGTGGGTGTGTTCGATTTGTATACGGTCTAGTAGATATTCTGTATTTTTAACAACTTTATAAACCTTCGTACTGAATATTCATTATCTACAGCAAGAATCCATCAATAAAATAATAAATGTAAACCTACGCTTTTACGAATGATGTGTAATGTAAATCGTTGAACGGACCAATCAGATCGCTCGCTCATTATCGATTGTGCTTGTTGACGTTCACCTCAGAGTTTGTTTGGGTCGATTAACGATTTTGAAGAGATGTTACAGTTCTCAAAAGAGATGACATTTGCTGGAAATTAGCAAGATTGTCCGGGGACTTTATATTTGAGAGGTACGTGTTTTTAGGTCTGAATGTAACCCGAATCAGAATCAGTATCATTTTATTACTCAAATCGCCGCCAACGGTGGTACAAGAGCTATAAAAAGATACAATATATATATATATATATATATATATATATATATATATATATATATATATATATATATATATATATATATATATATAAATATATACATTAAATTGATCAAGACAACAGGACCGAATGGCTATGTAATAGCTCAAATTTAGGCATGAAATCGAATCGAATCGAATTGGCATGAATGACTCATTCACCCTGTGTATATATCATTTAAGTTTTGTCTTATGATACGATATCAACTTGCGGTGGGTAGCAGTGACATCTTCAGTGTCAAGGTCCAGATCAAAGCTAAGGTTACTGTTGACGCTGTCATATTGAGGTCACATACTTTACTTCAATTGCGGCCACTAAATGCTTGTATAAATCGTTACACAATGTTGTTTTTAAAAATATAAATTAAGCTCCTTTGCTTCATCATATCTCACGTAAACAATTAAGTTTAGAGAAACTGTTCTGTTCTGTTCAGAAAATGTTATAAGTAAAGGTACCATTCGCTATTAAACCATTCAGATTAGTTCAAATCAAAAAGTCATTCAGATTGAGCATTTGATGTCGTACCGATTATAGGTCTTTATGAACCGAGCGACAGGACAGGTTTATAGACTAACATTCAGTTTCAGAAATATGTTTGTTATTTATCAAATACTAAATTTTACAAACATCTCAAATAGTTATACAAAAGGATGCCTTGATTTCTGAGATGAGGAATCTAGACTTGCAATACTTTTCTAGACTGGGTTGGTCGCTAATTGGGTGTCGACCCGGTAAAGCGTAAATTCAATTGTAGGTAGTACCGAGACAGCGTAAAACAGAGTTTGTTGTTGTATGGCCGGGAGACCGTAAATCTGATCACTGCTATGAAAACATAGGATTACCGTAATCGAGTTAAGCGCGCCTTTTTCTCTGATTACTGATTACCACGGTGAGGCATTTAAAAAAAATTAAAACACAAACGATACATCATAAGTGGAAATATATTCATTTGAATTCATTTAATATTTCAAACCGTTGATATTTCTGCTGTTATTGAACATTAGTGGTACATCATCACGGAGAGTTTGATACATTGGACAATCATATATACACAAAGAACTTAATCAAGCACCACCTCATATTTTCAGATGTGTATGACGATGCCCAACCGCTGTGAAAATCTTGTGAAATTAATCGAAGAAATGCTGTTATTTTATGAAAGTGCATCATCTTAGCAAAACAAAAAGACAACACTGAATACAATTTGTAAAATGTATCTCATTATATTGCCAGATGAACATGAACAGTTGTTTTACTTGAAAACTCACTCCTGTACAATTTTTGCTCTGTGGACTTCAAAAACTGTGAAAATGTTTGTTAAGCAGTTGGACAATGTTCTTTGTTGTCTTAAGGAAACAAATGACCATCACGTTAACAATAACGGGTGTATCGGCTACGTGCCCGGATGATTGCTTCAACCATCCTCCACATCCTTGTGGTGAGTCTCTTGATTCGCTGCAGAGGTAACAGCTGCCACTCATGATGTATACTTCTAAACCGACAAAAACCTGTTCTGTTGGGTCCATGACTTGCACTCGGCGTCCAATCATATCCCAAATGTGTTCCAGTGGATTGATATCCGGGCTCATGGCAGGCCATGGAAGTTTGGATATTGCATTCAATGCAGAAAATCAACCACAAGTCGAGAATGGTGAGGCCGAGCGTTATCATTCATGCTTGTCGAAAGGTGGCACAAGAACAGGCTGCAGAATTTCCCGGATGTAACAATCGCCATTAAGGTTACCTCTCACAGTCACCAAATCGAGCTTACAACCGTGAGAGATGCAGCCCCTGACCATAACAGGTCCACCAACGAATGGGACTGATGCTTGGATGTTCTTTGGTGCATATGCTGTGTTCTTAGTTCTCCAAATACGCTGGCGCCCGTCTGTGACGTGTAGCAAAAAGCGACTTTCATCTGGCCAATGGATAGCTCTACAAGACATTCCGGTGGAACTCATTCCAATAATATGCCATCTTTCTGCTTCATTGAGTCTCCTTCGAGCCATGTTCAGAGGTAATGACACAATCATTTGAAAATTTCCAAGATTTTTACTGGTTTCAAGAACGATTTAAATCTGCAATTTCAGAGATTCGTGGGTGGTGTGCTTCACATGCATTGTTGGGTTTGTTTGTGTGATTGACCTCACAGTTAACCCGAACACTGTTGAGAGGAAATGTAGTTCCATACCAATTACCATCTAACAATACATATTCGTTACTATGTATATACTGAAAATATTAGGTGGTGCATATTGTGTATATAATATGGATTTCATCTTCTGTTACTTTACATAAAGAACAGTTAGAGTTAGGACTTTCATAATCATAAAAGCCTTTTCTAATGTCGTTGTATACCTATATATTTTATGTTATTAAGATCACATGTATAAGTCTGGGGTACATGGCGATTTAATAGTGAAAAAAAAATTGTAAGGACATTTTGAAGAACATTATATACGTTTCCATGTATCCGGTTTTTCAATATGTTCATCAGTTCTCTTTCGCATTTGTAGAGCGAGATGTGCGAAAATATGACACTATTACCATGCAGTTCTAATGTTATTTTACTTTTTTGTTTTTGATGTCATATTTATTGCAAAACAATGATGTAATAAAATATTATTTTGTCATTTTACGATAAATCCGGTACATGTATCTGGATGGGTAACTCTTTTGTTTTGGGAACGCAGTACCGGTAAATCACCACTCTGTTATCACCGAACCTTGACTAGTACCGGGACTGCAAATTTATATTTCAACCTAGTTTTGTAATATACGGTTTCCCGGGCCATAACAACTTCCAAACGCAAGGCATAACTCTTGCCAGTTTGCATTACTGGCTGATTTAACCCTTGCGGTATTTCCCTCGCGTTCTTGTGTCGAGGCAGTGAATTGCTGCACCAGAAATGCATAGCGGGCCTGGATTTCTAAACACAGATTTCTTAAGGAAATACTGCAAGGCCTAAATCAGCCAGTAATGGAGACTGGCAAGAGTTATGCCTTGCATTGGGAAGTTGGGGCCATAACCGTTAATTGAATATTTGCTCTAGGGTGTGGATGACATACAGGACAGAGGATCTGTAACTGTTTATACTTTACACGACTTCTAATGCGATTGTTTCAGTAATGGTATCAATTTTGTTTTACTATTTTCGACTAAACTGCATGATCTATGGTCATCACAATGTTGCTCACTACAATAGTATCAATGCATGTATTCAATTCTGCAATGTATTGGTTGTTACATGTAGTTCAACACGTTTAATTAACGTTAAATAAGGAAGAATTTTTATATCAACTTGAATCATGATTTCCAAATTTGAGCTCATGCGGAACAAGCCGACAAAGTTATTAGTTTGCTAAATGGGTCGAAAACATGTTTACGTCATTTAAAATAGAATGACATTTCCGACTTGTCAAAAATGTAAACCACGTGTTATCAATATATGCTATATTGGACATGGATAAGGAATTAGTAATTGTGTAGTATACATTACAGGACACCTGAGATAACATGTGAGCTGTGTAATGACCTGGTTAACTTAGATATGGTTGTCCGTTAGGTCACTAGTTCAGATGGACGCACAAAGATGTATATATAAAGACACCATGATATAGTAAGTATAAAAGTAATTGTCAGGTTTGTTAAGGTTATTAAGGTGAAATAATGTTTATATAAATACACATACGAGAGAGAGAGAGAGAGAGAGAGAGAGAGAGAGAGAGAGAGAGAGAGAGAGTGAGAGACAGAGAGAGAGAGACAGAGAGAGAGACAGAGCCAGAGACAAAGAGACCGAGAGAGACACAGAGAGAGAGACGTCGACGTTCATGTAATAACATGCTGTCAAGGTTGTTCATCTACACCATTAATGTTCGACGTTCATGTAATAACATGCTGTCAAGGTTGTTCATCTTCACCATTAATGTTCGACGTTCATGTAATAACATGCTGTCAAGGTTGTTCAACTTCACCATTAATGTTCGACGTTCATGTAATAACATGCTGTCAAGGTTGTTCATCTTCACCATTAATGTTCGACGTTCATGTAATAATATGCTGTCAAGATTGTTCATCTTCAACATTAATGTTCGAAGTTTTTGTAATAACATGCTGTCAAGGTTGTTCATCTTCACCATTAATGTTCGACGTTCATGTAATAACATGCTATCAAGGTTGTTCATCTACACCATTAATGTTCGACGTTCATGTAATAACATGCTGTCTAGGTTGTTCATCTTCACCATTAATGTTCGACGTTCATGTAATAACATGCTGTCAAGGTTGTTCATCTTCACCATTAATGTTCGACGTTCATGTAATAACATGCTGTCAAGATTGTTCATCTTCAACATTAATGTTCGAAGTTTTTGTAATAACATGCTGTCAAGGTTGTTCATCTACACCATTAATGTTCGACGTTCATGTAATAACATGCTGTCAAGGTTGTTCATCTACACCATTAATGTTCGACGTTCATGTAATAACATGCTGTCAAGGTTGTTCATCTTCACCATTAATGTTCGACGTTCATGTAATAACATGCTGTCAAGGTTTTTCATCTTCACCCATAATGTTCGACATTCATGTAATAACATGCTCTCAACGTTGTTCATCTTCAACATTAAAGTAACTGCCTTTAAAGGGGCAGTAGCACGTTTTTTCGCTCAAATAAGTCGATGAAATGTATTTGAAAAATAATTTCACCAATAGTAAAACACCCTTCTCTCTTCGGAAAATCAAATTAAAAATGAGTGTACATCGCTCAGTAAAGCCATGGGAATTGTTTTTGTAATTCGAAATAATAAAATGTGTTCACAATAAAATGGCCGCCATGCACTTTTTGCTTTATACGCAACACCTTTATTACCACTATGGATAATTGGTTTGTGTAATAAGATGTTTTACCCTCTAAAATAAATATAAATGACATAAACTATCATTTTAAATGGGAAATTTGAAAAATTAAAATTTGCAAAAAACGTGCTACTGCCCCTTTAAGGCATGTGTTCTAAACACCAATTTAGAACACACTTTGGCAGTCGCTGGTAGTTCGACTATATCGTGACTGCCATAAAGTGTGGAAGAACAACCCTGGAACAATTCGTGTAGTGATTTTAATAAATGCATTCCGCCCCCACAGGTAGGAATTCACTGTGTTCCGACCGATGCCGTCTACGTACATGTACCACAGCGATGGACTTTCATCCAGTAACCATAGAAACTGATCCGCTTTCTGTTCAGAAGGTATACAACCATTTTTCATATTACGTTGACCTGTCGTCTATCAGTTGATTAGTTTTCGAATGACACTTGTTTAAACATCGTATATTCAACTTGTGATTCAAATGTCCTAATGACTGACATGTTAAATCTAATCGGTGTGTTGTATATTTGTTGTTTGATAAGATGTAGATTTCTTAATAATTATCAGAAAAAAAGATGGAAATTATGTATCTGTAGCTAAGATGATTTCCTATATTTTGGTACAGATTTCAGAATTTATTGACAAACAATAACTCCCTGAAAATTATTCCCGCAAGAGCTATTTAACATGTAAGTCTATGGGATTACGTCACATGTACGTAATAATATGGCCACCCGCTGAACCTAGCCCCGTGTCGTTCACTATGTTGGTATGAAAGAAACATTACAAAATATAAAACTGTCACTCATAAGGATTTTAGTAACAGAAAATATATTCCATTTCCCGTGGTATAAATTGATAATGATATCGTATGACAACAACAATTAAAGAAGATTGATTTAATATATCTGGCAGTGTGATCATGATTGCAAGTGGTGGCGGCTATCGACGCAAGGAATTGACCTATAATGACAATACACTGATTTCAAATAGATAATTCGGTGCATGGTGTTATGGTCGACATCACAAATTGTTAATTGAATACAAGAAGCTATTCAGCAAGAAATTCCATGCACCTATATGTTGTCCGTTGCAGTACAGGTATATTTCATTTTTTTCTTATGGAATTTACACAACAAAAATCCAGGTACAAGCAACTCACGGACTTTCTGTTGGTGCAGCCGTGGTGTTCATTGTGGGTGAGATCGCAGGGACCGGGGTGCTTACCTTACCATACGCTATTGAGGGAACAGGTGAGCAGGTGATCCAAATGCAATATACTTAGTTGATATCACTTATTTTTCCATAACTTTGCGAAATAGTCGTATCTGACTGGCTATTGTGAAAAATCATAGACGGTATACTGTTGACTTCGACTTTCTGCGCAAGCATACACTTGTTGCCAAACAACGATGGCAAATGCGTTGATTCTAAACATACTTACATGCACAAAACTAGCTTTTGTCGTGATTAAAATGGCACAACATAAACAGTTTGGATTATACATTTGAAAGCGATTCAAATGAGACCCATCACTGGGAAAGTTGACAATTCAGTTGTAAATATCTATCATTCAACCACTTGGCATTTCAGAAACGTTCTTGAATATATTAATCCGGGTGACAAAATCGTTAAAACCGGATTGTATATCATCGAAAACTGTCGGAATGCAGCATATACTTACCAAAAACTTTATTTCCAAACTCCACGCTGTAATACCAAGGTTAATTTTGAAAATATTGAAGAAATTATCCTGAATGCTAACGCCGATTGCAAAACGCTACCGTCTACTGAATAGAGTGAGCTCACTTTAATGCATTCGGAAACCTTCGCTGTTTTCTGAGGCCTTATCGCGAGTAACGTCATTCAAGATTACCAAAAGCGTCATACCTATATAAATGTCAGGCCGTGGAATTTTTGCACGGCGTCGAATGACAAATCACTACCGAGTCAACGCGTCTGAATATAGTTCAATATCAAATCGTTAAATTAAATTTAGAGCTATAATAATTATATGCCGCTGATTTCCAAACACAGTAGGGGGCGGGATAGCGCGTTCGGCTTCGGATCAAGAGGTCCGAGGTTCGAATCCCGCCAGGGGCACGGCAACATTGTCTGCAGTAGAGAACTGATCTGCACGCAGTAAGGTTTGGGTGCAATGCTACACTGAATATCAGCGTAGAAGGCTACAACCATTGTTCGCTAGTTCCAGCCGCTGCTCGCAGGTTTCACATGGCGTTGCGGGCTTTCTCCCTGCAATAATACTAGCTGCCGCGATATAAGTTACTTTATATAAGTATAAAGCGGCGTTAAACCCCAACTCACTCACTCCAAACAAAGTATATTTATCTCCTAATTAATCAAATGTCAGTGGAGGACATTCAATGTTGGTCTTACTGCTAAAATTTCATCAGTGGATTCATATGGAGCACAGTGGTGTATGGGTTAGCGTGCTCTCACCGCAAAGACCCGGGTTCGAATCCCGGTTGAGACACCAAAAATGTGTGACCTTGGTCTCATACTGTGTTGTGTCCTTGGGCAAGGCACTTCATCCATATTGCACTCAGTCCACCCAGCTGTCTAAATGGGTACCTGAACATGGAAAGTACGGACATATATGGTCGCGCGGAGCGCTTAGTAGCGGCACCGAAAGTACAATTCCTACAGGGTAATAATGTACCGCCACTGAACAGCATTGCGTTTGATATTAGGCGTTAAAATTATCATCATCATATAATCAGAGGGTAAGTATTGGAAAATGTCACCTGAGAGATACTTTTCATCAGTCTATTGATAAGAAGGGTTAACTTAACAAGTTTTGCATTTCAACTATATAAACAAATTAAGATTCATTTTACTGTTTTATAACGCCGAAACATCCATATATATAACCGTTTAACTTTGAGTTAACGAAATACATAAACTTCGCAATTTTAAAACCTAATAGGTTATTACCGGAAAGACCAAATCCCTGATACGGTATATTTGAGAAAATTCGACAAACATTGAAAAACAATACTTTCTCTCCCCTATATTTGACAGATACAATTTGTTCTCAATTGAAAAGAAAGATAGCTCACAAATTAGTTTTAATTATCAAACATCTACATATTTAAATGTGTATCCAGGATGGATCGGCTTCGTTCTGATGGGCCTCGTGAGTCTCATCTCGGCCTACACGGGTCACGTGCTGGGAGAGGCGTGGTGCCTCGTCAGGGAGCGGTACTCAAAGTTCAGAGGTCAAGTTCGATTTCCGTATCCGGCCATTGGTGATGTGACTTATGGGACACCTGGGAGGTACATTTACAACTACAAACAAGCTCTTGTATTTTGTAATAATAAACAGGGTCGAATAAATGAATTACACTGCTCACTAAACTAAACTGTGAATTTTTCAAGACATCACAAAATATGATAAATGGATGAACCTTTTATATACATATTGATTAAATATTGTTCGTGGCATTTAATCAACTTAAGTTGCTTACCCATCATTTGTTTGACGACTGCAATGGCACGGATTCCAGCTTTTGAAGTTGAATAAAGTATCGTTTTTAGAATATAATTCAGATGTCGATTCATTCCATTCTACAGATTACTGGTGTCGTTTAGCATCAACTTTACCATGTTCGGTGGAGCGGTTGTATTACTTCTTATAGCATCAGAAAACATCCACTCATTGATGAGTCACGTGAACGCTGACGTGTCCTTCTGCTATTGGCTGATCGTAGTGGCGGGAGTTTTGACACCGTTGACATGGTTTGGAACACCCAAGGATTTCTGGTGAGTATATAATGAATTAGTTTGCAAGCGGCACTTGGAAAGAATTCATGTTTGCTTATGGTTTGTTTATGTGTTACTCAAGTGTTAACATTAGGTTGTGCACATGTAGCATTTGATTAATTTGCTTTAAATCGTTTTGTTTATGATAGTTCATTGGATAACAACTGATGATATCATATATAACAGCTTAAACTTGTGAAGCTCAGTTTTAAGTCATTGAAGGGCATTAATCAGTGGAGTATATAAACCCCCGTAGTTGTACTTTAATAGTTCAGGACAAAAAGTGTACTTTATTGCAAAACACTTGATTTTTTAGGCTATTCTTTATTAATTTTAGCATGTTTTAATTTGATATCAAATGAGCGGCCCACCCTTACTCCGCAAAAAAATTAATTTGCTTAACCATGAATGCGTCGTAAAATTCTTGTTATGAAGTGACCATTTTTTTGTACTGAGATCTGTTGGAGCGACGTGATCTCACGATGATCTGTCTTGGGTTACTAAGGGAACTGGTAGATCGCTGTGCGTCCTATTTCGTGATGGTCTCAGGTAACTAGGCCGCCAAGTGGACCCCTAGGCTTGTTCATAGAATCTGGGAATCTAGTCCGACGGAGATTCCTCCCTTCAGATTTTCTAACTTAACCTCTGTTGCATATAGACCTAGGTGATAGTTCACGATTCCCGCATAGTCCTCTGGTGGTGAAGTTTACAACAATGTTAATGCCCATTATTTTGCCCTTTAAAACATTGTTTTACATCTGCGACTGAATTCGATTTTGAAAACAGTATGTGCGCAGTGACGGAATGCTCAGTTTGAAACAGTGTCGCTGATTGCACAACTAACTTCTGATAAAACCAATCAGGATTCTCTATATCTAGCCGAGAAAGTGATCTATATGCAACAGAGGTCACGTTAGAAAATCTGAAGGGAGTATCTTCTATGGCAAGAGAACGAGAGCATGGGTGTTCGTTATGCTTTCTATGAAGCTCATGTGGCTATACACATACAAGGTACTCGTCCCTTGAGAATACTTCACAGAGTGCCACTTATCCTCCCAGGAACACATCCTTTCTATCACTTGGAAATATTCCTAGTCGAGATCCTTATATCACGGGAGCGGGTTCGCTTACTTTTCTGACTCTTGATATTAACCTGTATGTACGTTTTATTGAACGTTTTAGTTATGGCGGTACGTCAGAAAGTACCACGTTCTTCCTTCTTCTTTGGTCCCTCAGACAACCTCATTAAAATCAGATCGAAGGTAATAGCAGAACACCTCATTTCGATTCATCCTGAGATATTTGAAAGTTATGCTGAGTATGTCTCGTGAACTTTTTGGACAAGAATCAAGTCCAATATCCATGCCTATTGTTTGTTTGTCAAAGATTAGTTGTATACATGTATATCAAGTACTTGTAATCACTTTTCTCCGCAGGCCTATTGCAGTTGGTGCAACCATAGCAACGACTATAGCCTGCGTTGTTCTCCTCACAAACATTATCAAAGACGTTCCCACAATTCCACAGGTTACCCACAATCCCCCACAATTCCTGTCTTTTTCGGCCGCCTTTGGAACAATCTGTTTTACTTTTGGTGGGCACCCGGCCTTCCCGACATTCCACGCGGACATGAAGGATGAGAAGAAGTTTGGGAAGGCTGTTCTTATTGCTTATATTGGTAAGCTTGACATAATGAAATAAAATATGAGTACATATTACAGCATGATGACCTACAGCTGCATCCCATTTGTTCACCTAGTGTCGTATCTTATTGTAAATATCATGTAAATGGGCTTCCGTTGTAACATGAATAGAATTACATAAAACACAATGACAAACAAAATCATCTTATATCCATGTGTGGGATAATTATTCTCAGACGTATCAAGAGATCGTCACGTCGGCGTTGTGCAAGTATTCGCCATACTTTGCCATACTGAAATAGACGGAAGGGGTCAAATTGTGAAAATTCAAATTTTATTAATTTTTTAATTAAAGTTTTCATATCAATTAAATGAGAACAATGCACCACAAATACATTGAATGGGTATAAGAGGGAATACATTATGCATGTTTGACCAGTCGATTACTTACTGGGTTTTTTTATACAGAAGAAAATACAACTCTATAGTTTTTGAAAGTTTGATTCCTGGCCGGTCACTTCAAAGGGCTGTCAAAATTGAAACAGTTCACCATGAGGTATACAATTATATGAAATATAGAACATTCAACTGTCTTCTTATCAAGCGAAAATACCAAATGATCGGGCTAGTTTGATGATGATTCAAAGACATCCAAAATTACATGATATTTGCACTGACACATACACGTAAGTGAACAAACTTTTGGTATGCAGCTGTACATTTACGGATACATCATGTATTTGGTAAGAAACAGGGATGCTGACTCAGACTTTGAGATGGAAACCCATTTACTGTTAAAGTGTTACTTATAGTCTAGGTAGTTGAATGTCTCTTTCCCATCACTTATCTCACTGCGAGTACAAGCAATGGTCCAACACGTGGTCAATACTCCGATTGCCTACGAGTAACCAAATAAACCAGCCAGCGGTTCAACAAAATGAAGCGCTTCGTAGCGCTCATTGATCGCTCAATGTAGCGCTCAATGAGCGCTTCTTCTCTCTTGAACGACACAGTTTAAATTCCTCGAAGTTTGCTCGCCTTGCTACCTAGCGCTACATTGAGCAATCGCGTTCAAGAGAGGTTTAAAAGTAATCGCTAATTGAGCGATTACTTTGAAACCTATCTTGAACACGGCCCTGGATTTGTCTGAGGGGTTGTATGTTGGAGAGGGTGGGGGTAAGTCGACAGCTGTGTAACTGCTAATCTATGCGACTAATGACCATCTCAAATGAACATCATATTCCAGAAAGACAAGCACTTTTTAATTTAATATTTTACAACCTTAACTTTTCTCTAAATGTTTCGCTAAATGTTTCTTTAAATTTTCCCCTTAAAAGTTCAACTCATTTCTTTCAGTTGTGCTTGCCCTGTACCTGTCAGTGTCCGTTCCTAGTTACTTCATCTACGGAGACCTGCTAGCAGACAACGTGTTACAGACTGTCAGTTCAGGACCGATGCAGTACATCGTGGAGATAGTCATCACTCTCCATCTCATATGTGCCTTCATCATTGTTATAAACCCTCCATGTCAGGAACTGGAGGAGCTGCTACATGTTCCTAGAGGTTAGCTTCAGTATTTCCCTGTGTCATACTTTGAAATAACGAAACAACCAATAAATCGAACGCTATATTGGTATTTGACAGGGTATCCCTTTATCACCTATACCATTATTGCTTAATGTCTATTATAAGTAATCTATATCTCTCAGCTCCTTTCTGTAATTATATGTCAATTATGTAATTATGAGTTCAAAGTATCACGTGTACCTATGTTATATTGCTGTTAGCTAATGTATCCCTTTTATCACCCACAAGTTTTTTTTATTGTGCAGTGATAAAGTTACTAGGTTATTTTCTGGCTGTTTTCCGTTTCTTTATGTGTTCACTGCATCAACTGTCAATCGTTATCGGTCAAAGTATCTGTTCATCACATGCTGCTCCACCAGGGTATTTGTATCCGCAAGTTTACGTCTACCCCCTGATTGTCAAATCAGTGTTTGCCTCGTAACGTTACCGACTGGCTATTTATAGCGAGTATTTTGATCAGCCATTGAAATTTTGTGATTTGAAATTTGATGGTCGATCATCGGTCTTCTCATCCGGGCACTGCTAATATTTCTCGATTGTAAGTAATCTAATTGGATGGTTATTTATAGCGTTGAGAGGCAAAATTGAGTAGAGAATCAGGGAATTGGAGAAGCCTAGCAGGTTGCCCACCAACTTGTGGCTGTATGATACACGATGGGACAAGGTTAACTCTCGGCTTCCTTCTTTTTCCTTATGATCCGACCAAGTGCTTCATTGATATAATCCAAAGTATTACTTATTATATAATTTACATTACTTCTGACTTCAGCTAGGTAGCTCACTATATATATATATATATATATATCATTTTATTTCAGAATTCAGCTGGAAGCGTATCGTACTGAGGACGTGTGTGCTCGCCCTCGTTCTGTTTGTGGCTGAGAGCGTGCCTCACTTTGGTGCTATCTTGTCTCTGATTGGTGGATCTACAATCACTCTTCTTGCATTTGTATTTCCGTCTCTTTTCTACTTGAAATTATGCCGGATGGACGGACCTTGGAACAAAATGTATGACATCTTATTTTTAGATATAATGTATACAAACTAGTTATGTTATGTGTAACCGCTAAATGTGAACTGTTTTCAGCTTTAATAAAAAAAAAATGGCATTAATAGTAAGCAAATTTGTTGGTTTTTTTAAACTGCAGTACCTTTCTATTCTTATTTTGTCTACTTACAGTCACGTTCCACTACACGTGAAGGTAGCTAACTACGAGATCGTGTTTGTGGGTATTGTAGCAGGAGCCGCCTCCACGTACTCGGCCATAGCAGGTCTAGCTCAGCCTGGAGCCTTCACAGTGCCCTGCTACGTCAACGTCACAGCTGCTCTAGGATAGGATACTAGTTGAATACAACTGTAACCGACTCATTGACTCTTATTTAACACACTGCTCTTGAACTGAAGCCCCTGTTCATCCTTGGATATTAAGTAAAACATGGCTACATCTGTATACATCTGAAAGACTTTATCGAGCTTTAATATTACCATGATGAAAACAGAGTGGCAAAAGGGTAATCTTTTTTTCTTGTTTATGTTGTTTATATACATGATCACGGCCATTTTAAAGAAATCAGAACGAATGATTTCAGCTTGATGGGGGAAATATAGCATTGGTCCCTAGAACTCCGATGGAACAGCACGTGACTACAGTTTAATCTGCACTGAAACTTCGGATGTAATATTGGCAAGACACATATGATAAAATGTTTACGCTGCAAAAACAAGGACATACGGATCGACTAATGTACTTAAATATTGTGAGAGATTTTACTTGCGGTTCTCAAAAGCGTTAGTATTTGACTGAATATGTGTCACTGAAGCATATGATATGAACATTGTGTCTTTTGTAAATGCCATGTTCTGCTTAGGGTTGAAATAGGCAACTCTACGTGATAACGAGTTCTTTACTCATTAGAATATTGATTCACGTGTGAGCACACGTTTAATACAATTACAGGTATGTGATGATGGGCGAGTATTGCCATGTTCACCTAGACTGCTGATTGGGCAGGGCATTACCTGTGTGTGGCTTGTTTTATCTTCATGTATATTTGTATATACTAGTCTTTTGTCACTACATAATTGTTATTTTCTTGTAATGTTTGAATTGTTAATACTTACCTAGAATTGAAAAGTTGTCATTGTATCATTATCATTATACTGATTAAGTTTGTGTTTGTGTTCTGTTGTGTTCCGGACATTCAAATTCATTACGCTTTAATCGTTAACTCACAGGCAAAAGATACTCTGGCTTCTTTTTCACATTTGAAAAAAAAAACATATGAAGATATTTGAACATATATATTTTCATTTTTGAGAAACAACAAATAACATCTAGTTGAACAAAACTCTGACAGCCATACAGCGATATGTTAAGAAATTATGAGAATTTTTGTAAGAGATGTTTGATAGTCCAAAATGTGATAATGTTCCTTCTTGTTAGCAAACAATAACGCAGTTTAAAGTCACGTTTGATTGTCAATATCAAGTGTACTGACCTCTAGCATGTATACACTCCTTGCCCGCGTCAACGTCTGTCATGTGGATGATGCTGATGTTTCCTAATTCGTAGGGGTGGTTATTGACCCACGAATACTATTGTGATAGCGATATTCTATTGTGACTAACTATTGTGACAGTGACTGTCTATTGTGACCTTCCATCGCGATAGCGATTGCGATAGTTTATCAATAAACAAAAAAGAACAATTTCTAGAATAAACAGTGTTTTATTGTCTTTACTTTGAAATTACTTCTTCAAAAGTAACAGAAGCTAAAGCTAAAGCAACAAGAAGGACAATTATTATATCTTTCTGTTGTTGTTATTAGCTCTCAAGGACCTGCTCAAAGTGTTCCAGCATATTTCGAATCTAAAAGCCGCACCTGTGTGCAAATTTTACGTTTACATTAAAGTAAACAACTTGATTGGGAAAACTATTAAAACTATCGATAGTTAGCCATGCTATCGATACTATTGGTCGTTTTAAAAAAAAATAAAGACATGCTTTGTTTGGAATGGTGTCATCCCATTGAAGATGTATTCTTGGATTTTGCTTCAGGAATGAAAGACGGCGTCTGGACCCGTTTGAAATAGTCGCTAGTGTTGAGGATACCATTTATAACCGCTAGTGTTGAGGATACCATTTATAACCGCTAGTGTTGAGGCTACCATTTATAACCACTAGTGTTGAAGATACCATTTATTACCACTAGTGTTGAGGATACCATTTATTACCACTAGCTTGGTATTGGTGTCACCACAAATACCGCCCAAAATCTTACACAGCCAGTGCCATGGAGGTACACTTCTTGAATGAAGCAACACGATGTACATTCTTCTCTACACTGGTATACTTGCAATCGGCCATCAACGTACCTGGAACCATCTCTCATCGGGAAACAGTACTCGTAGCTAGTAACAGCTCACTAGGCCATTGTACAACATCCCAATCGCTTTCTCTTGCATTGTTTTGGTAAAATTTGAACAATACAGTGTGTAAAGAAGGTGTCTGTGCACAATTTGAACAGATAATTCATGATGCATGTTCGACAGAAAAAGGGAAAAGAGGTATTCCACCGAAAATTCATACTGCAGATTCGTCATGACCCCTCAGAAATTGTTGTTGCGTTTGTTTTTTTTATATGCTATGGAATCATGGTTCTAGGGTTTGGACTCAGAGACAGATAGATTTCTATAAGTGGCAATGAGACCAATAGTGAAGGTATATAAAGTTACAAACTAGTTTTACGCTACATCAATAGATCAATGAATACACGTTAACAATTAACAAGCTTTCTTAATTTAAATATATTGTACAACACAAGGGCTAGCTTGAATAACAGTTCAGCCTTTTCTGTTTGAAGAAACATCCTCTTTATCCTCCGCATCCATATCATCATCTAAAACACCATACCCATCCAAATCAACATCATCCCCGTCCTCATAAAAGTCATTATCTTCATCATTCAAATCATCACCAAATTATTCCATATCATCTTCATCGTCACCATCAGCCCCATTCTCATTATAAAACACCATTATCATCGTCATCAAAATTATCAACAAAGTCATCCAAATCGTCACCATCATCATCATCATAATCATCACCATCATCATACTCATCCTCATCCCTATCTTCATCAAAAACATCATCATCATTCTCATGTCAATCCTCATAATAAAAAACCCACATCATCATCCTCCCCCTCATCAACATCATCATCCTCATCCACATCTCCATCCTCATCATCCTCTTCATCATTATCATGATCAACATCCTCATGTTTCTCCTCAAACTACCCTGAAGCTTACCATAGCGGGACCTCAGTGTAGTGCTAACTGCCTCATAGAGTGTATGTTGAAACTAATGGGAGGGAAGGGGGAAGAAGGGTCATACCCGGGTGACTGGAGAGTTGAGGCTAACAATAGGTAAGGGAGGTGGTGAGGAGTGGGGAATCTTACAGATTATTGTGGTACCAGTGAACAAGCCTCTAACAGACAAAACAATAGAGGTCACACCTTTAAAATATATGTGTAAGACAAATTATTATGAATCTCAATTTGTTATTCGTTGTATGCACAACGTTTTTGGTTCCTTTCCCCTTAATCAGGAGAATGATGAACTTTAAAAATATACTTGTTACTTCTTCCTTAGAACAGCAACAGTCGTTAATCCTCGATAACATAAAACCATTTATGTGACCCCAACAAACAATGGATGCACCCATGGATCACTCGCTTAGATGCACCTTTAAGTGGCAACTCTTTATCTCTCTTACATTAAGAGTTCATAACATGAACTGTCACATCAACATACTTATCAGTATTTTGTATTAACCCTTAATGGTTTTCGAACAAAAGGGCATATGGCAATATGTATCATTATGAAAAATTCCTAATTTCAGCCTTCCAATGCAGTCCTTCAAAAGCCTTACAGACAATCGACATCATCAGAAGAACACAAAGATGGTACAACCACTATATCCAAGAAAATCAAAGACAAGTTCATATCAATGTATATAGATATCGCGTTCATTTTAGTCAAGATGATAAAAAGGTAGAAGTCAATGTTTTCGAATTCATGATTAAAAATCCCTTGCCATGTACCAGACACAGCCGATTAAGGTGGTGGAGGACTATGACATACCATTTGAGTAATTTTAAAGACTTGCAGCTATATGAACCATTGCACTTTTCTTTAACATCTAAAGATAATTTCCTGCTGCCCTCAATGTGTTTCAAAATCCCAAAACCTTAAAAAAATCAGTTGGCACTGATCAGTTCAAGGGGAGATAACTCTTGTTGAAGCATGACTTTAAAAAACGATCAAACGAAACCTTTGCTGTGGATAACACATTTGATGACACAGACATGCTTGGGGGTAAAGGCTTATCTGATTGGCTACAGTGAGATGACGTAACGACGTAATAAAAAATATATATTTGGCCAAACTGTAATAATGATTGTAATAATATGGATTTAACAGAAGGTGCACACTTCAAGGATATTGTTCCAGTCCCACTCTGCAGTAAAACACGAAATGACAACAATGTAAAGTGAATTAGATCATACGATTATATTAAACAACTACAAATTAATTTTCCACTGAAATCGATTCAGACACTTTTAATAGTTATTCATGTCAACAATACTCCACCAGAACAGACCTAACCCATGCAATACTGATGAGATGACACATAAACAAGAATACTTATTATCAACTCAACAGATGTTTGATTATTAATTGATTTACGAATAGATGTACGTTAATTACCGTTTGAGAGTCAGTCATACAGTCGTAATTGGTGTGTTAGAATGTCTCCCAGGACTGTCCACGTGTATGTGTGTCTAACATGGCTCTATCTCCAATATTCTTTCATTAATGGAGACAGAAAGCTAAATGTTGGTAAAGCTACCTTGTTCATCGCTGGAGATGTCGCTGGTACAGGAGTGTTAGCCTTGCCAAGAGCAGTGGAGGGAACAGGTAGTGTATCCAGTGTTGTTTAAACATGTTGTTGATGGGCGTAATATGGTCTATACTGAGACGTAAGCCATGTTATTGCACTGGATAACATTAGTTGGGGATATATGTAATTCTTTGATTTATGATTTAAGGCAACTTCCCAATGCAAGGCATAACTCTTGCCAGTCTCCATTACTGGCTGATTTAGGCCTTGCAGTATTTCCTTAAGAAATCTGTGTTAAGAAATCCAGGCCCGCTATGCATTTCTGGTGCAGCGATTCACTATTTTGACACAAGAAAGCGAGGGAAATACCGCAAGGGATAAATCAGCCAGTAATGCAGACTGGCAAGAGTTATTCCTTGCGTTTGGAAGTTGGATTTAAGGAGGTATTTATACTTTGACATTCTGATAAAATATCAAATATAAAAATATAATTTCCCTCACTCATGTTGTACAGTTTATAAAGATTTTTACCTAAGGAATGTTATACGCTTTGAGCCGAGAGGAAGGGTGCTACAAAAAATATGCACTTCCGTAAAAGTCGTATGACACACTTTCTGTTGCTATTGTTTTTATTAGCAGTTCTATTCAAATTGAATCGTGTAATAAATTCAGTAAATAGCTCAATTCCCATGCAATACTCGTACAATAATGAGTTAACTGCTATTTACAGGATGGATTGGGTTGATTCTGATCCTAGTGCTAGGATTGATCTCAGCTCACACTGCCAACCTGATCGGCAAGTGCTGGTGTCAGGCCCTGGACCACAACCCTAAACTGAGGGAGCACGACCGAATACCTTATCCAACCATCGGGGAGGCTGCTTACGGGAAACCTGCAAAGTAGGTGGAGTCGAAACTATGCATGTGTGTATTTGAAAAAAATATTCAGAAAGTTGTTTTTCATTTTCTTTTTCAAAACGATACTGATGAAAAATAAGCCAGATATCGAGCCGCATTCCAAATGTATTTAAAACCACATTTGAACTATTCCAACCGTAGTCTATGTGCGTAAAGACAGTCTAGCAACATTCAAAACATTCTCGACTATTGCTTTCAAACCAAATCAAACTACATTTAAATTTATCTTACTGAATTCAAACAGCATTTCAAATGTTCAAACTTCATATTATTGCACTCAAAATACCCTCAAAATTTATAAATATTCAAAGTATTTGGCAACAATATTCAAAACATCATTCTATGTATGTAATATCTTTTTTTAAACAATCTCTTTGTAAATTGTATCATATGTCATATAAGTAGTTATTAATATTGTATTGTTATTGAAAGCCTGTTGAGCTACAGAGCCAATGTTTTTGTTTTTTTTCTTAAACATACTATCCCGGAGTCATCAATTTCAATAATACAAAATAACATTATTTCACAGATATACTGAGTTATGGAAATGAGCTTTTCTTGGGTTAATTCAGTTCGGCATCAATACTTCACATTAGAATTTCTAACCTTAGCCTACGTGTAGAAACTTAACGCTGGCAGAATATTGTTATGCACGAAAATATATTATGTAAACTATGTAATTACATCTTCAGTTGGTAACTGAACCATGGACGCTCATTACATATTGATAGTTAGTACATTACTTGAACAAATATTATACAATTTGATTGACAATTGTTTAATAATAATATTTCAGTGAAGGAGGAATTTGCTAAATACATCGATTCGATTGTATTTTTAGCTCATCAGGCCTGAAAGGCCCGATGGGCTTATGGCATGGCATGGCGTCCGGCGTCCGTCCGTCCATCCGTCCGTCCATCCGTCCATCCGTCCGTAAACTTTTCGCATTTTCGACTTCTTCTCCAGAACCAATAACTCCACAGAGCTGAAATTTTATATGCAGACTCCCTGGCCAATGGGGATTTTAAATTGTAGATTTCGTGACCCCATGACCCCAAATGGGGTCACAGGGGTCACATGTTTAAAAACCTATTTTCATCTTCTTCTCCAGTTCCAAAAGGTCTAGAGAGCTGAAAAGTTGTGTGCAGACTCCTTGCCCAATGGGGATTCTAAATTGTAGATTTCGTGACCCCATGACCCCAAATGGGGTCACAGGGGTCACATGTTTAAAAACCTATTTTCATCTTCTTCTCCAGTTCCAAAAGGTCTAGAGAGCTGAAAAGTTGTGTGCAGACTCCTTGCCCAATGGGGATTCTAAATTGTAGATTTCGTGACCCCGTGACCCCAAATGGGGTCACCGGGGTCACATCCTTAAAAACCTATTTTCATCTTCTTCTCCAGTTCCAAAAGGTCTAGAGAGCTGAAAAGTTGTGTGGAGACTCCTTGGCCAATGGGAATTTTGGATTGTAGATTTCGTGACCCCATGACCCCAAATGGGGTCACAGGGGTCACATGTTTAAAAACCTATTTTCATCTTCTTCTCCAGTTCCAAAAGGTCTAGAGAGCTGAAAAGTTGTGTGCAGACTCCTTGCCCAATGGGGATTCTAAATTGTAGATTTCGTGACCCCATGACCCCAAATGGGGTCACAGGGGTCACATGTTTTAAAACCTATTTTCATCTTCTTCTCCAGTTCCAAAAGGTCTAGAGAGCTGAAAAGTTGTGTGCAGACTCCTTGGCCAATGGGGATTCTAAATTGTAGATTTCGTGACCCTGTCACCCCAAATGGGGTCACCGGGGTCACATCCTTAAAAACCTATTTTCATCTTCTTCTCCAGTTCCAAAAGGTCTAGAGAGCTGAAAAGTTGTGTGCAGACTCCTTGGCCAATGGGGATTATAAATTGTAGATTTCGTGACCCCGTGACCCCAAATGGGGTCACCGGGGTCACATCCTTAAAAACCTATTTTCATCTTCTTCTTCAGTTCCAAAAGGTCTAGAGAGCTGAAAAGTTGTGTGCAGACTGCTTGGCCAATGGGGATTCTAAATTGTAGATTTCGTGACCCCGTGACCCCAAATGGGGTCACCGGGGTCACATCCTGAAGAACCTATTTTCATCTTCTTCTCCAGTTCCAAAAGGTCTAGAGAGCTGAAAAGTTGTGTGCAGACTCCTTGGCCAATGGGGATTCTAAATTGTAGATTTCGTGACCCTGTCACCCCAAATGGGGTCACAGGGGTCACATCCTTAAAAACCTATTTTCATCTACTCCAGAACAAATGTACCTCAAAGGCTGTAATATTGTGTGCAGACTCTGTCAATGGGGATTCTAAATTTTAGATTTGGAGACCCTGTGGTGCCTCAAATAAGGGACTCAAGCCATGACCTTAAAATCTATTTCTGTCTTCATCATTAAACAATATAAACCCTGATGAGCTACAGAGCCCATGGCTCTATTTTTTGTTTCGTTATTCTATGCATGTATATTATACTAAACTTGTGTGTTGAGTTATTGTCAACATTTTATAATGACAATACAAAGATGAAGGAAGTTGCTAATTATATAAAGATTATTTTTTTAAAAATACTTGTATATTGTTCTAAATTTGCATCTATGCGTAATGCTGCCTTGGAAACATTTGATTGTTGGTGGGATGTAGGTTGGATATTCTGAATGTTGATGGACCGTGAATGTTTGTGGATTGTAGGTAGAATAATTCTCAACTTCTCTTTCTCAACAATCATTTCTCAAAGGACATGTTAGAAATCATATCAAATAGGTCCAAATTCTCTCAAAAACCTCATTATAAAAAAGTACGATCTCGCGTCGAATGCCATTATGTATATCTCATCGAATGAAGAAAAAATGTATATTTACACGCAGCCACGAGTTTAAATATACTATTTCTACTTCACGAGATGAGATTTACATGGTATGTAAATTACGTTCATCCTATGAATGGAGCATCGCGGTTTTCTTATGACGCCATGCTATTGTTACGATGTTATTTCACTCAGTGAAAATACGGATTTTATTTTAACCGATAAATGACATATTCACCACTGAAAATCTAATAAAATAGTTTCTTTTAGGCCGTGACCCCTGTTACCCTTATTTCTCACCTTTCTAGACCTTTTGGTACTGGTGAAGATGAAGATAGGTTTTTAAGGCCATGGCTTCTGTGACCGCATTTGTGGGACCCTATTTGTGGGACCCTAATTTACAATGTACAATCCCCATTGACCAAGTGGTCTGTACACAAAATTTCAGCTCCCTAGGGCCAGCAGTTCTGGAGTAAAAGACGAAAAAGCGAAAAGTTTACAGACGGACAGACGGACAGACGGACGGACGCAGGACACCATACCATGCCATAATCCCATCGGGCATTTCAAGCCAGATGAGTTAAACAAAAAGTTAATAGGTATTATATAATTGCTGTTATCTATGTTGCGTTATGTTAAGCGCAATCAAACGAAGAATGTTAATAATTTTTTCGAAACATCCATTACTAATCCATGAATAATAATCATCGAAATTGCAATGTATGTTGAGGTATCAAAATACAACGTATTCAACACGACAGCTTGTTTGTAATTTTCATAGCATTGCTATGATGATATGATGAACAACCTACTCCAACATCGATATAAATGCACATAAACATGCACGTAGACTGTAAAACAAGTTTTCAGTGCATATTTTGAAATTAACATCAAAACATGTGTTTGTTATACTTTACTGGAACAACTTTGATATCGCATGAATATCTTTTTACACATATTTGACCCTTTGATAGTGATTGTTATTCCATTACGATAGCACCCATATGCAACTCGCTGGTTTAACGAACGTAAATGTAGTTTCTGAAAATTATTAAGTAATGTAAGTATCGATGCATAAACTCCATTAATTAGTCGTATGGACATCTGTTGCTACCTCAACGATAGGTGGGAAGTATACACTGTGGAATGTGGCGTCATTCACAATAATAATGTTATTCAGAAAGCTTGCGTTTCTTGTGTATTATACCTCTAAATGCCATTCAAAGACCCAAACCTAGAAATCGTTATCAGCCGGAGGCTCATCTTTCATATAATTTGACAACCTAAAAAAGACAAAGTTCTGTATTCTATTTAAGTTTCAGACAATGTCAAAATGCAGTCCCGGTGACAATGACTATTAACTTACTATGTGATTTTTTTTACTCTCATTGAAAATTATGGTGATGAATCCATGGCAATGGTTTTATACTTAATCTTTCTTTAAAAGTCTTGGATGATTTAAGAATTCTTAAGTCTTAAACATTTCTAAGAAGTCAATTCATTACACATTACACATCTAGTTTGGTATCTTGGAGAGTTATCCCCCCTTGTGCTGGAACGTAGGGGGCACTGGGCATCTTGCGTTCCTGCGTTTCCGTTTGGCTACAACATTTTTGCCAGAACTTTTGAGTGTTAATCAAACACGATAGTTCAGAATGATTTAATCATAACCTCTCTCCAGCTTGAAACATGACTCCTTCTTTAAGAGCAAATCTAGATGTTGATGGATTTGAAATATTTGATAGCATGATCATTAGATTATATAATCAAAGGTTATAAGTTTCAGAGAACTAGTGTCACGTTAAACATATGTATAATGCCACAAACAATGTGCATTGTCAAAGGTTCGAGAAACCTCACTATACCTATATACTACATGTAGGTACAAAGACGTGTTAGGAAGACTTGAGGAATGTTATTCCGAATCCTGAAGAGTACTGCTGTTACGCTTACATTGTGGCTAGAGGGCTGGCGACATTATCTCGGCTCCATTTCATCCCATATGTGCTCAATGGGAGAAAGATCAAATGAATTCGCAGTCCTTGGCAGAGGGTCAGCATAATTCTGCTGCATAAATATCTGTACAAACCGTGCTGTGTGCCATCTAGCATTGTCCTGCTGAAGAATAATGACAGGACCGTGATGTTGAGGGAAAGGGAGGCAACAATCTGGTCACCATATCCACCACCAGTGAGGTTGACCTGGGCAACCACAAGTTCGGTTCGGTTCCTAGCTCTTTTCCCACCCAATATCATGATCGAATCACCACCAAAACGATTCTTTTCAATGACGTGTTTCGTGTTTGGGATGTCGGCTGTAGATATGTTGGTGGCCATCAGAATGTGACAGATTACATCTGTATTCATCCGTTAAGAGGACGTTCATCCACCGCCGAAGAGGATGTCTGATGCCTGCACCACTGCGGCCAATTATGTCAGTGACGTTTTGTAAAAATTGATCGCATTGAAGATCGATGTGCACGAAAGCTTGCGTTTCCACGAAGTCCAAACTGACCTAAGCGGGGTTAAGATGAATACTCCTCAAGTTAGGAATGATTCTGGCTGTTGTTACAGGATGTTGCATGCGATTGAGTAAATGAGTAAGTCGTATCCATCTCTCCTGAGCAGGTGTGGAAACTCTTGGATGCCCTGTCCACGGCCGGTCGTTAAAGTCATTTTTCTGGCAGTGGCGTTCTCTGAGA
Source organism: Gibbula magus (assembly GCA_936450465.1). Taxonomy (NCBI): domain Eukaryota; kingdom Metazoa; phylum Mollusca; class Gastropoda; order Trochida; family Trochidae; genus Gibbula; species Gibbula magus. The sequence continues at coordinate 32,717,354 of OW388293.1, forward strand.
GTTGCAACAGTGTTTCAGTAACAATTGCAGCGCCTGGCAATTTCCTGTTGAGAATTGCGTTGTGCTTGTTACAGTCGTTGCATTTTGTCTGAATAAACAGCTAAATTATTCTTTGATTTTTAAAGTGTGGAAGTACAGTGTTTCAAATTTTATTGTCAGCATTCACTGATTTCTACTGGTGAAAGTGGTGTGTTGTTGCACGTGCAAATCACGTGGTAGTGAATTATCATGCTTAATGTGCATGATTTTCCCGGGAAATACATAACAAATAATTCAATGTGGTTAAGATATATAGGGATTATTTAGAGGCACATTTTCTTTGTGTACATAGTACCGCCATACTTCCTTATGTTAACAATTACAATCAACCTACGATTTGTCTTATTCTTAGTAACTTATATTTTGTGACATTTAAAATTCCATCTTCAAAACGTACAATCTACGACTTTTACAAACTTTTTGGAAAGAAGTAAAAACAAAAACTATTATAAAATGCATAAACTCTACTTTGTTGAGAAGTACTGTCGACGTTTAAAACAGCTCAAACTATTCATCAAACGGAGATAACTCCTTTCTCTGACTCCAGGGTGTTGGTGACGATCACAATCAACCTGACATTGTTCGGATACACGATCGTTCTCCTGCTGCTAGCTGCTCAGAACGTTCAGCTCCTTGGACGTTTTGTGCCTCTCGATATGTCCATCTGCAGCTGGTTGGTCGTCGTGGCTGGAATTCTAGTGCCTTTGTCTTGGCTTGGAACCCCGAAGGATTTCTGGTATATTTCTTCACAGGGACATGTATTGGTGAGATATCATTGACGAGTAGGCATATACGATGGACCAGAAAGCTTTTATAATATATTTTTAAAATATATAGTATTAGGGGCTTGAGAGTCGATTGTATATGCCAACCCGTCCATTGTATTAAAACAACGTGTCTCTATGTATTTGCCGTTATATTATTGCTTTACATGACATTGATTTATTGATTAGATAATAGGACGAAGGAAACAAGAGTCGATTTATACAACGATGTAGAAGTAATATTGTCTTTATTGGAAACCACTTAAATGTCTTAACTGAACTGATCGTTTGTGCACAGATCTTTTTTTTTTTAATTTACCTCTGTATGTCACAGAAATATCTTAGATAGCTGACAAAAATTAAAGTGACATCAAGTATTTTTATAATATTTTATTTGGCTTTACTGCGTGCCTTAATACCATATGTGCTAAAATAATTTCACTCAACTTCATCCTCATTGGAGGTGATAATTTCTTGTTTCCAATGAAAATCTTAACGAAGTTGACAGCCTTAACAGCCTTATGTTCAGCAAACGAAACTACCCAACCAATGTATGCACAGTCGTTTCTATGACTCCCTGAACTTTACCAACGAGAATATGTCTTGTTTCTGTTTTAGTTCGTTTAGAAATCCCTTCTTTACCTTTTTATTGTCACTACACTAATCCGACTAGCATTAAAACAGCAGTTCTAGATCAAATGGCAATATGCAAATAACTCCAACAATACACTGGATGTCCGTTTAAGGGAATATTTTGTCAAAGTGAGGTGAGATAATTATGGCTTAAACTCGGCTTTCGATAGCATTTTCGTACCACAGTGGTGCGGTACTGTCATTGTATAAGGCACCAAATACTAACCATTCAGAATATTTATTACGATTTTAATATGTTTACAGGTTTGTTGCTGTTGGGGCCATAGTGGCAACAGGAATAGGCTGCATGTTCCTCTTGTTCAATATGGTGAGGGATGCTCCCACAATTCCATATGTCAGACACAAAGCACCCGACTTCCTGTCTTTTGCTGCCGCTTTCGGTACCATTGGGTTCGCATTTGCAGGACATCCTGTGTTCCCAACAATACAGGCCGACATGAAAGATGAGCGGAAGTTTGGAACTGCGGCCTTCACGGGGTATGCAGGTAAGCTCGGTATATAAAAACTAATTAGGAAAATTTCCTAATTAAAGTCGAGTATATATTTGTATATAAGAAGTTTAGAAATATCAGAGCCCATTACAACAAATATGTAATAAAACAATATGATGTCAACAGGAATGCAAGAGATTTTACTTTTGTATGTTCATACCGAATCGCCAAAACTATACATTCCATATGTGGTGATTTCGGTTCAAATATTTTCACTCAACTTACATATTTATTCCCAATAGCTAAATACATCATAATTACTAGTTTCCAATGAAAACCGAGCAACAGAACTCGAAATTACACGTACCATTTTCATGCACAGAAGTTATATCATATGACCTATTTAACATTATGAATCCAAATTTGTAGTTTTGTCTGTTATAAATAAACTTCCAAAAATACGTTTAACTAATTAACGTATGCCAGTTGTGGTACATTGTCCCCTTTCCAATAAAAAGAATTATGAAGTTTCACCTATACATGATTGAACTGGCATTGAAATGATTATTGTCCACAACAGTCACAACATCTCAATAAAATAAAATGTGTAACGTTTGATAAAATGTGACTCCAACAACATACATTTTAAACATTATTTGTTCTTGTGCATGTGTACCGACTACTTGGGCAATGTTGATTATACATTGTAGACAAATACTTCAGAACGATTTACATTGTCAACCCAATGTAATATACACTCTCCCAAAAAAGAAACGCATAACAGAAAAATCAGTGTTGATTTACATGTTTTAATATTTAAGATTACATGATTAAAAATGCACATACAAAAACCAAAGTTGGCACAGGGTTAGGTGTATGTTCCCACTGCTACATAAAGTCATGATGTGCACTGGTGAACGTCTGTGTCTCTGACGACAAGCTTTCAAAGTCAGTACCTGATATTACCACCACGAGCATCGATCACCCTTGGCACCGCCTGGGCATAGGTTGAATAAGTCGACGAATCTGACGCTGTGGGATCCTTCTCCACCCATCCTGCAATGCGTCACTCAGCTGTTGAAGTGTCTGTCGTTCAGGCTGTCGACGTCGTACACGTCTGTCAAGGAGATCCCATATATGCTCAATGGGGTTGAGATCTGGCGATATCGATGTGCATGGCAGCACATTCACGTTGTTATTGGTGAGATAGTCGGTGGTGAGATGTGCAGTGTACGGCCTAGCATTATCCTGCTGAAAAATCTCCGTTCTTACGTCAATGGCGGGAAGAGGTTGACATTGGAGAATGTCGTCACGGTAGCATACAGCTGTCAAATTTCCCTGTACGGGCACCAAATTGGTCCTAGCATTCATGGATATGCCTGCCCACATCATGACACTTCCTCCGCCGTATCTGTCAAGTGGAAGGATGCAGTGTCGAGCGTCCTACCATCATGGCGGAAAAGCATGAACCGTGACTCGTCACTGAACCATGTTCTTCGCCAGTACACTAGGTCCATGGTCTAACGTTTCTGCACCATTGCAGACGAGCACGGCGGTGATGACGCAACAGGGCAGGCGCTGTATATGGCCGTCTTGGACGTATCCCATGCTCTCGTAGCCGATTTATGATGGTCTGCGCTAAGACTTTACGTACTCCAGGAACGTGGTTGGCCGTATATGTTGCAGTTACTGTCCGCTTTCGAAAGATGGAACAACCGAATGAAGTGGTCCTGCGCTGGAGTTGTCGCCCTTGGTCGTCCAGATCTGGGTCGATCTCTCGTGGAGTTGTGGAGTCTGTAACGGTGACAGAGGCAGGAAAGTATACTCTGGCTAACGTGGAAGTCCTTGGCAACATATAATAGACTTTCTCCAGCTTCCAGGCGCCCAATGGCTTGATTTCTTCGGTCTTCATTCACCCTTGGCATATATATGATATCAGAAAGTGATTCGCAAAGGGGGACTCCCAGGTTTATATACCCACTGGTGTTGAGCTTTAATACGCGTATTTGCACATGCAGCATGCTTACAGATTTTTCACCATGCACCTTTTCGCAGTTGCAATTCAAGGTGTTGTGTTTTGGCGACAATTCACCAGATGGTGTGTTCGTGTGCAAGAATATATTTTAAAGATTATGAGAACAGGTAACAATGACATCTGTATTAATTTTAAGCCTTAATAATTAAATGAGTTCACTTTGAAAAACACATTTCAGTTATGCGTTTCTTTTTTGGGAGAGTGTATTATCAAAGTCTGTTGAGCTACACAGCAAATGACTCTATAATTTATCAGGTGTACCATAGAGTAATGAATTAGTGCATGAAGATACATAATGTGGACAAGTTCTTTTATGATTTTCATTTTCATATATACACTTTCACTTCGCAAAACATTCTGTCAAAAACAAGTGTGTTTTAACAGACATAAATTTATATTGTTTATATTTCTTTACAAATCATAAGTACGTGTATGGAACATCAAATATTCACTTTATCCGACAGCAGTATTTTATTTTTGACTCTGTTGAAAATTGTATATTGTAACTTTTGCCGGTAGTTTATATCTTTTATTCCACTACATATACATACTGTATATCCTAGTAGACCTGTGAGGTGAAGGCCGAATTAAAGCAATAAACTTCACGTCATACTCCAATTAAAATCAAAACGAGAAAAGTAAACAAATCAGTAAAAGGTACATCCGTTGTTTTGTTTGGGGTCACATATTCTTAACGCTAGAAATGGTGTTATTTTATCGTGAATTACTGACTGTTACCGAAAACTCCCATTTTGGTGATAGTCAACTTAGTATATTGACGATATGAAGGTAAAAGTAGTGATTTCTAATCGAAAACCGGACAATGCACCGAGATTGGCACGCGCCACTTAGTCAAACGTAATTTCGGAATCTTATTTGCAATAGACAAAAAGATAGTAGGGTTGATAATGTTACATATGTCATATAACTATTGTGCATGTAAATGGAGCGTGTAGTTTCTGTTTCTGTACATGCATAATGATGTTTTTCGATTTAAATTTATGTGCATTATTTATGTTGTTATATTTTTTGGCAATTAGGGGATGAATATGCAAGTTGAGTGACATTATTTGTACTGTAACCAGCACATATGCAATATGGTATATTGAAATGTATTAAAACCAAGTTAAATTTTATGAAACACAATGGATGCACCTTTAAGCAAATGAATGACGTTTCATGTTTGGCAAGTGCCTCTAAATGGTTATCATCCAAGTGTCTAGAAACGCTTGATATACAACTTCCAAACGCAAGGCATTATCCTTGCCAGTCTCCATTACTGGCTGACTTAAACCTTGTAGTATTTCCTTCGCTTTGTTGTGCCAAGATAGTGGATTACTGCACCTGAAATAAATAATGGGCCCGGATTTCCAGAGAGATCTTAAGGAAATACTGAAGGCCTAAATAAGCCAGTAATGGTGACTGGCGAGAGTTATGCCTTGCATTGGAAAGTTGCTTGATGTATGGCCTTTTTACAGTATGAGCCTGATGGAAATCTTACTTTCAGGCAAGAGTGGAAGAACTGAGTATGGGCATATGTGCAGTTGCATGAAGTTTGGTGTAGTTGCTGCTCGCTCTGAGATGTCGTAGCAACTGAAAAAATCAGCTATGGGCTCTGTAGATCGTCTGAATTTGTATTATTATATTACAAAAATATTTTTCCAGATACATTGCACTCCTTGATTTTTAATAAAAACCAAGGATAAAAACTACATTCTTTTTTTTATATAAAAATCGATGAAATTCTTCCAGTTGTGTTGGTGATGTATTTTCCCATTGCGACGGCTGGTTACTTCATCTACGGAGACCTGCTAGCAGACAACGTGCTTCAAGCAGTCAGTTCAGGACTGATGCAGTACATCGTGGAGATAGTCATCACTCTACATCTCATGTTTGCCTTCATCATTGTTCTCAATCCTATATCTCAGGAAGCCGAAGAGTTGCTTCGAGTTCCAAAAGGTTCGGTACATTTGTTTCACTTTTGTAAGTCTTCGTACAAGCTTTTATTTTTGGGACTCAATGACAAATAGATGCAAATGTCAACTTGCTTTGAATTTATGTTCATTGATTTAAATCTTCAAGCAGACGCTCATAAAGATAAAATCATCAAACTCTTCTTCTTCTTTTTAAAAATACCAAATCGAGGCTTAACAGATGAACATGTATACATACTATCCCGACAGAGGCTACCCAAGTCATTTATTCCTTCTTAACCTATGTTACACATGTAACGCTTTCTTGGCTAGATATAGAGAATCCTGATTAGTTGCAATTAAACTTAGTTGTGCAATCAATGCCTTTTTTGTAACTGAGTGTTCATTTTTTCCCGTAACCATGAAGAAGACTGGAGTTCACTCACTCAGGGTGCACAATTATCTTAAAAGACAGAAGTCAGTCAGAGATTAAAGATGCTTGATGACTGGATAGACATGCAGTCGGCATCAGTGTTATAAAGTTTTACCCAAAACTGATTTTGGTAGAAGCGGTAAGATTTGCTCGCTTGTACCAAAGGCTTCGTGGGATTAAATGATTTGAATAACCCCTGTTGTGAGACAATGCCAATAGTAGTTTTTGGCTATTTGATCCATTAAACCAGTGTGTAAACATTTATAATATTGAACACTAAAGACATCTACCTCTCAGTTCCCACTCTGTTCCTTATATTACAGAACTGAGCTGGAAGCGAATCGTACTGAGGACCAGCCTGGTCGCTGTTATTCTGTTCATGGCTGAGAGTGTGCCGAACGTCGGAGCTATCTTGTCTCTGATTGGTGGATCTTCCAACACTCTCCTAGTCTTCGTGTTCCCCCCTCTGTTCTACTGCAAACTGTGTCAGATACACGATGTGTAAGTCAAGGGGATCTCCCTCATGATTCAAATATCCAAAAATAAATAACGCAATGTCACTGATATATACCGCGAATTGTGTCATCATCAACTCCTTACGCAATTTTTATCAATGATCTCTCTGAACATTTACAAATGCCTTTGATATATACCAATAATATGTATGTGCTCTTTGGAGGCGAATTGGATATATATTATATTTTGGCCCTTGACTTAGGATGCTTAACTTTGCTTTTTCAGGCTGTTTGTTAAACTTGAACTTAGCATGGCTCAAACATTTGATTGATCAATGAAATGTCTTTGAAACTTGTTGAATGTGTTACCCTTGACATAAGACCATCGAAACAGTCATATTCTTTGACCTTCTAACATTGACCTTTTTGAAACTTTAACCTTGACAATAGGCCTTTGGAAATGTTTTGTTTCCCATATCACATACTGAGGTCATACCATGTATTTGTGAAGACTTTAATCATGGACAATTATTTTTATTTATCAGTGATAGGCCTTCGATAATTGACATGCTTATTTATTGTCATTAGATCATTTAGAACACAACCACACAAACTACTTGGCTAATGCAACACCTTTCTATTCTTATTTTTTCTAATTCCAGTCACGTTCCGCTGCATATAAAGGTAGCTAACTACGAGATCGTGTTTGTGGGTATTGTAGCAGGAGCCGCCTCCACGTACTCGGCCATAGCAGGTCTAGCTCAGCCTGGAGCCTTCACAGTGCCCTGCTACGTCAACGTCACAGATGCTCTCGGATAGGATAAACATCGATAGAATTCTAACCGACTCATTGTCTCACATTAACTCACATATTATTTGCGCGCTTCTCTTGAACGATCCTATTCATCATTCGTTATAATCTATATATGGCTAAATAACAAGTAGCTACATCTATACCCATCTCAAAGAATATAAGCCTATTAAAGATAATATGCATGCTACTGGAAATGACTACTTTTCCTTGACGAAGCTGTCTCACCCCACATATGTTACTCAAGTCAGTTGCTTTCAGAGTAACCTCTGTTGCAATTTAAGCACATTTTTTCTCTGGAATGGAGAATCCTACATTGATTGGTTGAATTTTTTTTATTGTGCAATCAGCGACACCCACCCTTGTAATGGTAACAATTTGCCAATGTCCTTTTTTGAAAACAGAGACTTTGTTATGCGTTTGTTTTGTTTAATGTTTGATTCTCGATGTATGCTATTGAATTTGTGAAGACAATCGAACATAAATATGCTGATAAAGGAAAAAGACCAAATCTGATACAAAAACTGAACATAGTTTTTAGTGTCATTTATATCAGACATATTCTAAGTGGATATAAGTGGACCTTTTAGCGACAAAAGCTAGGACATTTGAAGTGACTAGGTCGATATACATGTACGTCAATGCAAGACATTTTTTTATTGATTGGAAAGTAAGGAGCTTGACAATCCATGGTACGTATTTTGCGGCGAGGGAATCTTTAAACAAGAAATATCGCCCATTTGGAACATAGGTCAATTAAGTAGAACTGACTTGAGTTGGGTAGAATATGTCCATTGATATGCTCAGATAAGATAAAACATGGAGTAAACTCAACTATATAGTCTCATAGACATTTAATGAGATTATATGCACGCTTTTGTTGAAAGTCTCCACTCGCAAAACGACTTTACTGAGGTTCTGTTTCTTTTACATTACAATAGAGCGGTATTTAATAAGCTTTTAGCATGTTTACCAATCCAATATGGAAATAACTATGTTTAAACCATAATGATGTAATCTGAAACATAGGGTCATCTTACTTATTATTGTTTATTGTTTATAGATAGCACATGCTCATTGCCGCTCTGGAACAGGTAATCAAAATCATTGAGAAAAGATAGCACATATAGTCCCTGGAAAATTCAGATGGAATAATAACACTTGGCTACAGTTTTATCTTCTCTGAGATTTCAAATGGCAATATTCTTTCGTGCCACTAAAGCACCATCCTCGGTTACCCATGGTTTTATATATGATCCGTTACTCTCCACTTGGACCTGCGAACCAATGACAATTCATATCACTTCGTTGCAAAGCACGCGAGCTCATTTTGTCAGCCAACCGTCACCGGTTATCTCCCTTGACCATTTCCGTCTTATCCTATTGAGCATTTTCTTTGGTTACTGACTTCGTCACGCCGGCCAAGGGCGGGTAATTTTAGTACAGATTTCTCTGATAGAGTTTCCCATGGGTGATAAAGTGGAGAGTAACGGAGCATATATAAAACCATGGGTAACCGAGGATGCTAAAGTACACGGTATGGACGGTTTTCTTCTGAATGCCATGTTGTACTAATGCTTGAAATAGCTTTAGCTCTAGCTTTAACATAAAATTGTTGTCTTTTAACTGAGCACGACTATGATTAATACAGCTATATCCAGGTATAGCTTAGAAAGACATATCTATAGGCATATACACCCTAACCATTTACCTTTTATACAGTGAAAGTTTGGGTCTATTCTACATGTATATGTTTTATAACGTTGTTTCTAAGCGATACACGTCCCCGTGAGTACGTGAAGATTGGAGAGTATTTCCAATGTGGGCATTGACTGCTGCTACCACTGACTGGACAGGACATAGCCTGAAAATAGATGTGTCGTTTGTTTTATTTTAATGTATATTTGTACATACTGGTCGATTGTTGCTACATTGTTTTATTGTTTTCTTGTTATGTTTCATTGTGAATACTAACCTCAAAGTTATAAGTTTTCATTGAATCACGTTCATATCATTATACTGATTAAAGTATGAATGTGGGTTTTGTTCTCATGTGTTCTGGACATTCCACTACATTGTGCCTTAAACATATCTTAAACATTCAGAAAAAAAAAGGTTTGCTTAAGATGCTTTCTGGAAACATTTCTGGATAGTTGTACCTAATAGGACTAGTACTGTTACTATTTAGGTGATTGGTCATGGGCTAGTTATTACCCAACTTTTATTAAAACTATCCTCATAGAAATAAGGAAAATCTATTACAAATTCACAGATATTATCCAAATTACATTAGTACTTCAGAACATATATACCAGTTAATTCATTGGATAAATTACTTCATTATTCAAATATTTTACATCGCATACTCAACACACATTTATAAGATAAATAGTTGCGTTTGTAAACTTTCGGGGATTCATTGCTTTTCTGTTTTTCATATCGAGTAAATTTAAAATTGAAACCGAACGGGTAGCTATCATTGCAATATAACATGTCTCTCATTTTCAAACACAGCAGGTTTATCTGCTAAACAATAAACAAAAATCAATTTAAATTTTAGGTAAAAAGCTTCAAAATAACTAAGTAATTGTATTTTCGTCTTGCATAAACGTGTAACATTAACCCTTTTATCAAAATAAGGCCATAATTATGAAATAAGTTTATTGTTTTATCATGATCATGTGAAATGATAGTGAATAATGTAATAATTTGTGCAGACCCCCACCTACATTGGGGACTCATATTTAAAAAACGAGCACGATGACTCCTATTTTTTTTAACAGAAATGGATATAGCATATATTTTCCATGTATATAATGAAATATTTGCAATTTCTTGAAATTTTAAATATCTAAATTGGTAAGGAAGCTCCTTAAAACATATCAAAGGTTTCCTTGACATCTTCACCATCTTGTTTCTTTTTGTTACATCCTTATACAACTACCTCTTTCTAGCTTCCCTGCTTGAACAGGTATCGGTGGCTTATATTCATTCACATCCTCATCATCCCCATCTTCATCATTCATCATCATTTTCAGGATACCATATTTTACGTGGCCCTGTAAACCACCAATAGCGGTCCACATCTCAGAGGCATTTTAATGTCAACATCAGCCCATAATCATCATACCATAATCATCATCCTCATCTTCATCAAATACAACCACATCATCATTATCCTCATTCCCAATCTAATAAAAATATCGTCCCTATCGTCATCATCATCATCCACATCATCATCAACATCATTCACATCACCACCATCATCATCATGCTCATTCCCGTCATCAACAACATCACCATCATCATCGAGAATAGAGTTCTCATGTTAGGACACCAGAGTTTCTTTTACATGTTCATGTACACCACCATCAGCGTTAAGCAGCCCAGAAGCATGTTCATGTACACAACCATCAGCGTTAAGCAGCCCAGAAGCATGTTCATGTACACCACCAACAGCGTTAAGCAGCTCAGAAGCATGTTCATGTACACAACCATCAGCGTTAAGCAGCCCAGAAGCATGTTCATGTACACCACCAATAGCGTTAAGCAGCCCAGAAGCATGTTAATGTACACCACCAACAGCGTTAATCAGCTCAGAAGCATGTTCATGTACACCACCAATAGCGATAAGCAGCCCAGAAGCATGTTCATGTACACCACCAATAGCGTTAAGCAGCCCAGAAGCATGTTCATGTACACCACCAATAGCGTTAAGCAGCTCAGAAGCATGTTCATGTACACAACCATCAGCGTTAAGCAGCCCAGAAGCATGTTCATGTACACAACCATCAGCGTTAAGCAGCCCAGAAGCATGTTCATGTACACAACCATCAGCGTTAAGCAGCTCAGAAGCATGTTCATGTACACAACCATCAGCGTTAAGCAGCCCAGAAGCATGTTCATGTACACCACCAATAGCGTTAAGCAGCCCAGAAGCATGTTCATGTACACCACCAACAGCGTTAAGCAGCCCAGAAGCATGTTCATGTACACCACCAATAGCGTTAAGCAGCCCAGAAGCATGTTCATGTACACCACCAACAGCGTTAAGCAGCCCAGAAGCATGTTCATGTACACCACCAATAGCGTTAAGCAGCCCAGAAGCATGTTAATGTACACCACCAATAGCGTTACCTGACCCAGAAGCATGTTCATGTACACCACCAATAGCGTTAAGCAGCCCAGAAGCATGTTCATGTACACCACCAATAGCGTTAAGCAGCCCAGAAGCATGTTCATGTACACCACCAATAGCGTTACCTGACCCAGAAGCATGTTCATGTACACCACCAATAGCGTTACCTGACCCAGAAGCATGTTCATGTACACCACCAATAGCGTTAAGCAGCCCAGAAGCATGTTAATGTACACCACCAACAGCGTTAAGCAGCCCAGAAGCATGTTCATGTACACCACCAATAGCGTTACCTGACCCAGAAGCATGTTCATGTACACCACCAATAGCGTTAAGCAGCCCAGAAGCATGTTCATGTACACCACCAACAGCGTTAAGCAGCCCAGAAGCATGTTAATGTACACCACCAATAGCGTTACCTGACCCAGAAGCATGTTCATGTACACCACCAATAGCGTTAAGCAGCCCAGAAGCATGTTAATGTACACCACCAATAGCGTTAAGCAGCCCAGAAGCATGTTAATGTACACCACCAATAGCGTTAATCAGCTCAGAAGCATGTTCATGTACACCACCAATAGCGTTACCTGACCCAGAAGCATGTTCATGTACACCACCAATAGCGTTAAGCAGCCCAGAAGCATGTTAATGTACACCACCAACAGCGTTAATCAGCTCAGAAGCATGTTCATGTACACCACCAATAGCGTTACCTGACCCAGAAGCATGTTCATGTACACCACCAACAGCGTTAAGCAGCCAAAAAGCATCTTCATGTACACCACCAATAGCGTTAAGCAGCCCAGAAGCATGTTCATGTACACCACCAACAGCGTTAAGCAGCCCAGAAGCATGTTCATGTACACCACCAATAGCGTTAAGCAGCCCAGAAGCATGTTAATGTACACCACCAACAGCGTTAATCAGCTCAGAAGCATGTTCATGTACACCACCAATAGCGTTACCTGACCCAGAAGCATGTTCATGTACACCACCAATAGCGTTAAGCAGCCCAGAAGCATGTTCATGTACACCACCAACAGCGTTAAGCAGCCCAGAAGCATGTTAATGTACACCACCAATAGCGTTACCTGACCCAGAAGCATGTTCATGTACACCACCAATAGCGTTAAGCAGCCCAGAAGCATGTTAATGTACACCACCAATAGCGTTAAGCAGCCCAGAAGCATGTTAATGTACACCACCAATAGCGTTAAGCAGCTCAGAAGCATGTTCATGTACACCACCAATAGCGTTAATCAGCTCAGAAGCATGTTCATGTACACCACCAATAGCGTTACCTGACCCAGAAGCATGTTCATGTACACCACCAATAGCGTTAAGCAGCCCAGAAGCATGTTAATGTACACCACCAACAGCGTTAATCAGCTCAGAAGCATGTTCATGTACACCACCAATAGCGTTACCTGACCCAGAAGCATGTTCATGTACACCACCAACAGCGTTAAGCAGCCCAGAAGCATGTTCATGTACACCACCAATAGCGTTAAGCAGCCCAGAAGCATGTTAATGTACACCACCAACAGCGTTAATCAGCTCAGAAGCATGTTCATGTACACCACCAATAGCGTTACCTGACCCAGAAGCATGTTCATGTACACCACCAATAGCGTTAAGCAGCCCAGAAGCATGTTAATGTACACCACCAACAGCGTTAAGCAGCCCAGAAGCATGTTCATGTACACCACCAATAGCGTTACCTGACCCAGAAGCATGTTCATGTACACCACCAATAGCGTTACCTGACCCAGAAGCATGTTCATGTACACCACCAATAGCGTTAAGCAGCCCAGAAGCATGTAAATGTACACCACCAACAGCGTTAATCAGCTCAGAAGCATGTTCATGTACACCACCAATAGCGTTACCTGACCCAGAAGCATGTTCATGTACACCACCAACAGCGTTAAGCAGCCAAAAAGCATCTTCATGTACACCACCAATAGCGTTAAGCAGCCCAGAAGCATGTTCATGTACACCACCAACAGCGTTAAGCAGCCCAGAAGCATGTTCATGTACACCACCAATAGCGTTAAGCAGCCCAGAAGCATGTTCATGTACACCACCAATAGCGTTAAGCAGCCCAGAAGCATGTTAATGTACACCACCAACAGCGTTAATCAGCTCAGAAGCATGTTCATGTACACCACCAATAGCATTAAGCAGCCCAGAAGCATGTTAATGTACATCACCAACAGCGTTAATCAGCTCAGAAGCATGTTCATGTACACCACCAATAGCGTTACCTGACCCAGAAGCATGTTCATGTACACGACCAACAGCGTTAAGCAGCTCAGAAGCATGTCCAAGTACACCACCAATAGCCTTACCTGACTCAGAAGCATGTTCATGTACACCACCAACAGCGTTAATCAGCTCAGAAGCATGTTCATGTACACCACCAATAGCGTTACCTGACCCAGAAGCATGTTCATGTACACCACCAATAGCGTTAAGCAGCCCAGAAGCATGTTCATGTACACCACCAACAGCGTTAAGCAGATCAGAAGCATGTTCATGTACACCACCAATAGCGTTAAGCATCTCAGAAGTATGTTCATGTACACCACCAACAGCGTTAAGCAGCTCAGAAGCATGTTCATGTACATCAGCGTTAAGCAGCCAAGAAGCATGTTCATGTACACCACCAATAGCGTTAAGCAGCCCAGAAGCATGTTCATGTACACCACCAATAGCGTTAAGCAGCCCAGGAGCATGTTCATGTACACCACCAACACTGTAATCAGCTCAGAAGCATGTTCATGTACCATTGTGTTGTTGGGGGTCAAATATGCCAAAGGTTATAAATGGTCTTACTTTACCGAGAGGTAACAACTGTTACCGAAACCTACCATTTTGATGATACTCGACTTAGTATATTGACGCTATGAAGGTAAAAGTGTCGATTTCGGATCGAAAACCGGACAATGCACCACGTGTGGCGCGCGCCAATTAGTCAAACGTAATTTTCGAATCTTATTTAAACCAGATGAAATAGAAAAATTTGGTTGATAATGTTTAACAGGTCATATAACTACTGTGCGTGTAAATAGGACATGCACTTTCGGTTTCTGCACTTGCATAATGACGTTACTCAATTTTAATTGGAAACTAGAAATTATGACATATTTGGCGATTGGGGATGAATATGCAAGCTTAGTGAATTTGTTTGTATTGTAAACAGCACATATGGTGTGTTGGAACGTATTAAAGCCAAATCAAATTTTATGAAACGCAATGGATGTACCTTTAATGTTACAAATGTCACTTATATTTTATCGTTGTCTATGCGGGGAAGTTGATTCTCCAATCAAAGTTCTTCACTTCCGCTGATCCAGCTTCGGTCTCGGGGAATGATAAAGGCAAATGGTAAGGCTTTACAACTTCTTCAAGTTTTGCTTGGTAATTATAAGGATAAAGAATAAGTTGTATAACTGCTAGAATGTACATCAAAAAGCCTCGAATTCGTTGTGATTGTGTTCCCATTGACTACTGTTATGTGGCTTTGCAGTCCTTAACCGGATCCACATGACTACTACTCACAGTTTCGAAACCATTTATACACATGGTATTGAAAACAGTTTGGTTCGGACCGTATATGTATATGCCGAAATGAATCACAATACTTACTAAAATGCCATGTCTTGTGTTATTCAAAATGGGCATTTATCGAGAGGCAAGGGAATCCCATATCACCATATATCCCTTGTTTGTAGCTGAGGTACTTGTTCATAAATCATAAGCAAATAAATATCATAAACAAGCAACACTGATGAGATTACAAATAAAGTGGAATATTTATTATCAACCCAGCATGTGTACAATTGCTAACTGATTTATGAACAAGTTCATTGCTGTTTCAGAGTCATAAATGTGTAGTTGGTGTGTTAGAATTGAAGCAGGTGTCTATGGCATATATGGCTCTCAAGACGGTTCAAGTATAGTAACAAGCAGAGCAGAGCAGACCTAACATATGCAACACTGGTGAAATTACCAAAAAATATATAATGTTTATTATCAGCTCGACATGTGTTAATTAATTAATTGATTTATGAGCAAGTTAATTGCCGTTTCAGAATCATAAAGGTAAAGGCCCAGTTGGTGTGTTAGGATGAAGCAGGCATCTATCTGCACATATGGCTCTCAGGACAGTTCAAGTGTATCTGTGTCTTACATGGCTATGTCTCCTTTGTTCTTGCATTAACGGAGACACAAAGCTAAATGTTGGTAAAGCTACCTTGTTCATTGTTGGAGAGGTCGCTGGTACAGGAGTGTTAGCCTTGCCAAGAGCAGTGGAGGGAACAGGTAGTGTATCCATTGTTGTTTTAACATGTTCTTGGTGTGCGTAATATGGTCTATACTGAAGTCTAAGCCATGTTATTTATACTGGACAAAATTAGTTATGAAGAATGTTAGAATATATGTTACTCTTTAATTCAAAAGTAATGTTTTTAATGTATTTATTCATGGGCATTCTGATAAAATATTGATCATAAAAATATAATTTGTTTATAAGTTTATATAGATTATTAACCAAGGAATTGTGTCATGCAACTATTTTACGAAACGAGTGTGATTTATCTTACTCTCCAAGCCGAGGGTGAGGGTGCTAAAAGAGTGTGCACACCCTAAAAGTGATTATATGACACACTTTCGGTTGCTATTGTTTTTTCCATTACCCATTCTATTCAATTTAAATTGTGTAATATATTCAAATAAATATGTTAAAAATTCGTAAAAGTCATATGAAACACTTTCAATTTAATGATTTCGTTATTACCCATTCTGTTACATTTAAATTACGTAAAAATATTGCATAATATGGTCTGTACCGAATTACAGGCCATGTTGTATATATACTTGACCACATTAGTTCGTTGATTTAAAGTAATGATCTACCTATGCATTTACATTCTGATAAAAATTATTGATCATCCAAAATGTATTATCCGTAACTTATTTTGTCAAGTATATATAGGGCAAACTGACCGAACCTCAGACACCGGCCGAAATCGCCCGAATTTCAGACACTTTTCACTTGGAGTGGTCGCAATAATAACTGCAATAATTGTCATATGTTTATTTCAAATGTTGCATTTCAATGTTTTCTATATGTAATTTCTTTTGATAAATACTTAATAACTAACCTTTTTCTGAAAATAACTTTTTCGTGGGGTTCAGTCAATGGTTTCATGTAATAAATTTGCGAAATATTTTGTTTAATGTAAATGTTGGTATACAACTAAAAAGAATACGGGAAACTCACGAATATATAAAAACAAATTATGAATAAATGAAGAAAAAAATCTATTACAGTGATTTAGAATATTGGTACTTTTAATGCAATTCTGGGGTTAAGTATTGAAATTTTGAAATGACCTTGGTTCAGACACTTTTGACCATGGTTTACATTTTCTTTGTAAACATTTGTATGGTTTTAAAAGACCGGGGGAAAGTAGGAAATATTTAGAAACATTACAGTTTCACTTATTACAACTAAATCAAGATAGTAAAAAAAGAACTTTAGCGCTAACATCGTGTTTGCATGTCAATGTGATTGTGACGCCATATATTCTAACGACGAGCAGTTGCTAAGAATCTATCGTCAGAAAGCATGCTCTATATGTATATTAATGATAGATTACTTTCAGTAGTTTAGCTGTCGATATATTATTGTTCAAAGATTATTCATCACGTGCTTAGGGATATTAAGAATCGTTTTGAAAAATAGTTTAAACCATTGGTGCATGCCGGAACGTAAATTAGGTGACACTGTCCGAAGTTAGATCAATACTTTCCGAACCATTGGCGAATTAATATACACAACTAAAATCATTATTTTTCGGTTAATTTAAAGCGATTCTGCATGTCGAAATCGAGTAAAAAATACTTTATATTCAATAGTTTGATTTACTGAAATTGATTTTTTACCAACAATTTTTTTTATTATACAGTCTTATATAATATTTGAATCGGATCACCTTCCGAATTTTGGTCACTTTGCCCTAGATGTTTGACATTGCTTTTATGAAAAGGGTGTGATTTTATTTTTTACTGTCCGAGCTGCGAGCGAGCATTATACACAAATTTGCACAATATAAGTAAAAAGCATATGGCAAACTTTCGAGTGTAATGATTTCCTTATTTCCAATTCTATTCAATATAAAACTCGCAAAAATATTATGAAACCAGCTCACTTTTCGTGAGATTGCCTGGTACAATGATGTCATGAGCTACTGTGTTAATGATGAACTACAGGAACTCGTGCTGTAACATTTGATACTAGGTAAACCGGATATGTGCATATGTGGTCGTATCGAAAATATTAAATCGTTTAATTTAAACCATATTGGCAATAAGCATGTTCATCATCCAAAACTGTGCTCCACCCAAGATTTCGTTCAGAGTTTCAGATACATAATGCATTGAATGATTGCAGGTTACAGTAAATATTGAATGGACCTTATATAGGAGTTTCAAAACCTCAGTCGAAATGTCAAACTAGTCTTTTTTCTCATCATACTTAAGAGCTGCCTCTATCAACGATTAAATACAATAATCAGTTAACTGCTATTTACAGGATGGATTGGGTTGGTTCTGATCCTAGTGCTAGGAGTGATCTCAGCTCACACCGCCAACCTGATAGGCAAGTGCTGGTGTCAGGCCCTGGACCACAACCCTAAACTGAGGGAGCACGACCGAATACCTTATCCAACCATTGGGGAGGCTGCTTATGGGAAACCAGCAAAGTAGGTGGAGTAGAAATTGTACATGGATGTATTTGAAAGGAATATTTCAAATTCTTTTCATTTACAAAAAAGCATTTACAGAAATAACTTGATGAGCCAGGGATGTATATGACTAGTCTACTTCTTAATTGGACAACAAGTTCATAACCTTAGAAATACATCTCAATTTGATAGTGAACATATGTAACATTGTTATATTTGGGATCACAGTATCTGCAGTGGACGAGTCAGCTACACTATTCTGAGTCTCACCCTAAGAGTCAGGTGCCAATCACCAATACTGACTGTCACAACAGCTTACTTATCCACTCTGTCACCCGGTACAAGAATATGTACTATTGTAGATTGAGTGATTCCAATATAACAATACATGTATTACATAGTCACAACCGTCAAGGTATGATCAAAGTAAAACTGCAGAGCCTTTTTCCAAAAGTATTTTGAGTATATTCGACCTATTCCAACCGTAGTCTAGTTGCCTAGTTACATTATGTTAGCATAAGAGGGCGAAGCATATGAGGCAAACTATTCGATGTTATCTCTGGTATTCTAGATCTCCACTAATGCTTTCAAACCCGATCAACCAGTATGCATTTCCATTTTAATGAATTCTATAAGCATTCGATTCATTATATATTATATTTAAACTGCATCAGTACAACACTCGAAACTAAAATTCTGAAAATTAAAAGTATTTTGCAACAATATTCTAATTATGTATCAACATCATCCATAATTCCAACTGCATTCGAAGTCAAATATTCTACCTACAATCCAACAACATTTGAACTTCCAACATAAAATTCTATTTTTCTAAATGTGAAAAAATATTTTCATATAAGTTCACCAGGATTCAAAATAGTCTATCTACAAACAAACAGCATTATATGTACAACAGCATTCAACATATGCTTACTCATCCTAACAACCTATCAACATTTAAGGAATATTTCAATGCAAAATGATAATAAAGCCAATAAACGAATGTTTGTTGGAATAGAATGTCATCAAATAATTTTCTGGTAAGTTGCAAATTCTGTAGTGAAAATATAAACTGAGAAAAAGATCACAATTATCGGCTCGCAGGGCGTCGCCTTGTTTGCTATAACGAGAGTGGGAAACGAGGAGATTCTGCTATGAAAGACACACCACGAAATTAGGAGACACACAGTTGTTTTCAATGGCGACAGGTGCGGTGTCTGTCAGGGGTGTTCTTTGTAAAAATGTAACGACTGGGTTATGGACGCCCCTGGTCGCAAAAAAAACAAGTGTTTGCCACTAACATGGCAATGTCCCCCGCCGGTGACATTGAGTTAGTAAGACACATCATTGGAGCTACTTTAAATATTGCATCACTGGTAAAAAGTGACATGATGATCAGCAAATTTTAAGACTTTGGGTGCTTGGGTTCATGATATATCGCAACAAGAGTAACAATAGTTCAAAATGTGGTCAAAGTGTAGAGGTGACCTTGAAAATAAGGTCAAGGTCAACAAATCGACTGGTGTCTGCATCATCCTCCAATGTAGACTGACACCAAATTTAAAAACATTTGGTCCAACCGGTCATGATATATCGCGTAAGCAAGAGTTTGAAAAGTGGTCAAATTGTTGCAGCGACCTTGAAAAAAGGTCAAGGTCACCAAATCGACTGGTGTCTGCGTCTTCGCCCAATGTAGGCTGACACCTAATTTAAAAACATTGGGTCCAACCGGTCATAATAAATGGTGATAACAAGAGTTTGAAAAGTGGTCAAAGTGTTGTAGTGACCTTGAAAATAAGGTCAAGGTCACCAAAATCAACTGGTGTGTGCATCTTTCCCCAATGTAGGCTGACAACTAATTTGAAGACTTTGGATGCAATGTTTCATGAGATATCGCCTTAACATGAGTTCAAACAGTGGTCAAAGTGTCCTGGTGACCTTGAAAATAAAGCCAAGGTCACCAAAATTGACTGGTGTCTGCGTCTTCCCACAATGTGGGCAGACACCAACTTTGAAGACTTTGGATGCAACGTTTCATGAGATATCACGTAAACAAGAGTTCAAAAAGTGGTCAAAGTTTCCTGGTGACCTTGAAAATAAAGCCAAGGTCACCAAAATTGACTGGTGTCTGCGTCTTCCCACAATGTGGGCAGACACCAACTTTGAAGACTTTGGATGCAACGTTTCATGAGATATCACGTAAACAAGAGTTCAAAAAGTGGTCAAAGTGTCGTGGTGACCTTGAAAATAAGGCCAAGGTCACCAAAATTGACTGGTGTCTGCGTCTTCCAACAATGTAGGCAGACATCAAATTTGAAGAGTTTGGATGCAACACTTCATAAGATATCGCGTAAACAAGAAATGTGACGTACGGACGTACGTACGTACGTACGTACGGACGCCGCTGAATACATAGTCCCCCGTTCCGCGTTGCGGCGGGGGACAATTAATCTTCGACCCCCAGACCAAAATGATATAGCATTCCATCTGCAACAGGTACACAACTAGGAGTTTTACAAACATTTTTGAAACAGTTAAATCTAATAACTGATTTAAAAGGCATTGACTCTACAATGTTGACAAGTACAGTCAACATTGAACTTGCTTTCAACTTACAAGAGTCTGCTCATAATATCAATCAAACAATTAGTGCAGATTTATTTTTGACGGCAACTCCTTTCTGTGGCTCCAGAATATTGGTGATGATCACAATCAACCTGACATTGTTCGGATTCACGATCGTGGACCTGATGCTTGCTGCTCAGAATGTTCAGCTCCTGGGACGCTTTGTGCCTCTCGATATGTCCATCTGCAGCTGGTTGGTCGTAGTGGCTGGAATTCTAGTGCCTTTGTCTTGGCTTGGAACCCCGAAGGATTTCTGGTATATTTCTTTACAGGGACATGCATTTAATTAATCAATTAACTTAAATTTTCGCCGCTAACGGCTGTAATACTGCCGAAGTGGTTTTAAACAATAACTCACTTGAACTTTACAAACGAAAATTTGTCTTTTTTTCTGTTGTTGTTTGATCAGAAATCACTTGTTTACCTTTTTATCGTCAATACACTCAGTAAACTAGGATTACAACAACAATTAAACTATCAAATAACAAACTTTATGACGTGTTGCATATATAACTACAACAATACATGGATGTCTGTTAAACAGAATATTTTGTCGAAGTGAGGTGAGATAATTAAGGGTTCGAATTAGCTTTCGACAGCATTTTCAGCATTGTCGTACCACAGTGGGGCACTGTCATTGTAAAAGGCACCAAATACCAACCATTCAAAAAATTTGAATTACGATTTAAATATGTCTACAGGTTGGTTGCTGTTGGGGCCATGGTGGCAACAGGTATAGGCTGCATGTTCCTCTTGTTCAATATGGTGAGGGATGCTCCCACAATTCCATATGTCAGACACGAGGCACCCGATTTCCTGTCTTTTGCGGCCGCTTTCGGTACCATCGGGTTCGCATTTGCTGGACATCCTACGTTCCCAACAATACAGGCCGACATGGAAGATGAGCAGAATTTTGGAACTGCAGCCTTCACGGGTTATGCAGGTAAGATTGATATTTAAAGCCAATTAGGAAATCTTGGAAAATGAAGTCGTTTATGTATTTGTACATAATAAATTTAGAAATATCAGAGCCCATTACAACAAATGTGTAATATACTGTAATGATGTCAACAGAAATGTTAATGTTCGAGTGCTAAATACAACTGAAGGATATTTTAAAGTGACATTGAGTATGTTCTATATTATATTTTATCTGGCTGCCATATGTGTCGAAAAAACATTTTCTCAATTAGAGGTTTGTTGTCATGTCATATGGTCACAATCGGATTTATTGAAATGGGATTTCAATTTGACAATTGCTCGATTTTAAATTTCAGACATCGGCGCTTCAATTACGGCTTTTTAAAATTTTTTAATTTAGCCCCAGCCATAATAAAAATTTGCGGGTGTGTGATCCCTGAAGCGATTACTCCTGTGACGTCACTGGAGTAATTTCATAATCGGCGATAGTCATAATTCAACGTAATTGATTGTTAACAAATCTTCAATAAAACAACTTAAATTTTTCATATATCGAATGTTTAGATATCCAACTAAGTAATTCCGCAGATAACAATTACATAAGTATTGCATAAACATGTGTTTTTGGCGATTTAACACATCTCATAATTTCTAGCGGTAGTGATAATCATAATTAATTAATTAATGAGGCTCCACGACAAGATGTCTGGCCCTCTTTAATCACAGTCACACCTCAAGGATTGTCTCCAAAGCGGATCGCCGCCCTGGTTGTGTTAGTGTTAAAATGGGTAAATTACACTATCATTAACACGCTCAGAAAGTATATGACCTATTAAACGTTGCAAATCCAAAGATGTAGTTTGTCTGTGATAAATAAACTTCAAAAACTACATTTTACTTTTTGCTGTAAACAAACCGCGATGTATTGACCGTTTTTTATAACAAATATCGACCTTCACCATTACATTATCTTTGTACTTAATTAACTAGCATTGTAATGATTATTATTCGCAACATTGAAGGGATAAATGATTCAGTTCACGTCTTACTCCATATATTAATTAAAAACATATAATTTATAATAATCAATGGGAAATTGTTAGCAGGTCCATCCCGTTACAAAATAGTCAAAGGTTACTGTCAGTCAATACGAAATGTGAGAAAAGTTAAAGTGGGATGTCAGCACACACCAGGAAAATTACTGATGTTTCGTGTTGGTAAGGGTCTCTAAATGTTTACAATTCAAGTGTCTTGAAAGACTTGATAAAAAGTAATTTTTACAGTATATGGGAATTTTACTTTCAGGCAAGATGCATTCTCTTCTCGCAAATGAACTAACTGAGTGTGAGCAGTTGTGGAGTTGCATGAAGTTTGATTAATTTCGGGTTCGATCTGAGATATATTCGCAACTAAAACTACAGTTATGAGCTTTGTAGATCAACTGAATTATTATTTTAATGTTGAAGATTAAAATACACAGTTCTTCAGATAAATCACACTCTTAGACCTTGAATAAAACCAACGATAAAAACTACACTACACTTGAAACTAAATTTGAAGATAATCTATCAATCTCTTCCAGTTGTGTTGGTGATGTATTTTCCCATTGCGACGGCTGGTTACTTCATCTACGGAGACCTGCTAGCAGACAACGTGTTACAGACTGTCAGTTCAGGACCGATGCAGTACATCGTGGAGATAGTCATCACTCTACATCTCATGTTTGCTTCCATCATCGCTCTTAATCCTATATCTCAGGAAGCCGAAGAGTTGCTCCGAGTTCCAAAAGGTTCCGAATGTTTGAATTTTGTAACTCTTTGTATATGCTTTTATGTGAATGACTCAATGGCATATAGACGCAATTAATTATAAGTCTTAATTTGTTTTCATTGATTTAAATGTTTAAGCAGAAACTGATAAACTCGTTTTTGTTATATGATAGATCAAGGCTTTAATAGTCAAAACAGATGCACCTGGTTTAGTGAATGCTATCACCACAGAGGTTACTCAATCCATTTATTCCCACCTAACATTTGTTGTGTAGCTTAGCTGTTAGTTTCAAACTGAGCATTCAGTAACCAATTATACAGACGCTATCAGGTTTTATTAACAGCTGCATGTAGTTGATCTAGCTAGAAGCGATATATTGTACCCACTCCTACCATAGTTTATGTGGGACGAAATCACTTGAATAACCCATGTTGTTAGTGAACAGCTATATATGTTATTTGGCTGTTTCATCTGTTTAATTAGTATGTTAATTATTATACGTTGTATTATAGAACAATACAGCATGAGACAATGCTACCTCTCACTTTCCTCTCTATCCCTTATATTTCAGAACTAAACTGGAAGCGAATCGTACTTAGAACCAGTCTGGTCGCTGTTATTCTGTTCGTGGCCGAGAGTGTGCCGAACGTTGGAGTTATCCTGTCTCTGATTGGTGGATCATCCAACGCTCTCCTAGTATTCGTATTCCCCCCTCTGTTCTACTGCAAACTGTGTCAGATACACAATGTGTAAGTCAAGTGGCTCTTTCTCATGATGCAAATATCCAAAAATAAATAACACAATGTCACTGATATGTACCGTAAATTGTGTCATCATCTCCTAATGCAATTTCTATCAATCTCTCTGAACCTTTACACATGCCTTGGATATATGTCAGTGATACGCATGTGCTTTTGGAGGCGAATCGGATAGATATATTCAGAGTTATGGCCTTTGACGCTTGACTCAGGCTGTGTTAAATTTTACCCAAGCTTAAGCCTGGCTCAAACCTTTGATTGATCAATGGTATGTCTTTGAAACTTGTCATATGTGTTTCCTTTGACATAATACTATTGAAATTGTCATATTCTTCGACTTTCTAACCTTTGCCTTGATCCTAACTTTTAATTCGTCAGCAAAGGCCTTTGAAAATGTTATGTTTCTCATAACCTTTGACCTTGTGACCTTGACCTTGGTAAGGATGTATTTTGTGAAAATTTTAACCATTGCCATATTTATTTATTGATCAGCGATAGCCCTTAGATATTTGACATGCTTATTTATTGTCACTAGATCATACAGACGATGTCATAATTTTCAAACTGATCAAAGACTATTTCATTAAATACAGATCTAAATGATGAGATCTGGTCTTACGCAAATTACCCTTATATTTAAAGTGGTTTTTTTTAAGATAGCATATGCAAATTGGAAAAAAACGAGGGTTCTTGTGCTCGCAAAGCCCTCTTGTTATTACAAATAATGAGATATATTTTAGGTACGTTCTGTATTGTTTAAAATGATTAAAATAACTATAGGATCACTACAGTAGGCTATTCTTATTTTTTTTTAATTCCAGTCACGTTCCGCTGCATATAAAGGTAGCTAACTACGAGATCGTGTTTGTGGGTATTGTAGCAGGAGCCGCCTCCACGTACTCGGCCATAGCAGGTCTAGCTCAGCCTGGAGCCTTCACAGTGCCCTGCTACGTCAACGTCACAGATGCTTTTAGATCATAGATTTTTATTCTCCGGGTATTTTATGGGCGCATCCCATGAAACAAATTTGAGAGAATTTTCTTAGAATCGGGTATCGTATATATGTCTCGTGCAGAAAAATATTGCTTAAAATATTGATTGGTTACGTGAAACAACATTGGTAAGCTCTGGGGAAACTGTTTCATGTTTATTAACGGTGACTGAATAAACGATTACAACACTGTAATAACGATTTGTTTTCAAACAGCATTTGTTTACCAAACCTGATTGCATGTTCGCAAGTGAACACATCTTTCCACGGCATAAACCAAAGTTTGTATACATCTCCTTATCCTTTCACTCCCATATACGTTACTCAAATCATTTCTTCCAAGTAATCTCTGTTACAAAATCGACGATTACACGACAAACTACTGCAACTAATAAGGATATCTAACAAAAAAAGTTCCACTTGTAATAGAGGTAACGATGAAAGACATTAATTGAGTAACCACTTTTGGAAGAGTATGCACTAGCGAAATATCTGCCTTTCATGAAACTCTGGTGAGGTGAGGTAAGGTGATGTGATTTTGGGTTTAACGCCGCTTTCTAGAATATTTCACTTCACATCACGGCTGCTAAACTCACGTGCAAAAGAAACGTCCCCATACAAAATACAAGATAGTTCAATCGACGGGCGATAAATGCGACTGAAACAGCGTTACATCATGTCTTCAGAACCCAACAATACTAATATGAATTTTCAAAACATTATCTATTCATAACTCTGAGAAACACAAGTTTAAAGAAATGGTCGTTTTGGAATCTCCTTAACTAGACGAGATAGAAGCCTCAAAAAGCCGGTTTTGGCTTGTTTTGTGACGTCCTACAGTAATGACTCGTCAACAAATTTAAATCAAAGAAGGTTACAGTGCCGGACAAAAGTCATGGGAGTAAAATTGCAGTATTGCCGCGATCGTGTCGGAGCACAGTCGGGTCGTGATTGCATTATTCCTGCGGTAGGGTCGCGACTCTCTCGCGCTGATTTAGCGTCTCTCTCGCAAGAATTACAATCTCATTGCGTTAATGTAGGCGGGGCTATTCCGATGCGGGCAGGTCGCAAATTAAGCCGTTAACAGCTGATTGGTTTACTACTGTAATGGGCGGGAGTAAATGTTTAGAAATGCACATTTACGGACTCACGTCAAATAGATACCATACTGTTATGTTGTTCAATTTACCGGGAGTAACCTTACTTATTTGTTTTCAGTTTGTATGAGATAATCAGTTTATCAAAGTATCGAAATTAAACACAGATGTATACAAGATTTAAAATGCGGCATAAAAGAACTAATACATTCTTTGGCTTATGAGACAAAATTAAAAACCTATCACATATATACATAACATATAAAGTGCTAAGTAACGGTAAGAAGTAGAAGGTTAAAGCGATATAAGAGTAAACTGTATAATGGTACATTAATAAATAACAGATAATAATAAGTAACAGATTTACGTCTTAAAAAGTATTTCTTTCAGTTATTTTAAAAAAAATTAATTTTGCAACATCAAGTAGAGAAAATCTATTATTAAGTATATTAGTAAAGTCGTGCGTTTGAGAATCTAAATAATTAAAACGAAGATCTGAATAAAACTACATTCTAACAGGAAGTGTATTTCAGACTCCACTTTATCACAAAAGGGAATGAAGACGAGTTCGACCCTTTACATGCAGGATACTGGCAGAATCGATTTATAATACCTTTAGGTACACAGTGTTTTGATAGGATGTACGGGACTGTAAGACCCTTGTACATTCCGTATTTTCATGGGGCACCCCTATGCCCATTGCATCACCGTGTCAACCACATCCCATTCCATCTATAAACGATGGCAATTAGCTTTAATCACATCAAAGGATACCGCCGCGTATGGCGCGCGTACCTGCACACTTGCGGATCTCGTGATCTACTTCAGGTTTGTCTGGAGTTAATATCACGTCTCTAATAACCCCGTAGTGGGTGGCTCGATGTCTTACCTGTTTAGTTTTGTCAATATATGTACATATTTATTATGTTGAAATCGAGGTGTGACTTGAATAAAATAATCATCAGACAAATCGTGATGTACATGCTCGTTGACTACGTATCTGTTACGTTATATTCTGCAGTGTATGCTACGTTTTCTGTAAGTAATTGTCACTCATTTGTTTCACTATGTGTTTGTAGAGAGACTGTCTTCCTTGTTTGCCACAACTTATGCAAACTTATATGATACGATGGTGTTGTCAGTTCTAAGCTATGGGGCATATATCTGGGGTCATCGGGAGGTTTCCCTTGTAAATGCTGTACACCATCGTGCTTTGAGATTTTTCTTGGGGTTGGGTAAATATGCTCCAAATGTTGCTATTAATGGAAACATGGGATGGATTCCTCCAATTGTTAGACAATGGATGTGTATTTTTAGACAATATTGTCGTTTTATGATGCCTTTTAGACTAAATGAGTGTGTTTTTATGTGGTCGGAGAGATGTGCGAGTGGACGAGTGAAAAATTGGAATTATCGAGTGAGGGATAAGATGAAAGAATGGAACCTGAATGTGGAAGCTGATGTGAGTGTTAAGCGTGTATGTGAGCGTGTGCGAGATATCTGTATGCAGAAGTATGTAAGTGGATGGAGTGAATCATTACGTCAGCCAAGCGGTAGAGCGGGAGGTAATAAACTAAGAACGTATCGAATGTTTAAGGATGTGTATGGTTGTGAAAGTTACGTGAGTATGAGTATGCCCCGTTCATACCGCTTTGCCCTTTCCAAATTCAGATCAGGTACTGCTCCTCTGCATTTGGAAACCGGCAGATATACAAATAAGAATGTGAATGAGAGAGTGTGTTTTCAGTGTCGTGAGAATGTTGAGGATGAAAGACATGTACTTATACATTGCCCTTTATACCATGATTTGCGCGAGAGTTTGTATGAAAATGTCTGTTTTAGCTATCCCAACTTCTTAAATCTTAGTGATATCGATAAATTAGTTCTACTTTTTAAACACCATGTATATTTTACCGCCAAAACCTGCTTTTATATCTTAGAAAGAAGAAAACTAATTTTATATAGATAAATTATGATATGTTATTGTATATATGTATTGTTTACATCAATATTTATTTTAGTTCTTGCTATGTATTATACTTCATAATTTAGTCTCTCATAACCCTTATATGGTGGCTCACTTTAATGTTCAATTTTATATGTATATACTTTTTACTGTATTTGATGTGAGGTGAGACTGAAATAAAACATCTGTCTGTCTGTCTGTCTTGTTTGCCGATCCCGTCATAATACAGTACCTGGCCAAAAGTGATTCATCAAATACGAAATGCCCAGAGACTTTCATGTAAATTAACCGTTGCAAAATAATTGTCATTAATTAATTATTAGTTGGATTGCTTACAAAAGGTATCTATAAGTATATATCTCCGCTATATATCAATTATTTCCATTATATATTCGGATGACAATAAAGAAAATTGCAGCTATTTACACACAAAAGTCAGAAAATAACGGCAAATTTATCATGTTCAACATGCCGGTCTAAGGAGCAGCGGTATTAAAAGCCTTACATATGTCGCTTAATCAGTTGTCATTCAAAGACTAATCGACGGAAAGATAAAAGGTAATTATGTTTGTATAGCAGAGATGATTTCCTTGCTGTGTATAATAAGTAAAAATTAAAAGGAAAATTATTCTTGCAAAGGTTAAGTCTATGGGATTACATCTTTGATGACTCACCTTTGGCTAGGTACTGTACCTTTAAATCAAAAGTTAAGTAAATTACATGAGATCAATCCTTTGAAGAATGTGGGAAGGGTGCGATTTGTTATATCATGCATTACCTAGTGCAATATATACAAATATGATGAAATAAAAAATATATACACAAAACTTTAACTTTAAAAAGTAAGTTTTAAAAACGTAAGTTTGTTAATATTAATTTCACTTACACTTGTTATCACTGTGTCGACCATCTACTTCCTTTACTGTTTAAATATCTCTTTTTATGTGATACGGGATTAACAATGTCTCATTAGCTTAAAATGGCTGGTGGGTAAACATATGTTAATTCCGTTATGTCATATTAATAATCATGTACATGTAAGAACAGGAAGATTTCCTGGATAACAACTTCTTTAATGTGAAAATACACGACGTTTCGGAGTACATACTCACTCCTTCATCAGGTGGAATGTAAGGAAATAACAAAATATGGTACATTTATATAGCAAACAAAACAATGGTGAGGAAACTCAATCAGGGAGATTAACATGCAGGAGAATTGTATACAATGGGGATTTGTAATACAAACATGATGGAGATGAAGCATGAGAATGATAAGGATTTGCAATACAAACATGAATGGGAGTAAGTAGATAAACAAAGGCCTGTAGGCTTTATTGAAGATGTAAATAAACACACATGATGAAACGAGGGAGGCCAATTGTCTTTATTGAAATTGTTAAGCAAATAATAATTATAGTTGATTGGAAGAGAGGCCAATTGTTGCAATGTGCCGGTGAAGAAACTCTGTTGACAAAAGCTCATGTTGAGATAGTTTGACCAATCACACACTTCTGTTATACATCCTTAGAAAATACATGCTTATTAAAGGGACACTCATTGTGTTATTGCAGTCACCTACTTCAGGGATATGCTATGGGATAAATATGCACGTCGACTGAGATGATTTTGACGTAAGTCAGCAAATTCGTTATTTTGGCATATACAAAGCTACGGGTGAATTATGAACTTTTCTACCTCATGGGATAAGAAAAAATGGTATTTGTTAATTAAAACAAATAACATTTTTTTAATAGAATTATTCCTCTATTTTATGTCTAGAATGTCAACAGTAAACGTACAAACTTCGCAAATTTTATACTTTGACGTAATAGTATTGTCCTAATGTCTTCACGTGAGTCAGTAGAGAGACGATGAAGATTATCACCACTGTAGCTTGATGGTTTATTTCACTGAATGCGGTGCATATATTTAATATAATCAAATATGTGATAATAAGCCCTGTTTATACGGTGAGCGTTTGCATATGAGTAAACCATTACACATATGCAAATTTGCTCATATGAGCAAAATTGGCCGTATGGACGCATTTGCACATATGTATATTTTACTACCGTAAGCAAATATTTCACTACCGTAAGCAAATTTGCACCTAGTCCAGGGCAGGTGCAAATGTTTACTACCGTCAGTAAATGTGGTATTTTCACTTTTCTAGTAAAAGTTCGTCGTATACAGACATAGTGACTTCACACAGGTTGGGAAAATATATTAGAGACCTTTAGAAACTATTAATATTGTTTTTCAAATTCTCTATATAGGATAATCTCCTTCTTGCACGCGGTGACCTTCGAAATCCATCTGAATATCCGATTTTCGTTTTAATTTGGGCGATATAGTCAAACCAATGTTGACAGATAATACATTTATGTCATTTATATAGTTTACATCTAAAATATATTAATTGGCATGTTTGGGAAATTCTCTATTCATATATTAGATT
Organism: Gibbula magus; assembly: GCA_936450465.1. Taxonomy (NCBI): domain Eukaryota; kingdom Metazoa; phylum Mollusca; class Gastropoda; order Trochida; family Trochidae; genus Gibbula; species Gibbula magus. The sequence continues at coordinate 32,748,367 of OW388293.1, forward strand.
AGTTGAAAGCCCATTTTCTTAGGCAGAAATTAAACACGTATGAACGCATAGCAAATTTACTTTTACTCACGTGTGTATATTACTACCATAAGCAATATTGCATATGTGCAAAGTTCGCCGTATAAACAGGACTTTAGAGACGAAATGTCGATTTGAATATATAGATGTAACCTACAACATATATATGTCTATATATACCAGTTTGTTGATCTTATTATGCACCAAGCCATCTATTATGACGATATGGGGTTATCGTCTGAATGTACTGCCTTAGTGCAATGCATTGTATGAACAGTGTAACGTTGAATTGTATTTTCATGTCTACAATTAAGTACCTAATAAAGGGTTTTTAATACGAAATTACATTTGATGCAGTTTAAAATTGCACTACCTATACGTTATGTAGTGACAGAACGAAATAAAAGATAAATATATTATTTTGAACTTCATTATTTGATGTTGGTATTCAATATCATCTAGGATGCATATTTTGTTACATCAAAGGTCCCGTTACGACGGTAAGTGACAACTGAGACTATGAAGCAACTGACAGTCCTCTCGTGATAGTTAACTGTAACCATTTCGACATACTCTTTATCAGCGACTGCTTTGATTACAGGTACACAGTATGATTACAGGTACACAGTCCAGAGTAATGGCCAACGTAACATAACACCCAGCTGGATATCGCTTGCAGGGGACACGGAACAAAACGTAAATATACTCTTGTCATTTGAATGTGAAACACTATGAATCGTTATCAAGATCACGATATATCCATATGAATTGCTAGTATTTGATATGCTATGATGAAAATACCTTAAACCATCGATTGTCGTATATTCTCAATAGCTCATACTTATTTTATGAGACACAGTTTGAATTGCAAGACAACGACTCTATGTTATGATGTCGTGTTTATCTAAAATATAAAGATGAAGTTGTCCTGTCATATTGTCTATATGCATTTAAAGAACCTCATGAAGTATGTTTACAAATTGAACAAAAAAAGGACAAATTATTTGTTGGTAGCACCATCTTAATGATGATAATTGAGCAACAGTATTTTCAATTCACAGTTCGTTCATCCTGAAATGTAAACATTAAAATAGTTATTTTTTTACAATTTAGGTAAATATATACATGGATAAAACAAACCTTGTCACCGAGTCTATAAAACATTGTTTGTTAAGACGATACTTGAGTAATTAATTCGGTCTGGCATAAAACTCACATTTTACCCTTCATAGGTAACTTGATACACAGTTCTCTCCCTTTGACTTTGATGTTAATTTAATTATTTATATTACAGTATTAGAGGTTAATATTGTGATATATTGTTCTATTCTCGTGCAGTTTAAAGTCACTTTAAATTTAAATTGGCAATACAATCGATATAACTTTATGTTTCAATGCCAAACGTAATTCGATATTCCCGTTTGTATATTTAAGCTCGTCTTTCGCGATGTGAAACATAGTCAATTGAATTAGATAGAAACTAGTGAGGATGTAATTTTATCAATATCTAAGGGTATAAATGCACAAAGTTACATGGTTGGACTGTATCTTTAACTATTTCCCTGGTTAAATCCATTCATTGACCTGATAAACTATGGATCAGATTATTGGGTCTTACTCTAATAATTAAAAATTCCGTTCATTTAGTTTCTCTCATTCTTTGAAACTGGACCTAGAGTTTAATATTTGAAACATTTTCTACATGACCCTTATCATAAATTAATATTTGTGGGAATAAAGGATTCGTTTGTCTGAAAACGTTTCGATGTCAACTAGCCTGTTGTCATTTTACCATGTTGCTCCGTGTAAATCATCAGTGCAACTATTATAACTATAACATGTATATTTACCAATAACTAGGCCAAAGTATTGATAACCAGACTAAGAATGTTTCCAGGATAGCTGACATGTCAATAGTTTTCCTCAATCCAGCACGAGGTGCATCTATTATTACTACAACTGGTCATTAGGCCAAAGTGGTGATAACCAGGTCGCCAAGGACAGTAGATTACAAGATGGATAAACCATACGTCACGTCTAAGTCTACCTTGAACTGGCCCCAGACATCATAGCAAGATAGAGCAAAAGCACGTCTATATGTGGGACGGGTCTTAAAGCCGCTGTAGCACGTTTTTTCTTAAATGATAAGATACTCTCACGAAAATGTACATAGGTGTTACCAATAGCTAAATATTACTCCTGGATGAATAAAAAGAGTTCTGAAAGGAATGTACGTGGTTCGGTTAAGTCATGCGGGTTCAATTCACTTCCAAGTCGCCATTTTAATGTTTTCACTCGAAGGCAGTTCAAGTGACTGATATAGTGATGCCTAAACACTCAGAGTAGTGTTTTAATAATGGCACCATGATGGAATGGTCAACAACCTGCTGTCTGAACTCTCCAAATCGCATGAGACCTACAAACATACATGTCCATATGAAGATTTCAACAACATTGTCGTCATACAAGTCGTAGCATTTTCTTCAAATACAGAAAAAAAACTTTTCTATGAATACGGGTCGTCTAATGAGATGTTTCACCATCTATCGTAGTAACTGACTGTATACACTTTAATTATAAACGTCAACTTAGAGAAAACATAATATGCAAACTAGCTACAGCGCCTTTAAAGTGCTAACACTCTGAAGTGTAAGAGACTTACTTGCACTGAAATTGAACTTGAAAATATCATTGTGTAACATTATCATGTAATTTAATCTCCTTGATTCAATTTCCCCACATGAATTGTTACTTTTAAGTTTGGATGTAGTCCGCGTTGTTACCTCACGTTCCACATAGACGTTGTTAGTGTTCACAATAAAGAAGTTGTTATCCAGAATATTTGGGTCTATTAAGTATTCCACTTTTCTGTGCCCTTCAAGGACTTGACAGAGACTTGTGGTTCAGTCATTCATATATATAGACTTAAAACAAGAAAGAAAGAAAAATATAGCCTCTGGCATAGTATTAATATAATTCATTTGAAGGAGATTAAAATAAAACTACAACTACAGAGTCTGATATTTTACTTAATTCCCATTTTAAGTCCAATCTCCAAAGGCTAAAGGGGCTATTTTTTGTTTTTATTCGAATCGGTATAGATTTTGTTTTCAGCAAGTGCCATAGTCCAGGATCTATCCACTAAAACCATGGAAGACGGACATGTCAGCATACAGGCGGACTCGGTCACAGTGGAGAAGGTTAGTGAGGCGTCTCTCGTTGTTTGAGCGCCATTCTAGAAATTGGTGTGATGAAGAAGACGAGGAATTTATGGATGGTCAACTTCTATAAAGTTTTTATTTAACATTGTTAAATAAAGAAGTTGATCATCGATAAATACCCCGTTTTCTTCATTTGAATACATGCCTGTCTTTAGTTATTGATTCAGAATGAACAATAATGATCAATATAACTGTATAGGCATGTACTAGCTGAAATACTTAAAATGGCATAACTAAAATACAATGACAAACTTTGTTCGTATTTGCAGATAAGAAGATAATTTGAATATCTACAGTAAGGTGAAAACAATTGGTATTGTCACGCTATGACAATCTGGATGACTATATTAATGTTAGGATATAACTAGCATACACAAAACCCATCGTATTTTCTTATTTTGAAAACAATGCAACTATATAAATAGCAAATGAACAAATATATGTTTTGTATTTTATGTAGGTAGGAAGCCTGAAGTTCAATGCGTTTTAGATTTGTTAACTTTAAGCGAGACGCCGTCGGCATGTTCCGTGAGACCCATATTTATATAATCAGCGGCTCGGAAGAGAGCGAATCAGCCGTGGTCCATACTGATTAGGGCCTTCGACGGCGTCTCACTTTAACTTTACCAATAATTTCGAAACCCTCTTGACGCTAAGATAGCAATACATTAGCATTGGTTTACGACAATCCAAGCGCTAGGAGAGCACATGTGTATATATAACAACCTCGTGTCCTGTTCCATGACTTCAGCTGAAGACAGCCCATGGTTTGACAGTCTTCACAGCCGTGGTGTTCATCGTGGGTGAGATCGCAGGGACTGGGGTGCTGGCCTTACCTTACGCTATTGAGGGAACAGGTGAGGCATCTTAGTTAATTCCTTAATAAATAAAGAAGATATAGCAATTTTCAGGGAATGCTGGAGTTTTGGTACTCTCTTTGGTGTCATAAAATTTATATACAAATCGGCCAGAAACTATTTAATCAAAATCACCACACACTATTGAAATGGCAAAAATTTTAAGTCAAAATGACTATACAATAATCATATGGGATTACAGAATTGATATGTTTATTAATATATTCAAAATGATAACATTATAAATGACTCAGATGGGTTAAGAAAACATTGTGAATGGAGTTATCAGTTAGTATCAAGTATATGAAGAAGAACATGCAAGAGACATATATTTACGTTGTTATGGCAGACGACATTCTAAAATGAGCTTATAAAGGTTACAATATATATCCTCAGTCCATGGAATCATAAAACAATTTATTAGCAATGGTATATTTAATAAATAAATGCCGTTAAGACAGTGAACAATTGTTACATTTGGCACTATCTGAAACAGCACGAGGTGACAGTGGCTGAAGAGGTAAGCTGTTGATACACTAGCTCAGTGCTGACTGTTGGTGCCTGACTCCGAGGGTGTGGGTTCTAATCCCGCAAGGGACTCGTCCGGAAGAGTGCAAGAATGTGTACTATTTTAGTAGTGTGGTCCCAGATATAACAATGTTAAATATGTTCATGCTTTTTCGCATTCGTCTTTGTGGTCATTTAGAATGTGTGGCCATGTCGACCTTCATCCCCTTTGAATTGGGATTGTTTGCATGCCGAGAAGTGATATTCCAATCCTTGATGTAGTTTTCAAAAAGTACCGATTTATAAAATGCACCAATTACCATAAGAATGATAATTATGTTCTTTGACCTGTATTCTTTTAAGGCATTGCAGAAACTTCCATTGACCTATAGGAAAAACAAATATTTCATTTTCAATTCTTGCCCAATGTTCAATGTTAATAGTTAAACAAGAACATCTTGAAGCACGCACCTTGCTGTACGGTATCCTCTATTGCCAGGATGGATGGGTCTCGTGCTGTGTGTCGTCTGCTGTCTCATCTCCGCCTACACCGGTCACGTGCTGGGGGAGGCGTGGTGTCTCGTCAGGGAACGCTTTGACAAATTCAGTGGACAAGTCAGGTTTCCGTATCCGGCCATCGGGGAAGTGACTTATGGGAGAACTGGACGGTAAGTGACGTAATTGAATTATCTTCCTTGTTGAAATGGTATATACTGTTAAGTACACCAAGTTAAGGTATCAGCCGACTCACTGTTCCAGCGCATGCGCAAATTCGACTGGCTTGTTCTTGGTTGATGGCTGTTTATTGTAAATATCTTGGTCGCTAAGACAATTTGCGGGGTATCATCTTTCTCCAATAACAATGTCCATAGATGTAAAGTTGACCTTGGAAAGATAGCATAATAGTTTAAATATTTACTCAGTAGCTTAATGCGTAATTCTTTTGAACAGTCTGACTAGATGTGTCTGTAGTCTAAGGGTATAATGAGACTGTTCTTGTTGTTAAAGTTAAACCATTATTTTAGTTTCTTGATATTTCTATAAATGAAAATTAAGTCTTCAAAGTGTTCAATATTTCAAATCAAAACAGATTTTTCTTCTCGCTTCTCCTAATTATGTCTAACTGTAAATGATCAGCATATCTTTTGCAAATTTTCGTTAGAAAATGAAAAATATTAACATTTACAAGAGACCACATGTTTAATATGTGTTAGTGTAAAAACTTCAGTCAGTTCTGGAAAACACATAAAACGAGAAAACGTTTACATACATCATTATGATGTGTCATTGGCAAATGTCACTTTTACAACGCCGTTGCTAATTGCACAACTAGATTCACTTGCAACCAATCAGGACACTCAATTTCTGCCCTCGATTTCAAGCGAAAAGGTTTAGGATCGGATATCTGAAGGGAGTAACCTGTGTGGGGAGAGAATGGTCAAGACCTTCATGCTTTCTTTATCCGATGAAGCTGTCTTGTCTCACTAAATACTACATGTGTCGTTATCTTTCCGATACTCCAATGCTCTTCCGTCTGTGGTGTTCTTCAGGACATTTCTTCGTCATTTCAGTAGTTCCTATCGAATATTTTTACGTCTTCTCTTATCCATTTTTTAAACGTCTTGTGTACTTCACCATATCAGTAATTAACAATACTGTGAGTCCATCCATAAATCGTTTCTTCTCCTGTTTTCAGATTCAGGATAACGTACATTCTAGATGGTTTTCCCGTCCATTAATAACACCATGTCTTCTCCCCGACATAGATATCGCAGCCGGATAACCGTCTCCTTCAGAATAATCCGGCGTTCTTTCTTTCTCCAATGAAACCTCTCTTCTCTCACTATTCACTAAATACGACATGTGTCGTTTTCCGATGCTTTGCTCGTCTGTGGTATTCTTCAGGACTGTATTAGACCACCATTTCAGTAGTTTATTTCGAATATTATTTCGTCTTCTCTAATCCATTTTTTGTGGTTCACCATATCAGTACAATACTGTGAGTCCATCCATAAATAGTTTCTTCTCCTGTCTTCAGATTGTTAGTGTCCTTCTCCATCAACTTCACAATGTTCGGCGCCTCTGTGGTGTTCCTGCTTATCGCCTCGGAGAACATCCAGTCCCTGTTGAGTCATCTGAACGCTGACATCTCCTTCTGTTACCTGCTGGCCATCCTCATCGCCGTCCTCGCACCTGTCACCTGGCTCGGCACTCCTAAAGACTTCTGGTAAGAACACGAGGAATCCACAATTAGGCAGAGGCAAGAGACATCTACATATACAATGTATAGGTGTAAACTTCCGGCAAGGACACGGGCATATCCAAAAATAGACACAGCTTTTGGTAAAGGCACGAGACATCAATAGGTATGTGGAGGCTTCTGGTACGGGCACGGGGCATCCACAAATCGATAAGTTTTTGGCATGGTCATCCATAGATAGGTGTGGGGGTCAAATACGGTATTGGTGTATCATTCTTGGATCATCAAAATTCAATGAAAACAGTGGACTTCACAGTTTTTACATTAAACTCATTATCTTTATTATACCCGCCATCTAATTGGTCGTCCTCCAACCTCGCTCATGGTTTAATGCATGTACAGTTTAAGGATTTCTGAAACGGTTTTTCAAAAATGTGTGGTATTGTTTGATAGTCATCTGATGATTGGCGAGTTATTGTTTAAGGCATGCATGTAAAGTCGATAATAAAGAAATCATAAAGTACTAGGAATGGTATCACAAAGCGAATTCAAGTCAATAAACAATCGGGCTACGTTCGAGTCGCCTCCTAATGAAAAACTGATGCTTATTATTTGGCAGGGATGTATTAATTTGTATACAAATTTCACTGTTTTCTGATGCTGTAATATACGATGTACGAACGTCTTATGTTTCAGGCCTATCGCTGTTGGAGCAACAGTCGCAACCAGCATAGCCTGCGTCGTCCTGTTCTCCAACATCATCATGGACGCTCCCTCCATCCCACATGTGCAGCACACACCACCCGGTTTTGTCTCCTTCTCGGCCGCGTTCGGAACTATCTGCTTCGCTTTCGGCGGCCACCCTGCCTTCCCGACATTCCACGCGGACATGAGAGATGAAAAGAAGTTTGGGAAGGCTGTGTTTATTGCTTATGCAGGCAAGCCATATGTTCTACCATACTGGATGAGATTCAACAACGAAAGAAATGACGAGAGGGACAAATACATAAATTTATACGCATTCGTCTCTTGTACTGGCGAAACATAAGAATTAATTATAATGAAATAAGATGACAACTGCCTATATTACAGATACGTCCGTGAGTATCTAACATTTTGCTATTGATTAAATCTTTTCCTTCCTCTTCTTACAGTTGTACTTGCTATGTACATGCCTCTCTCGACGGCCGGATACTTCGTGTACGGGAACCGTCTCGTGGACAACGTGCTTCAAGCAGTCAGTTCAGGACCGATGCAGTACGTCGTGGAGATAGTCATCACTCTACATCTCATATGTGCCTTCCTTATAGTCATCAACCCTCCCTGTCAGGAGCTGGAGGAGGTGCTCAAGGTTCCCAAAGGTATTTCAAATTTATTGAAATTTAATTTAAGTTTAAAGGTACTTCCCTGGTAAACGGAGAGTTAACTTTGAAACATTGAGTGTAAATGTCACAGGGACTTGCATTGATGAATAGTTCGTCCTGGTCAAAGATTCGTTTTTTCACAACTATATCTACATACTTACACTTTTTGTAGATTGTGTAGATAGTTGTCGAATATTTAACCAAGACCTATTTGTTTCAGCAATACAAGGCCCCGTGGTAAATATTGTGCTTTGACGTTTTAATGGAACTGTTTACCATTGTATTATTATTCCGCGTTGAACACTCGATACAAAATACTTTTTAAACTGTGAGCTTTGCTTCACTTTATAAGATGTCTATCTTTTTCACACACAACTTGCTGCATACAATAAATTTCTCTTTAAAAGTATTTACGAAATATTTCTTATATAAGAAGATGTAACTTTATAATGATGATGGTGGATTCAAGAAACCGTGAATTGTCTTGAGGGGGAAATGAAATAACAAACATGGTATTTTACTTCAAATTAGTCTTGCATTACAAAGACGGAAGGCAGAAGCAATCTACAGATCAACAAGTATTTGAAGAATTTCATTTCAGCGTTCAACTGGAAAAGGTGTCTTGTAAGGAGTGGAGTTATCATCCTGGTCCTCTTTGTTGGCGAGTCTGTGCCCCACTTTGGTGCCATCTTGTCTCTGATTGGAGGATCTACTGTTACACTGCTGGCATATGTCTTCCCGCCACTATTCTATCTGAAATTGTGTCGAATGGATGGACCATGGAAGAAAATGTAAGTTTGGCCCTAGGCATCAGACCCCTTCCCTAAATATATACCCAGCAAAATTCAACATCGTTTTGTTTACGACAATTATAAAGTGAAAATGAAAGTGTAACAAACACATTGAAGTATTCGTTGAAGTCTTATCATGCATCCGTCATCCAACATTGTTTTAATCAGATGTGTTTCAAAAGTGGACTTACACATGACCCGTTTTCCGAAACGCAATAAATCAAAAGGTTACCACGTTTGGTCAAGAAAGCTCTAATTTGTGAATTCATTACCACAATCGACTACGAAGTTTGTAAGTGAACAAACTATTGTTTACTGCAGGGGAAATAGAAATATCTCATAAAATTGTAGCTGAATTACCTTGTGTATATATGTTACAACTGTTTCAGGCTAAAGGTTAAAGGCCTAACCTGCAATATCTTAATCCCTGATCTAGTCAGTTTAGTACAGTTACATGGAATTTTGGAAAATATGGTTTCCCGCTTATGAATAATCTAAGATAGGTTTACAGAGTCAGGGGTCAAAGAATGTATCTAAATTTATTTAGATTGAGCTGTATCATAACGGAACCGTATGTATGCACATATATTCCCGGTACAAAATGTCAACACTGAACCTTTTTATAATTATTTTACAGAGAAGTTCCGCTGCATACCAAGGTTGCTCTATACGAGATCGTGTTTGTGGGTATTGTAGCAGGAGCCGCCTCCACGTACTCGGCCATAGCAGGTCTAGCTCAGCCTGGAGCCTTCACAGTGCCCTGCTACGTCAACGTCACAGCTGCTCTAGGATCATAGACGTTTAGTGTCGAAGGGATTTTATGTGCGCTTCTATTGGAACAAAACCCTGACATTTTCCAAAATGGATTTCAAGTGAATGCAATGTTTGTTTTTGAAAAGTGGATTTGTGGGGGAAAGTCTGCATGATTTATTTATTTATTTTCGGATGTTCAACCCAAGCTAAACTGTTCCTGGTCAAATTATGTTGTTGCATACCAGATTTGCTACATGTGACTAACTTGCCATTAGAATTCTGGACTTGTCCTCAAGAATAGAGATTTCTGTACCCAGGCATTTGATTGCAAAATAATATTTCTTAGAGGTTCTTGATTTCAATCTAATTTACACTAGGTTGTAATGTTATCTTGCCAAACATCACTGGTCATTAGGTAGATTGTCATTCATGTGCTGGGTATGAGAGATCATCTGGCTAAGACCAAAATAACAGTTTCCCAAGTTCCTAAGTTTCGACAGCATAAGTTTAAAGGATAATTTACGACCTTTTTTGTAATAATTTTTTTATCAAACAAGTTACATTCAAGAGTTTAAAAGAATGATATTGAATCTAAGGTAGTTAGTACGGTATTCTGTTTATTATTCGCCCACATGAATATAGCAAAATAGCCAACTGTTTAATGGAACTAAGACTTCCTCTGGTCAGACACCATTGTGACACTTGTACTTCAAGTGTAAATCATAACTACATACTAATCTGACTCCATCATACTTGCATAGGCATTACACTAGTTAAACATTGCTCTATAAATATTAGACTGCAGTATCTTCATGGAGCAAGTAATAATACAATTCTGTTCTAGTTTTTAAGATGCTATATACTTGTCAGTTACACATGCTGTTAATATTTATTATTCATACAAAGCTTGAAGCAAATGTATGAATACACAGGTTTTGAATAAATTTGTATTTATTGTAAATGTTGTCATACATAAAGAGGAACTCTTTCAAATGCTTATGTACATAATAAAAGGATTGGAATAAAGTTTTTAAGATAAAGATGACTGTTTGATGAAGGCATGGAGTTATTTAGTTATTTGAGGAAAATTCCATAAAGATAAGAAAAGAGATACAAACAGTTGGGCTGCATGGAGGCGTAGAGTTGAAAGGTTGAGATTGGAAGACACAAAACAACTGAAATCAGCCTATTAGTTGATTACCCCCATGGCTGAATGAAAGCTCAGATGCAGGCACATACATATACTGCAAGCAATTGTGGAGAGCTCAGTTTTGAGTCTATCAACATAAAATTGAAACAAAATAAATAGTAAATATTTTCTACATTCTTTATTTACATTTATTTACATGTACTGATGGATATCTTCAACAATCATTATTCAACATAATCATATTTTAATGACAATCTTATCCATGTTTATGAAAGTTTAAACCACTTCATATTTGGATGGTTGAAACATTTGATGATTATGCAAACATCAAAAGCTAATTTTGATGAATTATTTATAAACTGGTTATAGAACAGCTGCCATATTCAGGCCATTTGTCACAAAATTCTTCCTTCTTTTTATGTTGTTTGGAGATGACCTTCTCGTGACATGTATATCAGCCCTGAGTCCAAAAGGTAGAGATTTGAGCGCTATATATACGGCAACCGTTATATTATTATTTTCCATAATGAACACAAACTTTCAAAAAAGAAATATGATCTGGTAGAGGAAGATTCAGAACTAATAGCCCATCAGCAAAATGTCCATGCCTAGGAAACTATTCATTTTAACTTGCCAGTTCATTTTGAATGATTTAAGAAATGGTTTACACATACTTATTCAAAAAAAATTATTTTGAAAACCAAGCATAAACATCCTCATATTTATGCCACTCCCGCATGATTTATGATGAAATTAATGCATTTTCATCAGTTTTTCATCACAACTGTACAACTTAACCAGTGCAAATGAAAGTGATTTTGAAAATTTAAAACTTGCAAAATAATCGTTTTTCAAATGGTTCGCTTGTAAATTCTCTCTCAGAAACACAGTCTTTAGTTTGAGATGCTCAGTCATCTGTGTTTTCATTCACAACCTTGGTCTTCTTTGACCTTGACCCTTGAGATGCATCCTTGACAGTGTCCATCTTGCGTTTCTTCAAAGCCTTCATCTTCCTTGTCTGAAGGTTGTCCAGGTTTTGTTTCTGCATGTGAACTCGGCCCAATTTGGACCCAAACACATCATGGGAGATGTTCTTCTTCTTTGTGGGCTGTAGACAGAATGCAAATAAATGTTCTCAATTCATCAAATCAAACAGTTAATCTGCCAAGAAAAAGTTGGAGTTATTAATAGTTTAAAGTGATTGGCACATATTTATATGTGTCAGGCAAATATTTCATCACATCCAACTTTTCCCTAATGCTTGCAATATATTTCATTATATATTTTATGTTTCATAAACCAGGAAATACAATTTCAGTAGCTCTATCCACTTCCTTACTCCAGAAGAAAAAAGATTTTCGGGATAACTGCTTCTATATGGTACAGATATACAGCGTTTTGGAGTATACACTCACTCCTACATCTGGTGGAACGTTATCAAGAAAATCTTGTTTTATTATATATTCCACCTTAAAATGCCCTTGTTGATGACTCAAAGTAAATCAGCCAATGAAACATATTGATGAGTTCATCACCGACCCTATAGCGGTATCCTTACATAAGGATTTTAAGAGTATAGAGCAATACACTTTTTTTAATTAGATTTGTTTATATATAGATGATTTTATGAACATATTGGCAAATCCAATTTTATGTTGTGATTCTCAACCCTTTGAGTCTTTGAATCAATGAATATTCCCCGATAGACTATCTTTAATGGGTTGTTGTTCTTGTAAATTGGCAACAATGGTTGACAATATTTTAATTAGTGAAAGTGATAAATCCTCCAGTAGACCCACCTTGGCCATGTAGGGCACCTTGCCAGCCTTCTTGTAGAGGTCGTCGGATGCGAGATGGGTGCGACGCACACTCAGGTTGAGGGAGGGGCCGGTCTCATCCAGCTCTACACGCGGGGTGCGACTCCCAGACTTCTTCAGTAAGATTCTGTCAAGCAAGAAAGTATTACTAAACAACCTTCTGTATATACCATTCCATCAAACCAGTATATCAAAACAAGCAAAGCGAGATTGACACCAAATCTTTCATTTAGTTTCATGTGAGAAAAAATACCAAATTAAATTAACAAAATTGTGTAATTTTTTGCATTGCCGTTATTTAGTAAATGTTAAAGATACTTTGTGCAAGTAGAACATGGCTTATTTAACTAAAGAAATATGGGACTAAATTTCCCATTTTCTTTCATAAAGACAACAGAGTAATTCTATATTTCATGCAGGTGTGATTGGGGATAAACAGCTGATGTATTCAGAATTCTACATGTCGTTCTGCCAAAATTCAGTATTTTTATACTGTAAGTACCTCAAGGAGGATCCCCTCTGAAAAGGAATCTGAATCCTACTGGCATAATTACTGCAAATATAACAAGTGTTTGCCACTAACATGGCAATGTCCCCCGCCGGTGACATTGAGTTAGTAAGACACATCATTGGAGCTACTTGGGTTCATGATATATCGTGTTAATAAGAGTTCTAAAAGTGGTCAAAGTGTTGTAGTGACCTTGAAAATAAGGTCAAGGTCACCAAATCGACGCCGGTGACATTGAGTTAGTAAGACACATCATTGGAGCTACTTTGGTTCATGATATATCGTGTTAATAAGAGTTCTAAAAGTGGTCAAAGTGTTGTAGTGACCTTGAAAATAAGGTCAAGGTCACCAAATCGACTGGCGTCTGCGTCATCCTCCAATGTAGACTGACACCAAATTTGAAAACATTTGGTCCAACCGGTCATAATAAATGGTGATAACAAGAGTTAGAAAAGTGCTCAAAGTGTTGCGGTGACCTTGAAAATAAGGTCAAGGTCACCAAAATAAACTGGTGTCTGTGTCTTTCCCCAATGTAGGCTGAAAACTAATTTGAAGACTTTGGATGCAATGTTTCATGAGATATCGCCTTTACAAGAGTTCAAAGAGTGGTCAAAGTGTCGTGGTGACCTTGAAAATAAGGCCAAGGTCACCAAAAGTGACTGGTGTCTGCGTCTTCCCACAATGTAGGCAGAAACCAAATTTGAAGACTTTGGATGCAACGCTTCATGAGATATCGCGTAAACAAGAGTTCAAAAAGTGGTGAAAGTGTCATGGTGACCTTGAAAATAAGGCCAAGGTCACCAAAAGTGACTGGTGTCTGCGTCTTCCCACAATGTAGGCAGAAACCAAATTTGAAGACTTTGGATGTAACGCTTCATGAGATATCGCGTAAACAAGAGTTCAAAAAGTGGTGAAAGTGTCATGGTGACCTTGAAAATAAGGCCAAGGTCACCAAAAGTGACTGGTGTCTGCGTCTTCCCACAATGTAGGCAGAAACCAAATTTGAAGACTTTGGATGTAACGCTTCATGAGATATCGCGTAAACAAGAGTTCAAAAAGTGGTCAAAGTGTCGTGGTGACCTTGAAAATAAGACCAAGGTCACCAAAAGTGACTGGTGTCTGCGTCTTCCCACAATGTAGGCAGAAACCAAATTTGAGGACTTTGGATGTAACGCTTCATAAGATATCGCGTAAACAAGAAATGTGACGTACGTACATACGTACGTACGTACGGACGGACGGACGGACGCCGCTGAATACATAGTCCCCCGTTCCGCGTTGCGGCGGGGGACAACTAATAACTCATCAGATATATAGCAAGGACATTCACAGGCCAGGATATTTCAAGATCAACAGCATGATGTTTCTATCTACAAATGGGAGTTCACCTACTTGTAGTTTCTGATATAGATCTTCTCATCAGCAGCCATTACACTGATCACATGCTCCAGACCAGCCAGCCGAACGTTCTTCACAACCGGACCACGGAAAAAATCTGCAACAGTCAAAATCATGTATGTGTCACAATTATGGTTAATTTAACATGAAAGGGATTAATTCGGAATGATACACTAGCTAAATATGAGCTATTACAAATCATTTTCTCATGAGCAATATATAGAACAGTTTTAGAATAGTCATTTGAAACTTAAAAACAAGGCCGCACTGAAGTCAGGACGGAGCTCATTTCTATACCCCTAAACAATTTCGTGGAGAGAGGGGATAATTAAATCTTAACAGACAATACATAAAAAATGGTTAACAAAGACAGTGATGGATCCAGAGGAGGGGGGTGGGGGTAGATCAAACATCCCCCCCCCTTGAAAATTGTTCATGTAAATTTTCACTCTTAGAGTGTACCCCCGCCGCTAATAGATCACATCAATGTGTGGTACCCACCTATCATGAGGTTCTTTATTCTCCGGTATTCATCATCGTTGTCGAACAGCTCGCCACTGAATAGTATACATGGCTTGCATCCATAAGAGACCTTCGTACCCTACAACAACACATTCCACAAAATATATATTTCAAGCATTGAAAAATCTGTGCCAACAGAGTTTGATATTTCAGGTTGAACTTTGTATTTGAATTAATACATGTCCATAAAACGTTGTGTACTCTACATACACAAATTCATATTTATCGTTTACGAAGTACATTTTACAGTGTGACGTATAATTTAATATGTTCCATAAACCTGGTAACTTTTTGTACAGGCTATAATTTGACAACATTACACTTTCGGTCTGACTAGTTTTCAAGCTTATTTCCTTCACTGTTTTCATATTCTCAAAAGTTTTAGAATATGATATAAATTTTGGTAAAATAATGTAAATACTACAAAGTGAAAATAATAATGATGTTGACATTAGTCATATGACATGAACCCCTGCTGAGAACAGACACGTTTGGTTCTTACACAAATGCTTATTTTGGTCTTGAACATTTAATAACGACACTCTTCTGTACAAGAATTTGTAGTATTGAAGGTTGTGTTATCCTAAATGTAACAATGTTAGATTTGTTCACTATCAAAATGGCATGTATTTCGAACACTCTTCCTTGTTGTGTATACATCTCTGAAAGAGGTGCAGTCACTGTTACAAACAAAGTAGTCTACCATAACTTTGCAAAATAGCCGTTTCTGATTGGCTACTGTGAGAAATCAGAGACGGTATAATTCTGTTATACAGGGAAACAAATATACACAAAATAAGGCTCACCTCGAACTCGAACATAGACTTAACCTTGTCTATACCCAGCTCCACCATGTCCAGCACGTGTCCGTCAAACATACGCCCTGCAACACATACCGATATGTGTAATACCTTGATACCAGTTACATGATTGCAATGTTTTATCTAAACATATTCCTCAAATATATGTGAAAATAAATACTCAGATCCAACATTCCTGGTGAACAGATTATATAATCACAAACACTTAAAGGGGCAATTTGACTGGGATATTTTGTCAGGGGAAGTAACTGTGTATTTCATCAAAAACCCAAGTTGTTTTGTTTCTAAAAGCATAAAGTTGCATAAAAAAAGTTAAATGATAATTTGGGCATATTTTTATCAAAAGTGACAGGGGCGGTAGGACTTTTTAATTGCAGACCCATATATATATTTGGTAGATTAATTGATTTTGAGTTTCAGCAAAAATGATGTGGCAACTTTTTTATTTATTTTTTGATTGTCAATAATCAGCTGTTAGCCTAAAACGGAACCCATTATCATGACATGTAAGATGTTATCCTCTATTCACTCAATTTTCAATCTGTTTTTATGTTTCAAGAAGATCAACAATAGTTGACAAAAGCTGTGAAACTCATATCCTCCAAATATCAACATCTATATGATGATATCTTAATTTATATATATTTATTTGTAAATCAACAATTGTTTATAATGGTTTAAAATATGATTTATTTCAATGCAATCATTTCAAGTTGAAAGGGCAAGTTCTTTGCGAATCAATACCAGAAACATAAACATATTATTTTACATTGTTATGCTTGTCTCCAATGAGGTAATACTTATATATCTATGTTGTAACAAAATGGTTTGAATAGCTTACCCATCACAAGGTTGTCTGGGCGTTTCTTGGAATGAGAACCAAATAGAAACAAGGAGCAGTCACTTTTGGTTGAGAAAAATTCCTGCGAATGAAAATTGTACAAAAATGGAAACGATTTCAAAACAAATTGAACATATACTTAGAGTAAAAGATGGAAAGAACAAGTGTAACACCTGAAGGATAGTTCAACATTTAATCATGAGTCATATGACAATGCATTTTCACATTAACATCTCTACCCTAACTTACCCATGCATTTTAAACAAAAAACATTTTTGAAAAAAGGTTAAAAATTTTACTGCAAGACTATTAGATGCACATATTATTATACCCCTGCTATGACTTAGTCCGGGGTATATAGAGGTCAGCGTGTCCGTGCGTGCAACCGGAATGTTTTTGTTTCGCTCATAACTCTGACTCAAGTTGTTCATATTTTACGAAACTTTACATGTACAATAAACATGTGTACATCTGCCTTTTGTATGTTTCATACCCTCATTTGCATAATTTATGCAAATTTTCTCGACTTTTACTTCTTAAGCACTCTTACCTGTGTATCTATGAAGACATATTTACTATAAAAACACACATACTCTGCTTTCATAGTACTGCTCTGGTTTGTTCATACAAAAGACTAAACATTAATGTCTATCTGCTATTTTGAAACTGTTCTTCTTTAACCAATGTTAAAAGCAGGGGTATATAAGTGAGCTGTGCTCCCTATTCTCTTGTTTCCAAAGCATTTATTTCAAAGACATTTGACTCACCAGTGAAGTTTGATCTTCAAATGGCCTTGTGACATTCTTCCTGCAACAGTCAACAATGACATCTAGTATGACTAACATTTTGGATAAGACTTTAGCTTGAAACCTCATGTTTGAACAAACTTTTAAGTTTAAATATTCATTCATACATATTGGTCTTCACTTGAATATGTATTCATAAATGAAACTCACCTTCTAAAGGAAACTGTATGTGGCTTTTTCAACATTTGCTACAAAGAAAATCAGACACATGATCACATTACTGTCTACAATAACATGTGTGTACTATAGTCTGTTTCCCCTAGATTTTAAACCATAAATATTCAATTAATGATAATTATCAACACAATAATATTACTAAATCATTTATCATGAACTGGTCTTTGAATTATTATGACCCAAGATTAAAATATGGAATGGGAGTATGATCATTATGATATTAAAAGCAGTTTGAGAAATTAGTGAGAAAACCTTTTATATCATCACAGAAAATATCTTAGACCATACAAAAACACAGTCCAATCCTAGAATTAAGCCTGTGCTTAGAATATTTGTATTTCAACATTGATGACAACACATGAATACTTTAAAAATTTATAAACTACTGGCCACTTATTTTCAATATGCAAGTGAAATCTAACACAGAATATGAAACAATGATAAAATATTAAACCAAATTACCAGTACATATACGTTTTTTAAAATGAGATTGAGAAAGAAGAAATTCTGTTGGTCCGAAGATGCACTCTCACCATTTCTTTTAACACCTGAGAAACTGTATTGCTTGTATTTCCACCTTTTATAAACATCGTCATTTTGACATTTTCGTAGATCTTAGGCTCTTTCTTTTCAACGGCCCTCTTGCCACGCTGTGTTTTGGGTTTACTGCAATAAGAATCCTCATATATTGACAACAATACTAGAGCCATGGGCTCTGTAGCTCATCAGGGTAAATATTTTGTATGTTCAAGCCTGAAATAGATTGTTCACCAGATAAAGTACAATGACGCGACTTTTTAAAACCCAATGGACACCAACATTTTTCAGTGTCAGTGCATTAAAAAACTACATTTTAAAGAAATTAGTTATCCAAGTGTCACAATTACTGAAATTATCTTGTAGAGAAGGTGACTTTTCCAATTCAAATGGTGTCACTAAGACATATTTCCCAAATCATGTTACAAAATGTTAATGAATTCGGTAAGAAAAAACTTGTTCTAATACTCTGCTTAAAGGTG
The DNA here is from genome assembly GCA_936450465.1 of Gibbula magus. Lineage (NCBI taxonomy): Eukaryota > Metazoa > Mollusca > Gastropoda > Trochida > Trochidae > Gibbula > Gibbula magus. The sequence goes on from OW388293.1 coordinate 32,767,137, forward strand.
TCCTGACTACTTGTAAAGAACTAACATACAATGCCATAATATATATATATATATATATGATGCTGACCCCTTCCCTCTTCAAGTTAAACCAAGCCTTCTTACAAACCAGCTCTGGGGACTCTTAGTAGTCCAGCCCCATGACTGTGATGTACAAGAGCCTTTAATTAATACAGTCGGTCTAACAAGCTCACTGAGCCTTGTTCCCCATAAGTAATAGCTGACCAGGTGCTATGCAGTGCATGAATGTGTGCAAAATAAAAGCCTTTAATAAAGTCTAGGTAGTGGCTGACCAGCTGCTATGCCCTGTGGAACATGAGATCATTATATAACATGTAGCTCTGATTAGTTTTACAAATGGTTTCAACTTCAATCAATGCTTATGCTGGACCAAGGACAGTTTGAAATTGCAAGCTATATTTCAGTTATTTATTGAATCACTGATACAATATTTGGTGCCTTTGAAAGGTGATGAACAGTACTTCATGATAACACTCAACAATTTATCATAACACTTTAAAAGAAAAAAAACAAACTTTATTTTTAACTATTGTGTCTGCACGCACTATTACAACCTTCTTTATTCAGGAGAAGAAGATGAAAATAGTTGTTTGGTCATGGCCTGTGAGTCTTATTTGGGCCCACAGGGTCACCAAATCTATAATTTAGAATCTCAATTGGCTCAAGTGTCAGCACACAATATTACAGCCTAAATTTCTTGATCTTTTTGTTCTGGAGAAAACTAAAAGGACAAACATAGCTTTTTAGGTCATGGCCTATGAGATCCTTATTAGGGGCGACAGGGTCACCAAATCTATAATTTAGAATCTCAATTGGCTAAAGTGTCAGCACACAATATTACAGCCTAAATTTCTTGATCTTTTTGTTCTGGAGAAAACTAAAAGGACAAACATAGCTTTTTAGGTCATGGCCTATGAGATCCTTATTAGGGGCGACAGGGTCACCAAATCTATAATTTAGAATCCTCATTGGCCAGTCTGTACATAAAATTTCAGTTCTCTAGAGTCACTGGTTCTGGAGAAGAAGTCGAAAAAGCGAAAAGATTACAGACGGATGGCCAGACACCGGACACCATGTCTTAAGCCCATCAGGCCTTTAAGGCCTGATGAGCTAATAATGAACAATAATGTTAAATATTTACAATTATCTGATTCTTTTAAATGAGCTTACTGTTAATGTGAATTGCATTTATTTAAGTTTGAAAGGCAATTATAACAGCCCAAACAAAATTGCATTTAAAATATATAGATCACACATGAAATCATACAGATTTAAGTAACATTCTTTACTTTAAAGAAAAACAAATAAACTTCAATAATTGCCTTTAGACAGTGTAGATTTGTTGACAATGTTTAATCAATCTAAAATATGTTGGATTGTTTCTATATATAATAATAACTATTTAATTAAATTGGCAATAGATTTAGAAAGCACGCTTATTCTGCATGGTATGTTTATTTGAATTGTCTATTAGAATCTTGACAGACTCTATAGGTTACACAAACAGTAATTATAACCACAAGAATGATCGAAAACTGGACAATTTACATCCGAATCATTTATAGTGATTGCGAATCCGAAATCTACCAGACTGATACAGCTACAAATCGTTTTATTGTCGGAAATTTATAAATCAAATAAAAAGACTTACACAATTCGCTGCACACCCATCTTAACTTATTCAATATCTTGATCAAATGGCGTTGTTTATGTCAAATCAAAACACAAACACGTGTTGAAAGAAACAGGAAGTGCCACAATATCGTTTCCCATTTCGCAAGACGATACAAAGGGAAGTAACTCTAGGTATCTGGAAAAAGTTAAAACTGTTTTTGGGCCAGTGTATATGAAATGATTTAAACACATTGTAATAGTATTTAAAATTTTATTCTAAATGATTCCAGAGTGAACATTGATCATAATTGTCCCGTAGGTTTTTTCCTTTACAAACAAATTAATAACAACTACTGTATATATCTACATTATTTTGTTTCTCCTGATACTTCCCCCTCATGTTGTGTCTGGTAAATCAGCGATGAGTTTTTGTATTTTACATCTTTTTTATATTTAAAAAACGTCCAGACTCAATTTTGGATATAACATTCACCATTTCAACATTCTTCAGAAAATCACCACCACCTTTAATATTTTATGCACACTTCAATTGCTGAACTGGCATCTGCTATTGAAATCAGAAAATTTTCATCAACTTGATTCATGGTGGTATTGTTTCATTATAAACCTTTGGTGAAAAAAAGTTGATTTGATTTAGAAGATTACCAGGAGATTTAATTAATTAGTTTCACTTTTGTAGCAGTTGAACATCTAACTTGCAAGTAGAATCTACCCGTACATGAGAGGATTCATTTAAACATGTATATGATAGAATTTAATGTGATTAACATATGTAATTAATGCCATCATAAGTATCTCATTTAAACATTCAACTTGCAAACTGTACATGTATGATAGGACTTACAACCTGCTATAAAGTAGTGTGTCCGTTGAACGCTGATAAATAACTCGAGCATCAATTGTTAAAAAATTACTTAACTTGTAAATGTAATCACTATGCTGTCACTGTGTAGATTTGCCTTTGTTTCTTTTGGTTATGTACAGTATCCTCATAATTTATGCAAATTCTTTTAGTTTTTACAATTTCTTTTACTTGCAATTGAAGCTCTCATAAAATATTACATGACCACTGACAATGAGAAAGTCATTTTGTCCAAGGGTATCCTCCGAACTATACATGCTTGTTTAAACAAATTTAATACATATGTCAATCATGATCCATATTCTGAGATGTGTTTTTGACCTATACATTAATACATTAAGCTGAATCTGAAGCTTCTCTGACAAGTAATTGGGTGGGGGAAGTATAAGAGTGAGCTGTGCTCACTAATTCTGTTATTAACATTTAATGTGACACAATGTCTTCATTTAAGGATTTAAAATACTTGCAAGTCTGTGGTCTGATTTATGCATATACATTTACTTAACTAATTTTAATAGACTTAGGCTTTGAATTTAATGTTTCTCGGGCATTGGTGCATCACTTTTATTTGCGCACATAACAGCTTTTAATTGTCTTTTTAAATAAAAAAAATAGAGCCATGGGCTCTGTAGCTCATTAGGACTTCATTGATTTATTATCTAAGGTTGAAGAGCTAAAGAAAAGTTATCTCAAGTAATACTTAAAAGTGATGTCAAAATGAATGTTATTAAAACAGCTAAATAGCTAAACTCATTGACATTCATGGCCCCACACCATGCAATTATCATGCTCACTACCATATCACTCCTCCCAATGCTAAAATATTGAGAGAATGTAAGTGTTTTAAGCCATTAATTTAAAGGGAAAGTTCTATCACAGTTCTATCAGCAGCATCCGCCATCTGGTTTCTTGGCACTACGTGAAATAAAACATGCTACGAATAAACATTCACAGATAAAATATTCACAAAGAAACACATAATGTGCTGTTAGTCGTAGCTTAGCACAGCTGTAAGGCCAATAGCTAAAGCTTGGCTGTTACAGTGAATTGATTAAATGATTAAATCCTTCTAATATTCTTATTTATGGTGCTACAGACATGCCATTGGGTTCATTTTAAAGGTGTTGACATTTCCATTACAATACATACCGGTTATACATTTTAGGAATGTATTAATCTGATGGAGCATTATGAAATCATGTCAGATTTATTTATGTAAGAGACTGCACATGAAGGGTTTGGAGTATAAGTGAGCCATGCTCACTTTTGTGCTTCTTTATGCAGTCTTAGAGACCGATGTCTTTGACTCCATGACTTCTTGACAATGATTTTGTACAATTTTCACTGAATAAAATGACTGTTCTGTCTGTTAATGTAACTGCATGAATAATTGTGTTTGTCTGCTGAAATGGAATTGAAATAAAAGATGATAAAAACACAAATATTTCTGTAAAAGGTTTTTGATTTATTGAAAAGGAATAAACATAGAATACTTAAGTAAAGGATAAACATGTTTATTTGTAAAACTAGAGCCATGGGCTCTGTAGCTGATCAGGATTTTTATTGTTTGGTGTAACCGAAATAAATTGTTCTCAATATTATGCACAACCCTAACCACGATGCTTTGCTATGCCATAAACCCATTAGGCCTTTCAGGCCTGATGAGCTAAAATTCCTTTATATAACAATGAAATACAAATTATGCTTGTTAATACACAAATGACATACTGAAATATCACTTCAAAACAATTGATATATCACAATTCATACTATTAAAAGGTAAAAGAGTCATTTGCTCTGTATAACTTAACAGGCTTTGAATAATACATTATATTAACTAAAAAATAGAGCCATGGGCTCTGTAGCTCATCACGGTTTTATTGATTTATTATCAAAGGTTGAATATCTAAGTTATCTCAAGTAATACATTGTTAACAAGCAAAATAATATTGGTTTTAGATCATGACCCCTGTGACCCACATTTGGAGTCACACGGTCACTAATCCAACAATTAAGAATCACCTTTGACCAAAGAATCTCTACACAACATTTCACCTTTCTAGCGCTTTACATATAAACTGGAGAAGAAGATGAAAATAGGTTTTTGGGTCATGACCCGTGACCTAGATTGGGGTCACAGGGTCACAAAATCTACAATTTAGAATCCCCATTGGCCAAAGAGTCTGCACACAACTTTTCAGCTCTCTAGACCTTTTGGAACTGGAGAAGAAGATGAAAATAGGTTTTTAAGGATGTGACCCCTGTGATCCCATTTCGGGTCACGGGGTCACGAAATCTACAATTTAGAATCCCCATTAGCCAAGGAGTCTGCACACAACTTTTCAGCTGTCTAGACCTTTTGGAACTGGAGAAGAAGATGAAAATAGGTTTTTAAGGATGTGACCCCTGTGACCCCATTTGGGATCATGGGGTCACAAAATCTACAATTTAGGATCCACATTGGCCAAGGAGTCTGCACACAACTTTTCAGCTGTCTAGACCTTTTGGAACTGGAGAAGAAGATGAAAATAGGTTTTTAAGGATGTGACCCCTGTGACCCCATTTGGGGTCATGGGGTCAAGAAATCTACAATTTAGAATCCACATTGGCCAAGGAGTCTGCACACAACATTTCCGCTCTCTAGACCTTTTGGAACTGGAGAAGAAGATGAAAATAGGTTTTTAAGGATGTGACCCCTGTGACCACATTTGGGGTCATGGGGTCAAGAAATCTACAATTTAGGATCCACATTGGCCAAGGAGTCTGCACACAACATTTCAGCTCTCTAGACCTTTTGGAACTTGAGAAGAAGATGAAAATAGGTTTTTAAGGATGTGACCCCTGTGACCCCATTTGGGGTCATGGGGTCAAGAAATCTACAATTTAGAATCCACATTGGCCAAGGAGTCTGCACACAACATTTCCGCTCTCTAGACCTTTTGGAACTGGAGAAGAAGATGAAAATAGGTTTTTAAGGATGTGACCCCTGTGACCCCATTTGGGGTCATGGGGTCAAGAAATCTACAATTTAGAATCCACATTGGCCAAGGAGTCTGCACACAACATTTCAGCTCTCTAGACCTTTTGGAACTTGAGAAGAAGAGGAAAATAGGTTTTTAAGGATGTGACCCCTGTGACCCCATTTTGGGTCATGGGGTCTCGAACTCTACAATTTAGAATCCCCATTAGCCAAGGAGTCTGCACACAACTTTTCAGCTCTCTAGACCTTTTGGAACTGGAGAAGAAGATGAAAATAGGTTTTTAAGGTTGTGACCCCTGTGACCCCATTTGTGGTCATGGGGTCACGAAATCTACAATTTAGAATCCCCATTAGCCAAGGAGTCTGCACATAAAATTTCAGCTCTGTGGAGTTATTGGCTCTGGAGAAGAAGTCGAAAAAGCGAAAAGTTTACGGAAGGATGGACGGACGGACGGATGGACGGACGCCGGACACCATGCCATGCCATAAGCCCATCGGGCCTTTCAGGCCTGATGAGCTAAAAAGTTAAAATTCAAGAGGAAGTTATCACAGGGTAAACAAATCTACAATTTATGATCCACACTGTCCAAGGCACACAACATTTCAGCATTCTAAGGCTTTAAGTTCTTAAAGGAAGGGTATTATTAGCCTCTGTGATCCTTATATCTTGGGCTTTGGATATGTACACAATATTTCAACTTTCTCAGGGGCAGATACAGAGAGGAGGGGGGGGGGGGGGGGGGGGTCAAGCTGCAGTCAAAACAATGGTACACCCCTCATTTTCCAGTGAGGCCCGGTGAGCTAACAATTGAATGGAGGATGACAGATGTTTTTGTAATATTGTAATGTGTGCAAACTTTTTCTCCCCTCAAATGTACATATATGTCTGCATAAGTCACTAACTATTTTAACTTAGGCAAGCTATATTTTGTTTCTGCCACATAAACAGGACCTACCTGGCAACCTGACTTTTTGTTGCTTCTCTAAATGCCCTCTCTGAAACTTCAACTTGAGTTTGTCCTGCTGCTTGTTCTAGCACATGGAGTCTCTCAAGACAAATCCTGCTCAGACTCATGAGCTTACTACTTTCGTTTCTAACCACGTAACCCAGTGTCCAATCTAGAACCCAAACTCAAGGAGGGATTTATCACCCATTCATGCAGAAAGTATTTGAAAAAATAGAAGAGGAACAGTATTGCTTTTAAAGGGAGGATAAAATATCAACGTGGGACAGTCCCAACTATGATTTTGTATAATGTTTTGAATTGTTTGTAAAATAGTCTATATACTCTAGATGCCTAATGCAGAGTTTAAAACAACATCACTGAAGGCACAACTAACTTTGATTGAAAATAAACCAGGATAATGTGTTGCTTGCACACAAAAAACTTTTCATATTAGAACAGAGGTTAGGTGGGAAGAAATGACTTGGATGGGGAGAGAATGTCTATTGATCGTCTTTGATTGGTCAGTCTATATGTTTCCAGGGCACTCTAAGCTAGCAAAACCTAGCAAAACCATGACACCTGTTTACCAGCTAGGACATGGTTCAGCTTTTGGAGAAATAACTAATTAATAACTGATGATTGTCTATAGACACATTTACATACACATCAGTATCAATAATGACATAATTCAGAAATGAGGTAGTTTTTTTTAGTAAACAAACATTCTCAAAGTTCTAATCTTTTCTAAAAAAATTGAGCAACAAGCCCTTCTGGCTCGTTCTTGTACACATGAAAAAATCTTCAGTAAATGTCGTTTACATATATTTTGTAAGTATTACATTACCTTTTTACATTATATCACATGGATGTAAATCAACATTTGTAAACATTTGAAAATAATACAATTATTGCATGGTCAAATGCCCAAGACCAAGTTGACGCGATATACCGATAGTATGTAAGTTGTTTGACAACTGAATGTAAAACAGGAAACAACTATAAACAGCTCGTCAAAAAAATATCATGGAAATATATTTTTATCTAACATATGTACTATGTATCATGTTCTCAACGGACAAGGTGCTTTCTCAGCGAACTTACAACTATCGGAGTGAGTTATGTGAGATTATTTTGTGTTATATCAGCTTTAAGTAAGTGATTAAAATATTAGTTTTGAAGTGATGATGATTAAAAGATCAGTCGTTTGTCCAGCACCTCTTTTTTTCTATCTTTGAGCATTTGGGAAATACTCATGGCCAATTTACTAGGTTTGCATATTGCCATCAAAACTGCATCGCGATACCATACATTTGGACAAAATTATATGCCATCATACAGAAAAATTAGTTAGCAATGATTTGTCATTAACATAAAGCTATCCTCATGACAAGAGGCAAAGAGTATTTTGGGATTCTAAAATGAAAGAAAAATGTTAAAGAATAAAGAATGTAAAAAAAGAAATACATGTATTATATATATATATAGAGAGAGAGAAATTGTTTATTTTGGTCTCATCTCATACATACACAGTTGGCACTTGATAAAACAATAAAAAAATGTATGAGCCGCCAAAGGGCTACAAGAGACGAATACATGAAAATGACATAAAAAAAAACGTAATTCAAAAAGAGAAACAAGTCATTCTGAACATATGATTATTGGACAATCCGGTAGTACATTTAGCCCTAAGTGATGGATTTGTTAAATGACATGAGTAAAAAATGTACTGAAAAGAGGATAAAGCCATCAACAACACATGAAGTTATCCACAGGAGGAGCAGAATTTTTGTAGTTAGATGTTTGAGGGTTAGACGCCCTTTAGATCGAATGTTCTAAAGATCGGTCACGTCTCGAACAGAACCGTTACACACAGCAGTACCAGTATAAGCTGCGGCACCGGAGTGATGAAGATGTACGGTTGGTGACTTGGCGAAGATACGTGTCACTGACGCTGGTCGGGGCTTCTCGGACACAAGGTATTCCGTCAGCGACACCTTCAGGTCGGAGAGCTTCTTTAGGTGCTCAAGCTCCTGCAGCTGTTCAGCTTTCTGTCCCTGTAATGTAGAGGAGTTGGTATCCCTTCAAGTTGTTGTAAAGTATGTGAAATAAGGCTCATATAATGACTTCAGTAAGCTGGTAGTTTTTAAAAAAAATTTCTTTAAGTTGACAGAGTTACACTTTGGACTGGCTAGTCTTCAAACTTATTTCATACACTGCTTCTATAATCAATACAGTTAAACTGGGTCAATACAGTTAAAATGAGTCAATACAGTTAAACTGAGTCAGTACAGGTAAACTGTGTAAAGATGAATAAACCAGGGCAATGCACGAAAACTAAGAGAAAACAGTCCTGAAATAAAATTGCTGATACAGAAAAACTTTCAAGTATTAAAAAAACTGATTGTAAAACAAATAAACTCATAACCATGGTAAAGTTGTAAGTGGAGTTTGTGATCCTTACGTTCAGGATTGCTTCTTTTTCTGCCATTTTCTTCTTGAGTTTTTCACTAGCTTCCTTCCTCTTCAGGTCGAGATTGTGGGTAAGTTTGCTTCTAGAACAGCCAACCAAAACAGCAGTTAATTCTTGTATACTTTGAGGTAAAGAGGACATCTTATCATATAAAAGTCAATTTGAAAAAATCTACTTGCCAAAATCTAATGCCACATCAATATCTTTGCAAGTTTGTAGCAAGTTTATCAATAATTCTATTTGCAGTTAATTGCAGTTAATACAAGTACAGTCAAGCCGCGATAATCCGGCCACCGATAATCTGAATCTCGCAGTTTCCGAACGGTGGGAAGATGTAACCAACTACGGTAATCTCTTTAGTAGTCCTCAGTACTCAGATTAGTCCGAACATTCCACTATCCGAACTTTTTTGATGAAAAACGGAAGCGTTCGGATTATCGAGGCCTGACTGTACATAATATGCTGAAATTCTGAGTCACTTGCGACTTCCAAAATGGGTAAATTGAAACTGACAAATTCATAAGATTGAACATAGACAGTTCAACATCATAACTTAATACCAAAATTCATCACTTATGAGGGCAATTCTACCAAACCAGTCACGTGCCGAAGGTCACATGAGATGGCAAGTGCGCATGCGCTAGTCAGAGCACTCGCGACTCGCGCTTTGGTCAGACGCTTTTGAGCGAGCTCCTGTTTCGAGCAAAGACCTGAGGTGTCTTTTTATATCATTAGTTTGGTTTTCTACCAGAGTTGTCAAGACTTTATGACCCGAGGTGTCATAGTTCATAGGCCTAAATAGTAAACTGATAAACTGTTCAATTCAGAGGTTTCTGGTTGGACTCGTAGTTTGCACGAACATGGCGGACGCCATGCTTTCGCCTGCACGTGGGAAGAAAAGCGGCAAATCAGACGCAAAATCAAAGAGTAAAGATGATTCGCAGAAATCAACAAAACCCATGCCTTCAGAGGCCTCGACCTCTAAACATTCTAAAGATGATTCGTCTCAAGTTTCTCTTGACACGACAATGATGGCAATGTTGTCCGAGATGAAGAAAATGAATTCAGGGTTGACCCAACTTAGTGGCAATATGGACAGTAATTTCACTCGGCTGAGTGACGGGCTATATGAACAAAATTGTCATGAAGAGGGTGAATTTTATGATGAGGAAGATTATGGTCTAGAATCGGGCCAAGTACATGAAAACTCGCCCACGCAAGACCCTATAGCGGCTCTGCTTGACAAAACCCCTGACAATGACGAGTCAGACAAAACGTGCACTGGAACTTGCAACAACGACATTGATCAACTGAAAGAAAGTCTTGGGTTAGCTGCAGAAAAAGGGGATAATATCCCAGAATACCTTGCTGACATTGTGTCATCGCTGTTTGACTTACAACCGAACAAGGAAATGAAAAACGAGTCTACTGTCGGTGAACGAATGAAAACTCATCTGAAACCGGCGAATTGCCCGAATCTGCAGGTCCCTGAACTAAATAAACTGATATGGGACAATGTCTCGGGTCAAGCACGTGCAGTTGACACAAAAATGCAGAAAATTCAAAGTGGTGTTATCAAAAGTTCAACAGCCGCTGTCCGAGCAATGCAGCTACTTTTTACCAACAAAGCTGAACTTCCGAAACCCCATTTCGACAAGATGCTAGCTTTATTAGGGGACGTGTTGAACATTATGGGTTATACAAATCTTCTCACTGTTCAAAAACGCAAAGAGTTCCTTCGATTCGAGATTGCACAGGAATATAGGGAACTGTGTTCGCCCGCATCTTGCAGTACACCCGAACTACTGTTCGGTGACGAAGTGGTGAAAAATCTCCGAGATCTTGGTGTCGCACATCGTCTCGGGGCCAGAGCTGGAAGATTCCCTAAACGACGGTGGAACCGAGGTTTCAACCGCAGTCGCCCCTACAACTTTGGTTTCCGGGGTCGAGGCAGAGGCTTTGGACGATCACAGAGCTACGACAGTTTTCCTCAGGATGCCTCCCAGTCAAACGCTTTTTTAGAGAACAGACCGAACCAGTACCAGACATTCCGGTTCAAGAAACACCTTCAAAAAAGAGGGAGGGGGAAGTAGACGACCCCATCGAGCTGGAGGATAGCGCCACCAAGGTAGGTGAGTGTATTTGTGATATGCCAGATATAGGACCAGATAGCAATAACAAAAACATTGCCGGTAATTTGAAACATTTTAGCCATGAATGGTCGAAACTGACAAGTGATAAGACAATTTTACAGTATGTTTCAGGAGTAAAACTTGAATTTATTGACAATCAATTACCAGTTCAAGTATCAGAACCAAAACCAATACAATTCAGTAAGAAAGAAAGTAAATTTGTCTCTGAACAAATCAAACAATTTCTTGATCGTAATGTTATTGAACAAGTTAAAAGTGAGACTGGTCAGTTTGTGTCAAATATATTTTTGAGAGAAAAGAGGAATGGTTCTTTTCGAATGATACTCAATCTAAAGGAACTAAACAAATATATACAATATCATCATTTTAAAATGGACTCCCTGGAAACAGCCTTGTCACTTGTCACGAAAGACATCTACATGATATCTATTGATCTCCAGGATGCATATTACTCTGTGAACATACATAACTCATACAGAAAATTTTTGAGATTTAGATTCAATGGGAATCTGTATCAATTTACTTGTCTGCCGAATGGCCTGGCATCAGCCCCTCGTATCTTTACAAAACTCACCAAAGTAATTTACTCCTCTCTAAGACAGATAGGCATGAATTGTCTAGGATATATAGATGACAGTTTGATTTCCAACTGTGATAAAGCCCTTTGCAGAGAAAATGCGTTTAACGCAATCACTTTATTCACAAAACTTGGCTTTACGGTGAATATTAGAAAATCCCAACTTGAACCAAGTCAAAATTTAAAGTTCCTTGGGTTTTTCATTGATTCTGTGAGAATGAAAGTCATCATGGATGACGAGAAGGCAAGCACGTTAGTGTTCTTAGGAAATAAACTTCTGCATCAGAAAACGCTTACAATCAGAGACCTAGCAGTCTTTATTGGGAAGGTGATATCTACTTTTCCTGCAGTTGAATATGGGAAATTAAATTACAGAAATCTTGAAAAGGACAAGGTAAAAGCTTTACGACAAAATGATTGGAATTTTGATACAATGGTTTCACTCTCAGTTGCTAGTAAACAGCAAATCCAGTGGTGGATTAAGCATATTAAGGGGTCAGAAAGAGATATAGTCATGTCATCACCAACTATCACACTGCAGACAGATGCAAGTAAAGAAGGCTGGGGTGCCTGTTGTAATGGTGCCACCACTAATGGCAGATGGTCACCATCTGAAAGTCAATACCACATCAATATTTTAGAGCTGAAAGCAATTTTGTTAGCTATTTTATCATTTAAACCTCAAATATCAGGGAAAGTAATTCACATTCAATGTGATAATACTACAGCTGTCAGCTATGTAAGAGAAATGGGTGGTATGGTATCACAAGAGTGTGATAAAATTGCAAGGGAAATAGTCAAACAATGCATAGAAAATCATGTAAAGATTGTTATATCTCATCTTGCTGGTGTTGACAATGTAAAAGCAGACAATGCGTCCAGAAAGTTTTCGGACAGGACAGAGTGGTCACTTGACATGTCAGTGTTCAAAAAGATCATGTCTATTGATACTGTTGTGGCAAAAATAGATTTGTTTGCCTCAAGGTTGAACAATAAACTACCGAAATATATATCATGGCATCCAGACCCTGGAGCAATTCATGTTGATGCATTTACTTTTCATTGGCAATCAGAAGAATTTTATTGTTTTCCACCATTCTGTCTCTTATCACGATGTGTTCAGAAAATCATTGCTGATGAGGCTACCGGTATTGTTGTAGCCCCTATATGGCCAACACAAGTTTGGTTTTCTCATATGTTGCATCTTCTGTTTGACAGACCCAGGATGATCTCAATGGGAAGCCAGGTCCTATCCCTCCCCTGGAGTCGGGACACTCACCCACAGTTGAACCAGATGACACTAGGAGTTTTTCCAGTCTCCGGAAGTCGTGGCAAGAGAGAGGAATATCTCCGCAAGTTGCCGACGTTATGTTGCAGTCCTGGCGAAGAAGTACTCGCAAACAGTACAAGACGTACTGGGACAAATGGATTAAGTTTTGTTGTAGGAAACAAGTTAATTCAGTTTCACCCCCTATAGAAAGGGTGTTGGATTTCATGTATGAACTGTACTCTCAGGGTTTGAGTTACAGTAGTCTGAATACAGCCAGAAGTGCTTTGTCTGTGCTGATTGTTTCTTCCACTGTACCAGTGGGAGAGCATCCTCTAATGAAGAGGTTTATGAAAGGTGTTTACCAAGCTCGTCCTGTTAACTCTAGATACTCAGACATTTGGGATGCTAATGTTGTGTTGGATTATCTGAGAAAATTAACGCCTGTGCGTAAGCTTTCATTAGTGAATTTGTCAATCAAACTTGTACTGTTATTTTCATTAACTACCGCCCAGAGAGGGCAAACTTTGCATTTATTTGATATTGATCACATGGATATCACAAACAAGTGTTCAAAGGTGACTTTTTATTTAAAAGAACATATTAAACAGTCACGATGTGGGAAAACGTTTCCCAAAGTAGATGTTTATGCTTATGCTCCAGACAGGAGTATTTGTCCTATCACCGCTCTTAATGAATATGTTGCTAGGACTGAACAGTTGAGAGGTACAGAAACAAGACTTCTGATCAGTACAATTAAACCCCATGCTCGAATATCCAGAGATACAGTCAGTAGGTGGATACGACTTGGTCTCAGTCGTGCTGGTATAGACACCAATAGATTTAAAGCACATAGTACTAGATCAGCTTCTGTGTCTGCTGCGATGAGGTCTAGTGTACCAGTGTCTGATATTCTGCAGAGAGCGGGATGGTCATCAGCTAAAACTTTTGCCAAATACTACAATAAACCTTTGGCGAAATGCAGTTCAGAAAATTTCTCTCAGGCTATTTTGGCTTGCAAGAAGAGTAAGTGAATTTCTGTTCAACTATTCAAATGTGTTCATGTTTTGAACAATTTCTTACACACCATGTAGAGTTGGAAATGTGACATGCTTCGATCATGTGCTTGAATTACATGCTTTAATTACTGATATAAAGTTTCTTTTCATCAAAAGCTTGTTGATCTTAGTTTTTGGTTAACTTGATGCCTGATTACGATATTGCTTTGAAGTCTCATGTGACCTTCGGCACGTGACTGGTTTGGTAGAATGGAAAGGTTAAACGAGACTTACCTTGGTTAAGGTGAAGTTTGACCTTCATTCTACCAACCAGTCTGGAGTGCCGAAGAGGGGTCACATGCCCATCCCTAGGTACCCGCCCTTCCATGTGACCCCTGGCACTCCAGATATCGTGGCCTCAAGTGTGTTAAAATCTGACTAGCGCATGCGCACTTGCCATCTCATGTGACCCCTCTTCGGCACTCCAGACTGGTTGGTAGAATGAAGGTCAAACTTCACCTTAACCAAGGTAAGTCTCGTTTAACCTTTCCATTATATTGGGGTTCATACTATTCATATGATGCCCTAGGGCATATTCACCCCTTTGTCATGGTGATATGACATCATATCATCGCTATGACGTCTAGTTTGGTCTATGATGTTGTCTCTATGTTGTATCTATGGTGGATACCCAGCCTGTATATGCATGGGACGTAGATTTTGGCATATTTTCCTTCATATAATGACTTCAGAAAAAGAAAATCATATTTGTGTCCAATTTACACTATAATTACAACACTTGTATCTAAATATAGGCATCACATCTCACATGCTCTCTCGGAACTTGTGTTATTAACAAAGTATGACACAGGCACTTGTACAATATCCTCTTCACAATTTTAGTTCAGTTTTCCTTTTGAATGTTTCAAAGTTTACAACCTGCAATACTTATTGTTTTAATAATTAAGAGTCATTTAGATGATGAAAGTTGTTTTAATAATTAAGAGTCATTTAGATGATGAAAGTTGTCCATTATTACCAATTTGATTTGATAAATTACAAATCTTATTAGGGCAAAATTTTGAACTTACTTTTCCATTTTGTTATGGTGTTCCAACTTCTCTAGTTCCATATCTTGTTCTATGAAAAAAACAAGAGATTATGGAAATAATGTTCATGCATAAAAAGTTTTCTGAGTTTTTAGGTATCACTACATTAGTCAGATCAAAGACATTACCTTCCAGTGGCCATATTTAGTGTGAACACCTTAAAATAGCCACTCCGAAGGAAATGGACTTGCATGGCTGATCCGAACCATTAGTTCTAAAATTCTTTTTACTGACTAAGGGTTATTATTTAGCCATTGGTAACACTTATTTTTCTTTTCACGAGAGCATTATTTATTTTTTATATTTATTTCAGTAATAATGGCGAGCTACAGCGCATTTAAGGCCATTATATGCCTGCATGTTTTGACTAAACCGTTCTTAGGAGGAGACTTAGGAAGACTAAGGGAGACTAAGAAGGTGAATATATTCAACATTTGTCTTACCTTGTTTCATTCTCTGCAGCTCGTTCTGAAGTTTAAGGTCCGTCAGGCTCTGTGTCTGTTCTTCCTGCTCATACTTTAAAACAGAAACAGAAATATATGTAGTGACAGTGAGTATATTTCTTAAAATCATATTGGACTTGGATACCATTCACATTGATTATTTGATTTACTGGTAAGTTCTCACTCGAGTACAATCATCCTCAAATGCCAAATAGGCACTGGCACAGCTCTTGAAACATTTTACATGTAAAATTTGATGGACCATGTACTCCCAACCCCCTCTCTTTTCATTATGAGTACCCCCCCCCCCCCCCCCCCCCCCCCCTTCCCCTTTCAAAACTTGTGACCTTTACTGTACCTTAACTTACCTTGGAACTTATTTACCAATCACAATGAAAAAACATGTATGTATACAATACCTTGATTTTTAGACGGCTCCTCTTATCGATGGCAGTGTCGTGAAGTTTCTGTAGCTGATCGTGAGCGTAATATCCTCGGAACACAACCTTTGACACGACGAACCCAATGGCCTTGCATCTCTCGAGGAGATGAGTATAATGGTTGATATCATTCAATTCGCTTGATTGTTCGATGAAACCCATGTACCTGGTAAGAGAAGGAAGGTGACAATATCTGTGTTAAATGTACATCCATTGTGTTGTTGGGGTCACATAGGACAAACTGTATAAATTGTGTTATTTTATTGAGAGGTACTGACTGTTACCGAGAGTTACCAATTTGATGAAAATCGACTCTGTATACCGACGATATAAAGGTAAAAGTATCGATTTCTGATGGAAAACCTGACAATTCACTGTGTGTGTCGCGTGCCAATTAGTCAAACTTTATTTTGGAAACTTATTTACAACACACAAAAAGACAACTTTGAGCTGATAATTTTTAATAGGTCTTATAACTAATGTGCACATACATGGGACTTGTAGTTTCGGCTTCTGCACATGTATAAAGATGTTACTTGAATTTAATTTGAAACTACTAATTATGATATATTTGGCGATTGAAGATAACCATTCAAGGTGAGAGAACTTATTTGAACTGAAATCATCACATATCGTATATTGACATGAACGTATCAATTCAATTCAATTCAATAGTTTACTGTTTTCAAGGCCATTTGACCCACAATTCGATTCATTAATACAATATTCATGAAAATACACACTTGCATATCAGAGGATTTCTCTACGTATACGAAAAATGTTGAAAACATGAAAATATACTCATTTGAATTATCAAAGCCAAATAAAATTTTATGAAACACAATGGATGCAACTTTTAACAAACATATGCTGTCTCAGATCAATTTATATACATAATCTTCGGGTGAACAAGGGGCAAGAAGTAGCCCAGAAACGTCTTGTGAAACAAATAAAGAAGATGTCATCCATGACATTTGTTCCACCATTTGATTAGCTTCGACTTGGATACCAGTGCCATAGAAACCCATAATTATTATACTATTATACTTTATACTTATAATTTTATTATACAATGAAATGTTTTTCTGTAAAATAAGATAGTAAAGAAATTTCTTACGTTCGTTTACAAGCAAATGACACGACATCAGCACACAAACAACTGAAAAAGAAACATAAAAATATATTTTTTAAAGCGTTTCAGCGATATCAGGATGGAAAATAGCATTGTTCTTCAAAATAAGATGAATTATAATACCTCAAAAACAATTTGTTTAATTAAATTTTATTGTAAAGATTCCTTCAACTATTGATTTGTAATATTAATACTTTTTCCAAACAATTACAACTCTTACTTCACAAAATCTGCCACAGGGTCATGTGTTGCGTTCAACTGAAATGAAAACAGTATCCAAATATATAGAAATTTAATGAATCAAAATTGAAAGTTCAATAACTCATCATTGTATCTTATGAGTTTACTTCCATATTAGTGCTAGAGGAATGAAAATTATGAGCGCGTAGAACCTCACCATTTTCTCAATGTCAACTAGTTCGTAAAACATCATCAACTTGACTCTGATAAGTGCATCGTCAGCAGTTCTAACCTCGTCCACCTGTAGATAAAACATAATTTTCCTTCATTATCATTTGTAGTGCATCTAACTGAATATAGAGGTAATGTCATAAATAGAGATTATTACCCGAGGAAGTGTGTCATATGACTTTTACGAAACGAGTGTGAATTTTTGTATTGCCCGAGCAAGAGCGAGGGTTAAACACAAATTCGCACGAGTTTTGTAAAAGTCATATGACACACTTTCGAGTGTAATAATTTCTTTATTACCCATTCTATTCCATGTGATTCGCGTAAAAAAGGTCAGAAAGTGGCCCACTTCTCTTGCGACGGCAAGCAACAGTGACGTCACGAACAATCGTTTTATGACGTCACAGACGACAGAATACAGGAACCCGCGTTGAAACAATCGTTGCTAGGCAAACGTGATATGTGCACATGTGCTCATATCAATAATATTAACTCGGTTATTTTCAACCATATGGGTAATAAAGATATATACAGCCTGATGAGCTAAAATTATATACCACTTATATGAAGATATATCATATAACACCATCATTTGTAGTGTGTATTATACAATTATAGACTGGTGATGAGGTCAATACCTGTTTTTATGGACCCGAGAAAACAATATTGACCAAGGACGAAGTCCGCGGTCAATATTGTTTTCTTGGGGCCATAAAACCAGGTATTGACCTCATCACCAGTCCATAATTGTTTTATTATGTATTTGACACAGGAACGAAAAGAAAACAATGAAATACAGTCAAAAATGTAATTTGGTTTCAACAGCTGGAACTACGGTCAGATGACGTCATGGTTACAATAGCATGACGTCATGCAACAATCGTTTGACATCATGCAACAATCGTTTGACGTCACTCAAGTCAATATTGCTTTTGGTCGGACTCGGGCTGGAGTCAATATGCTTTTCTGTCGACAGTCACGTGATGGCCTCTCGACCAATCAGATCGCTGGAAAAATATGCTCACATAATAAATCTGAATATAGAGGTAATGTCATAAAGATATATATAGGCTGATAATCTAAAATAACATATTTCTTATATGAAGATATATCATATAACACCATCAGACATTTTTCCTCCAGACTTTATATTTCATACAATGTAAGATAATCAGGCTTTACAGACCTGTTGAGCTAAAAAGGAATAACGTTTCAATATCTTACAATTTAGTTACAAATGTATATATGAATGCAAACTTACATTGTAGTAGAATTGGTCTGGTATTATTTTGATCTTTTTGAAAGTGTTTTGATCTTTGATGACTTTTGTTTTGTTTCCTGGATCCGTCCCATGCCATCGAAATTCATGTAACCTGTTCAGCAACACATTAAATGGAAATTGTTAATCAAAGAGAGTTGTTCCTATTTTGATATATTGCAGCACAAAAAGTCCTCTTCAATATGAATAAGCATGTAAACATTTACATTCATCATAAAAGAAACTTTTTTTTTAAAAACACAAATATTTTTTAATCTAGTCCCAATTTGTTACAAGACAGAAAGAGGGTTAACAATAACAGGATATTAACCATCACCTTGCTACATAACTCATTATTGATAAAAAAAAATAATTAAAATATATAATTAAAATGAATATCCATATGCTAAAATATGCAATATTATGTAAAGAAAACAACAAACTTGAATGAATTATTCATAATAATTCATAATAATTTTACCACTCATTAGCTGCCGGCATGAATTGACACGGTCCATATTTGATGTATCTCTTCACATTGCCTGTCTCCTTGTCTTGTGAATACACAACCAGGGCCTCGCTGGCATCTAACGATAACATTGTCTCCACATGGACAGAGGCGTGGCGGATTGGGTTACTAAATATGACAAAGGGGCTGAAATATAGAAATATATTGTGGTTATTCCTCACTTGCACAATGACAAATATCTAATTGGTCAGTTTTATACAAATTGTTACTCCCCATTTGATCACTAAATGTAATAATTGCAGATTTCTTCAGCATCAACTTCCTGGGTAACATACAACCAATGATGTCACTACATTTTTCTCACTTCATTTCATGCAGTTATTTTTATATATGTTACCAGTGTAATACTGAAATGTTTTGTTAAAGATACATCCATTGTGTTGTTGGGGGTCATATATGCTAAACGTTATAAATGGTGTTACTTTACCGAGAAGTACCGACTGTTACTGAAAACTACTATTTTTATGATAGTGGACTGAGTATATTCATGATATAGAGGGAAAAGTAGTGATTTCTGATCAAAAACCGGACAATGCATCACGATTGACGAGCGCCAATGAGTCAAACGTAATTTTGGAATCTTATTTATAATAGACAAAATGCCAACTTGAGTTGATAAATTGTTTAATGGGTAATATAACTAATGTGCATGTAAATGGGACATGCAGTTCCGGTTTCTACACGTACATAATGATGTTACTCGATTTTAATTGGAAACTAGTAATTATGATATATTTGGCGATTGGGGATGAATATGCAAGCTGAGTGAATTTATTTATACTGTAAACAGTACATATGATGTGTTGGAACGCATTAAAGCCACATAAAATTTTATGAAACACAATGGATGCACCTTTAATAGGTTAAACATTTTACTAGTGCTTCACTTGAGGTGACAATGGTGTTGTAATGCATCTCGAAAACTAGGTTATTACACTACTAATTATATCATGGTTTAATATTTTCACTATCAAATAGATATTTCATTTCAACATAAAGTTCTTTTTTTTCATTTTACACTTTTTAAAAGTATATTTTAGCCATTGGGGTTAGAATTTCATGTAAAAATATCTACCCTTGTGTATGTGTGACACAGCCATCATGTGATCTGATCACCAAATATTCATTCTGATTGGCTGAATATCTTGTCAATACTCGGAACTTCTCACGCCATAAGAACATCTGAAAACGGACAATGAAACATCACATGAAATAGTACCTGAATGCCTTATTATAAATTCATTCCAGTCATAAGTAATTTTGATCAACAGACCTCTCAGAAATATATATTTCTTGTATAAATATTGTTTAATATTATAACCAAATGTAACTTTGCAAATATTGAAAAAATAATATCAAATTAATTACCCGTTTGGGACCTTCTTCAATTCGTGCATGACCTTGTAAGGTGTATACGATTGCCTGGAAAATATTAAAATATACGCATAAATAATTAGGCTACTGTTCTCATTCAGTGGTTGATAGCGGCCAAACGCAACAAAACCACTTCACTTCCGTAAACAAACAGAACACCACAAACATTCAACCTTGTTTTCAGATAAATCACTTGTAATTTCGGTTTTATATTTGTATCTTTGTTATGAATATGTTACATGTATATTTGCGTTACAATTCCGTTGGTTTAAAGGAATTATTGTATTCGAACGATTAGAATGATTAGTCAGGTAAATTAACAATCATAACAGCACACGTGACGGTAAATAACAGTACCAACACTTATTTGACCTACCTGTTCTCCAACATCAAGTGTTACCCAGCCTATCATGGTGAAGACTCAAAGGTAAGTAACAGTGTGTGATATACAAGTTATTACACCGAAAATGAACATGCTACGTAAACCTACTATCCGGCGACTAAAATCTCAATGATGTGCTGCGTTGCTGTACAACGCTCCTGATATTCTATAAATAGCATTCCGTTATCACGACTGATTCAACTTCATGCTGGTCAAAGGTAAAATAGATTGATTTTCATATAAAATTAGAACTTGTTCGTAAAGAGTTCGAAAACAAGGTAAACAAATATTTATAGAAACATTGATATTCCATACAATAAAACTTTTTTTTTAAAAACGTATCTATCTATTTTCAGATACCTTTTAAACATAAAAAACACCGTTTATATGTGGTTACGACGACGACGAAATACTATTTTATCAATACACTTCGTATATTTCGCATCATGCCATAATTAAAATCTGTGAAATACTTATGAAATTATACTCATCTTGCCTCTTCCACATGTATTACTTACATAAGCAATTAATTTATTAACACGAGTATTTTACTCACATAAGTAAAAGTAAATTTACATCGTTTTCACATGTCGTCTTTACCAGCTATAAGTAAACATAATATCTTGATTAGAACAATAGAATTTTCATCAATCGTTGAGAAAGCTGTTCATGCCAAAACGGAGAGATTTCACATACTTAGATCGTCAGTATTGGTTTGGTTTGAGAGAAAAGAATGGAGACGAAAACGATCTCACGTCACATTGGCGGTCTCAAACCATGAGATGTTCTTTGGTGACAGCATTTGGGTAGAGAACTTTAACATGACTAGAGAGATATTTTATGTTATTTGCTATGAACTGCGGCCATGTTTTCCCACAGTTGATGTTTATGGAAGGGAACCTCTGGAACTAGACCATAAAGTGGACATTGCAGTCTACTGCATGGCATCCTTCCTCTGCAGAGTATCTATACCGTATAGAACTATATAATCTCTTTGGGTATAGGAGTTTCCACAGTGAACGTAATTTTGAAATTTTATTTAAAACAGATTAAAAAATGGGTTGATAATGTTTAATGAGTCATATAACAACTGTGCATGTAAATGGGACGTGCAGTCTCGATTTCTGCACATGCATAATGATGTTACTCGATTTTAATTAGAAACTAGAAATTATGATACATTTGGCGATTGGGGATGAATATGTATGCAAGCTGAGTGAATTTGTTTGTATTGTAAACAGCACATATATGGTGACTTGGAACGAACTAAAGCCAAATAAAAGTTTATGAAACACAATGGATGCACCTTTAACAATATGTACATGGCATCGGCAATGAACTTTCTTAACTGTGCGGGTGTGAAAGATGGGACACACATTTTCATATTCTAATTATTGCATCACCCTTGGCACGTAGTGTCTCCTAGCTGAGGCTGAATAGAAAGGGATGGTTCTCCTTTCTTCTGCAGGCAGTGTGTATATACCATCGATATATCACAACGGACACCAATGTTCGCTGGCTAAGTACATAATGCGAGGGTTTTGGCAGTCCAGAGCTGTTCTACAAGGGGATAATAATCTACCTGTTTCCAAAGTGACCAAAGCAGCCGTAGGAAATGCTGATTTTAACTCCTAAGGGGTACTGAATGTAAACATATATTAACTATCGATGGTTGGACATAGCTTTTCATCGAGGCCCAATGGTCGTGTGGTAAGCTGTTGGTACGGTCAGTGCTGGCGATAGTTGCCTGACTCTGAGGGTACAAGAATATGTGCTATTGAAGGTATTGTTATCCCAAATGTAGCAATGTTAGCCTACCAATAGAAACCATCAAATTGCGAAAAAAAAGATGTGCAAAAGAAATACAAGTACAGATGCAGTCATTCATGGATGACTACTAGAAATAAATGTGGGTGTTTGAAAGAACGACCTTTTATATGTGGATGTTGAGTTTTAAGCACTACCATCACTGCTTGTGTCATTTTCAACAGCTTGTGTTAAATGGTCAGGAAAACTACGGTACATGAATTTGGTGAAATACTCAACTAAGCAAACATAAATTATGTTCACATGATCACAAATACTCCAGGAGTATTTATGCTTATAAGTATATTTAGTTTTACTAGATCTCAAGGGGTCTAGTCAATATATTTTTACTTGGGTACGTTTACTCCTGGCGTATTTTTACTCACGTAAGCAAATGCGTTCACATGCCACCCTAAGTTAAGTTACTTACATGAGTATGTTTACTCACATAAGCAAGTGTGTCCATGTGAAAAGGGCTTTAGGTTGTAGTACGATTATTAGTGAAGCAAGCCTATGCTGGACTACAACCGTTAACGTTATTGTAGTTTTAATGTAGGAACATTTTAAAAGATCGTTTAAATATTCTTAAACAAATTCCACAGACATAAAATTTAGTTAATGTGCACTTTTAGTGGGGAAAGAAACTTATAAACGGTTTGAACGTGCGAAAGGGTAATCCAAATTAATTATATAGCCTAGCTAGTCATAGGCCTATAAGCCTATAAATATATTTCAATTAATAAACTGGTAGCTAGGCGCTTATTAGAACTGTGGAAAATGGCGTTAACCACCTATTAAAATAACCTATCGAAAACAATGTAATGAAATTTAATTATTGATCAAAACAAGTATTTTTTAATTACGACAAAATGTCAATGATTGAAATTAACAAAAAAAACATATATAGATTAGTACGCAAAATTAAAAATTACTTAGCGGTTCGCAACAACCTATACAAATTACCTCCCTTTGAGTTCGCATATTTGAAACGTCATCGCTTTATGTGCACATTGTTGGTTGTCAAGATAAACAACAAAAGGCTGCATGCACGGTGTATCTCTGGGAACATAATCAGGACGGACGGGTTGGATTACTGTTACTGTGTCACTTTATTAGAACTGTCGTCAGGTATGTGTACCATGGCTTGCATTTGTTTTAGCTCTTTGTTTATGTTATATTTAACATATACTGCTGTTTCATGATGGCCGTTTTAGCAAAGAAATGTCAACAATGACATTTACTGTAATATGCCAAACGTATTGACTTACTTCTAGACGAATGATATAAATTCTAGATGTTAACATCCACAATCATATTTCAAATGATCACTGTATAAATGTACTTGTGTACAAAATATTTACAAATAAATATCATTAGAAATAAATGACATTTCAATGAAAAGATGCAACCTTGGTTTGGAAATTGGGAGTCCTCATGAAAAATGTACAAGAATTTGTAGCATTGCAAATAATGTTTCCCAAATATAACGATGCTACAAATAAGATATGTTCAAAACTGTCCAGTATGCTTAACTAGTAATAATAATATGCCCATTTGTATGGCTTGAGTGTGTGCTTAGGGTAAGAGGCTCTATACCTGCATCCCCGTTGTTAGTGGCACACTTTGCAAGATAAATCCCTCGGGCGACATAAGTTTAATTAAATGGGTCTAGTGTATGCTACACACTGGTGTATAGTCATAGTGCTCTATGTCATATGCATTAGCCAAATTTAGGCCTACAACTCACTCGTAATATTTCCTGAAAAGATGGGTCTTCATGAATGAATCAAGGTATATTTTTTCAATATGTGAAAATCTTTATTGGATACCAAAATAAAAAACAAACAAACTTCATAATTATCACCTTGTATTTTTTCAGCGACATAAAAAAAACTTTTCAAGATGGGTCCCCTACCAAAAGGTAGCCGAAATGTCCACATCAACCAGAGCCAGGGCCCTGACACAAATATCATGAAGTTTTACATCACACAAAATTCCACAACGTATGGCAGACAGTGGGAGAAGTTCAAGCCGAGACAAGGACGGCACACAGGAACTGGGTACAAGTCCAACTTCAGACCCGGTGTCTATTACAACCAGAGGCTTGATGAAGTAGACAACCCTGTCATGAGGTAACAAGGAAGGAAAAATTACTTACATTATCCTAAGATTATATTAGTAAAATTGATATTGAGTTAATTCATTCTTAGAAATAATAATGACCCAAGGCATCACTTGCTTATCATATCCATTTTATTCATAATTGCATTTCCAACACAGTGAAAGAAGTACAGATAAGTGCATTATTTTCTGTTCAAACTTTCATCAGCAATGCAGCAACAAAATCTAAATAATAAATTATACATTTAAAGGTACATCCATTGTGTTGTTGGGGGTCACATATTGCAAACGTTATAAATGGTGTTACTTTATCGAGAAGTACCGACTGTTACCGAAAACCACAATTGTAATGATAGTAGATTTAACATATTGACGATATGAAGGTAAAAGTAGTGATTTCTGATCGAAAACCGGACAATGCACAGCGTGTGGCGCGCGCCAATGAGTCAAACGTAATTTTAGAATCTTATTTATAACAGACAAAATGACAAATTTGGTGTGATAATGTTTTATGGGTCATATAACTACTGTGCATGTCAATGGGACGTGTAGTTTCGGTTTCTACACATGCATAATGATGTTACTCAATTTTAATTGGGAACCAGTAATAATGATATAATTGGTGATTTTGGATAAATATGCAAGCTGAGTGAATTAATTTGTATTGTTGACAGCACATGTGGTGAGTTGGAGCGTATTAAAGCCAAATAAAATTTTATGGAACACAATTGATGTACCTTTAATATGTATAAACTTTATCATATCTATTTATGTCTAATAATATGATTTGATAAAGCAACATTAATTATCAAATTCTTCTTTTAATCAATTTCAGTCGTATCTGTGGCAACAATTACATGACAGTCACAACTCGAGATTTCCAACCATACAAGGAGAATAGTGGGACTGAACCTCTACCATTTTACTCACATCAAATGGATTCAGGATTTGTGCGAGACAAACCAATCACTCACCCAACTCAAAAAGAGGTTAGAATATAAAACACATTTCTAGTCTCACAACCTCTCCTAGTCTAATTCTCAATGTAACAGAAATGATTGCATTTGCAACAATTCTTGTCTAACCGTTCTCCAAGTTTGAGTTATTTATCTCACTCACATAGTCTCCCAACAATAACGTACAACATCCTTTATTTTTCTATTATCTGTTGTAAACCTGTCCTATCTAGTTATATTTTCACATTATAATATTATATTTACATCCATCATTTATATATATATTAGTTTGCAAAATATAAAACTATATAAAACTAGCAAGTTCAATATTTACTTCAGTCAATCCTGGAATAAAATTAGTATTGTGCAACACTCTTTTTCTAATTTTTTAAACATTTTAGTTTGAATGTTTGTCAAATGTAAAAGTTTTTAGTGTAACACTGTTATTTTTTAGTTTCAAATCTTATAAACTGGCCACTCAGAATGGATTAAAGTAATCAGCTTAAGCGTCAGTCATTATCTTCCTATGCTTATTTCAGATGTAGAACTTGTACAGGAAGCTTGAATATATCAGGTTCATTGGCTAACTAATTTATTTCTGTCTTTCTATTCTTCAGTGGAATTGAAATATCATTTGTTCAGGAATGGAAATATCAGAAATGTATTAGACACTATTTTTGTGGTGAGATAGATAGAAGACAAGAAACAAAATTAACATTCATGTTCTGAAATTACCTGAAGTTAATGAAGTTACCTTTTGTTTAACAATGAAAAGTTTATACATTGTCTAACCATGTTTGGTTCTCTCAAAGATTATCTTGTCATGGTATGTAACGATACTGTATGTAAACATGGCGTCAGAAATTAAGGTATTTTGCAAAACCTTATAAATGTAAGATCTGCAAAGTAACATCCATAAAACTCCCCCAATTTTGTTTCTTTCAAAATTCAATTATTCATATAGGCAAAAAGGTTAAGGCATAATACCATCAAATCTTGACAGCTTTAAAAATTCTATTTACCTACCTACATTTTATCTTGCTCAGAATCGATAATATGTTAATGTCAGTAAAATTGTCAGTGGCGTAGGAACGGTTTTTGGGGTGGGGGGGGCCCAATTTTTTTTCTTGAGAGCGGGGGGTGGATCGAGCTTGGGTTAGAATACCCCGTCTGTGTTGATTGGTTGTTGGGGGGGGGGGGGATTCTTACTCATTTTTTAATGGGGTTTAAAGCGTGACCTTGCTTTGGGGCCAAAAAAAGGTCACGTGACCTTAATTTGGGGCCAAAAAAAGGTCACGTGACCTTACTTTGGGGCCAAAAAAAGTCACGTCACCTTGCTTTGGAAGCCAAAAATGTCACGTCACCTTGCTTTTGAGGCCAAAAAAAGTCACTTGACACAGGTGTGGCTGTAAAAAATCGACTTTATGTCAAGAAAATACACCAAATTGTACCTAGATCAAATCAGAAATGAACATTTGAAAATGTGTTTGAACTGAAACATGCACCTGAATAGAATAAGCACCGTTAACACATTTTTAAAGGCGGAAATTTAAAAAAATTATAATAGAAATCATTCATTTTGAGAGAAAGGACAGTATGTCCTAGCTGTGAAAGGGACAGAGACCTATACTCGCGAGATAGTTGAAAGGTAGCATGTATCATATTCCTAGTTCTTTTGTTCTTAATATTTCGGATAATAATCATTACAAATGTTTAATCTGCACATGCTGCGTTTGCACTAGGCCACGATTAGTCCATAATCGCAACAATTTGGAATTTTTGAGTGCGTGTGTTAGGGTACTCAGGACCATATAGTTGTAATTGCAAGGGATATGTATGAGCTTCAATATTTGCAAACAAGACAACGGAAGTCACGATAAAATAGAAATAAAATAGGATTGAAATAAAGTCGACAAGTTTTACTTGTTCCAGAAACGGAGAAAGAACATTCATATCTCAGTTCGATCAGAATTAATCCTGAAATAGCATCCAAAATGACATATTGTTTGAAAAATTACAATTTATAATCCAAGAGACCAATACAAAGACATTTCATTCTGTAGAAGGTCATAAAACCATGACACCCAAAAGTTACCAAATCTATTAATTATAATCCCCACTTGCCAAGGTGCCTGTACACAGAACTTCAACTTTCTAGAGTTACTGGTTCTGGAGGAAAAGACAAATATAGTCCTTGAGTTTGTGGCCCCTGAGGACCTTATTAGGGATCAATAGGTCACCAAACATATGAATCAGAATCTCCGCTTGCCAAGCTAACTGTACTAATGATTCCAGTTCTCTGGAATCAGTGGTTCTGGAGAAAAAGACGAAACTAGGTTTTAATGCTGTGGTTCCTTGGGCCCTTATTAATCAAGATAGGCATGATCTAAGGAGTGACAGTAGGAGTATGTACACGAGATGCCAACTGTCTGTAGTCACTACAGAGCTGGTTCTAGAGACGAAAGACGAAATATGTTTTTGAGGTCAGGTCTGATGAGCTAAAAACGTTTTCAGGAGTGGCCAATGTTGCCCTTACTAGGGGTCACATGGTCACCAAATGTACAATTTCAATCCCAAATGTCTTAGGAGTCGATATTTCAACTTTCTAGCTCTTACTTCTGGAGAAAAAGCCTAAAATAGATTTTTTGGGCCATGACATCTGAGGACCACCAGGGCCACAAACTCGGCAATTTAAGATCCCCATTTTCCGATTTTTGAAACGTATTAAAAACGTATCAAAGCACCCTCCTCCCACCAAACACAGCTATAGGAACAACATTCTTTTCAATTTCGTCTGAAAATTGGGGTTGCCATGTCGTATTTTCACTAGAAGATGCTGTAGGATCAAAATTTTCATCCATATTAGTGTTAAAAATAGGGTGAGGACTCGTCATATTATCTGTTTCTGAAAAAATAGTATGAGAAAAGAAATTTTCTTCAAAATTGACACAGACTTTTTGCTCCTAGAAGGCGCTATTGAACTTTTTTCGTGGGTGAAAAGTGGGGGGGCCGTGCCCCCCCCGGTTCAGAAGTGGGGGGGCCCGGCCCCCCCGGGCCCCCCCTGTTCCTACGCCTATGATTGTTTATGCTTTATTTTGTGACATTCCAAATATCTGCCATCTGTGTAACATGTAGTTGAATTCTCAGCTCTTTAAATGATGGTACTTCTAAAGAAACTATCCTCTGGTCGATATCCAGTTAGTACATATCTGTTAACATCTGTCAGTCAATCAAAACATCTTGAATGGGCAACCGTGAATTTATCATCATATTTCAACAAGCTTGACAATGACCATTGGATAATTTCATTAGATGTAGTGAGTATAGAAGGATAGTTCTCTTGTCTAACACTTAGACTCTGAAAAAAATGTTTTTAAATTTCGTAAAGAGCCTAGGGCAGGGGATTTTCAGGAAATTTCTGATTTTCTAAAAATCCCATTTCTCAAGATCATAGGCTCTTTTTCAATATATAATAGAATGGTGATATTTTATGAATAAAGACTTTTTCAGAGTCTGAGCTTCACACTAGAGAACACTCCATCTATAGTAATTAGATAGTCCTGTCTGTCTATAGAAGATCCTGTGTCTATCCCTCTGTTACCCCTAGTCTCTCCTCCTGTAGGTAAAGGATGTCTTCATTGACACACGAGTAGCTAGCGCTCCAGCTAACATCCTGCCACGCGGCAAACCTCGTCTTCACACACTCAAGGCAAAAGATCCAGTTGAACTGGAAAATAATGGTTATGTGAGTAGATAGCAATGTTATATTTATGTGCTAAAAAGTGATCTTTACTTCCCGTAAATTACACTGTTTTAAACAAAATTATTGCAGATAACTATGCTCAATGTAAATAATTATTGTTATTAAATTATTAAAATCTTGAGTTATTGTTCATGAGTTAACAGAGATAATTTTAAATCCAAGTTGTTCTTTGTTACATATTTTGTGTGTGAATATATTCTTTTGTCACATGTTAGAAGCAAATTATGTGTCCAATATTCATGGGACTGGATTACTTCAACTATTGTCCTCAAATCATGTTAAATTTGAATTGAAAGGATATTAACTTAATATTATTGTTATATTACAAATTATTGTTCATAATTACAAATAAAAAAGCAACAAACTTTATTATCAGGGACCCAAGTACATGGCAACAGAAACACAAGAGAGATTCAAGACTCCTAAAAGTCAAAGTAAGTGTGCGACCTTCCTCTATGGACAATACGAGGAACGTATATATATATATATATATCACCAACATTCTTGGATAAAACGGCTTAATATTTGATGACATAAGATAAGATAAGATAAGATAATGTCTTTATTGTCCCAAGGGAAATTTGTTTTACATCATATATACAACTTCAACCTGCATGTCCTGTCTTATTCTGGGATACTATTTCTTTAGCAAGTTACCTTTCATTTACAAGTTAACATTCCTGTAAATTGGTCATTCAGAATGGTTTGCCACCAGTTAGTTCAACAACCAAAGAGATATGTTTTTTTTATATAATTCAATTATTTATATTGATTCTATTTCAAAGTTCATATACATATTTCAAGAGATTATGTTGTGTTTCCATGATTACAGTGGATCTGAGTGGGAGAGTGGTAGGCCCCCAGGAGGGCACAGGCTTCACCCACAGTTACAGCGTTGAACCCGTCACATTCCAGCCCGGCTCAGACTACAAGAACGATAGGCCTGTGAGTAGAACTGTATCAGTAAATTTAAAGGTGGTAAGATTCATAGACCCCCCTCAGGATCCACCACTGCCTGGCCCTGCGGTCATGAAGAAACTTAAAGGTACATCCATTGTGTTGTTGGGGGTCAAATATGCCAAACGTTAAAAATGGTCTTACTTTATCGAGAAGTACCAACTGTTACCGAAAACTACCATTTTGATGATATTCGACTTAGTATATTGACGATATGAAGGTAAAAGTGTCGATTTCTGATCGAAAACCGGACAATGCACCGCGTGTGGCGCGCGCCAATGAGTCAAACGTAATTTTGGAATCTTATTTAAACCAGATAAAATAAAACATTTGGGTTGATAATGTTTAATAGGTCATATAACTACTTTGCGTGTAAATAGGACATGCACTTTCGGTTTCTGCACATGCATAATGATGTTACTCGATTTTAATTGGAAACTAGTAATTATGATATATTTGGCGATTGGGGATGAATATGCAAGCTTAGTGAATTTGTTTGTATTGTAAACAGCACATATGGTGTGTTCGAACGTATTAAAGTAAAATCAAATTTTATGAAACACAATGGATGCACCTTTAATGTCTAAAAAGTTTGCTTCACTTTTACGATTTTTGTTTCATCTCAAAATCACTCTTGAACTAAAAATATATATCGTAAGGAAATGACAATGAGGTTTACATAAAAACATGACACATCATCATTGCACTACAGGGCTATGAGACATGGCGACCAACCGGTGTCAGTATTATGAAAACCAGCTTCCTGCCATCAGAGTTCCCCAGGGTAGGTACAAGTTTTCAGCTGTTTTAGGGAAGCTATGTAAATGTACAGAGTTACAATTCTATTGAATAAGGTAATGCTAATCACCAGGAATTGAGCTGATGATGCAAATCACTGAAGGCGTTATAATGACGAGTTGTAAAGATATATGGTTATGAGCTGTGACATATTTTGAAATATCTTGTTGAAAGTCTGACACAATACATGATCTCATAGAGGATCGACCTATAGTAATTGAAGAAAACTCCTAAGAAAGTTCAAATTCAAAAGAAAGCATTAACAAAATTGGAATCATTATTTGAACTCTTAACCTTTGTAAAACAGTACTATTCTCTATTAGATTAGATATTATATAGACTGTTATTTCCCACAGGGTAGAGAACCCCTGCCCAACCTGGCTGCCCCGTCGGACCATGATTCCGGCTTCACCAGGGAGAAGGCAAAGCCTCTGTACGTTCACAGAGTTATGGGAGATGTGAGTTGAGTTTTTTCAAACAATGTTTTACCTAAAAACATTTTTTTACATTTACCACCTGCAATAAGATTTATATGTTTCATGAATAAATTACTGAATATACTCATATCCTAAGTGTAAGACCCACAGCTGGTGATATTTGTTATAGGGAAGACTTATCTGCATTATCTAAAGCTTATACTGTTTATTCTAGGCGTATGACAAGGCTGGAGATATGCCTGGTCTGAAGCTGGACCGAACACGCAAGAGGGATCCCACTGAGTTCCTCAACATGCAGCAGCCAAACAACCACTCCAGGTACTTGAATCTGTAGTCAACTGTACAATAAAATAGTAATCTGAGAACAGTCATTTCCATACAAACCTTTCTTCACATGTTATATGTATCTTGTGTCTGTGGAGACATTGTAATTAAGTTTTATCACAATGGCTTTTGTTTAGAGACACTCAATGAAGTAGAAACATCATTTTCAAGTTCAGATTGCTTGAATCTTCTCAAAATTTGATTTGAAAGGCTTTTATAGAGTTTTAGTTGAACATATGATTTAAATATTTCCCCTTCAAAGAGTGTTATCAAGTGAGTGAGTTTTTGTAACGCTGCTTGGGCAATATCACAGCCATTTGTGGCAAGAGAGTGTTATCAAAGTGTTATGCATAGTATGTGAAAGGACCTGTCCTTTACTCTGTCAGTTCATGCATTTTGCCACATTTATTATTCCAGCGTGTCAATGAACGTCTTCAAGGGTCAACAGCAGCCAGATCTGTCCGAGGCTGGACGTCTGGGCCGTACAGCGACCGGTCAGTTGGAGCCCTCCGGCTATAGCAACAACAGTGACCGCTTCGTTCAGACCTCGGACGACCCAAGGAGGTTCACCACTCATTACATGACAAGGTTAGTATTGTAAAGGGGGAATACTCCTAGTTTTTGGAGTGTCATGCATCTAAGTGATGAATAGTGTTAATACAGTTAATCCTGTGTCAAGTTACACAAATTCTCTCGCAAACACTCAATGTTAAAACAGGATATCTGGGTGAACAATGTGTCACTGAACACATGATAGGGTTTTCAAAGGGGAGACAACTCCTATAGGTGCATGATTACTGTAGTAACAGCAATAAGTCTGACTCATCACTGATCTTGCAGATTCACGGATGTGACGCCATACGGGTTGGACCGAGACGGCCACTGCCGAGGAGGACTCCAGCAACAGAAGCCTGATGGTTTCACCAAGAGTACCTCCGTACACGTACATGGAGCGGACATCAACACCACTGACACACTTAGACGTCTAGAACCATACGTCTCAAGGTAACTACCTTGTTATCATTTGTTTTTGTTGTAATACAGCTGAATAGTGAATTAAGGAATATTATTTTCTAAATATATGGTAATTCTTTTATATGAAAAACTTTTAACTGAAGGTTTTTTTAGTTGGCTTTATCTTTATAACTTTTTGAAATGCCCTTTATAAGATGGTCATATGTCGATAAACAAAATAAACTCTTCTTCTAACATGATATACATCACCTTTAGCACTACCATATAAAGGGGGTCGCCTTATACACGGTCGCCTTATACATAGTAATATACGGTCAGAGGTCACCCACAAATAAAATATCTGTAATCCTATGTTCCAGGAGTATAAAGGCGAGAGACGTGTTCTACGACGACCACCTCCATGATAGCAAGTCCCATCGCATCACCTCGGCTGTGTTTTAGTTGTATCCACTCCATTAGTCACTAAATCTGTGATATACCTGGTTCTTATTGTATGTTTCCTACAGTCTTTTCCCCTCATGCAATCTAGCTTAGAAAAATATTGTTATTGATTAACCCATATTGAAATAAGTGAAGTCATTTGAACTTTATTTTGTACATGTAGTTTTTACATGTAGAATTATACAAATGCAAGTAATTCAAGTGTAATCTGGCTGCAAGGAAACACAGTTGAAATGTTTCGTTACTTTTGAATTTCAACTGATGTTTCTTTGGCCCAACAATTTTTGTTACAAAGGTGTAACTTGAAAATTGGTTAACCTGTTGGTATTATCATTGAAACTCAATTTCATCGATTAAAAATGACAAAAGTTCAAGATGCAAGATAATGCATATTAGAATCAAATTTTAAGATCAACTTGTACATATTTAATACAATTTGTCACTGTGTATATATGTCTGTACAGTAGAGTGGTGTGCTTACTTATAGTATTATTGTTACATTTTTATTATTGTTTGCTCAATGAATGCCAATATATGGCCAGTGATAAAAATAATAACCACTATTAATTCTGCTATTCATGACCTACCGGTAAACTGGGGAATGTTTCACTGAACACTTTAAGATCCACATTAATCTTTCTTTCCTTACAGAGCTTACTCAACTCATATCTTCCATAGTAACCTCTGTTCTAAACAGACCATATAAGTTTTCATGTCTGACCAATAGAAAATCAGGATCGGTTGCAATCAAATTTAGTTGTACAATCAGTAACTAAGCATTCTGTCTGTTCTAACTACCAGTCAGAAGTTTCTGTGGATGCTCACATATTTGTTACAGGACAGAAGTCATTCAAAAATATAGGACAACTTTGATGTGATAGAAGTAATTTTGGTTATCTATCATCACTAGGGTGGTTTTGAATTAGTTTGTATCACTGAATTAACCAGAGGTTAAGTGGGATGTTATGACTTGAGTCAACTCCTGGAAAACTCAGAATACACATACGATGTACCAAAACCATATTTATCTCCTCTTTTACATACTTGACATAAATGTTATGTCATCATGTCCAATTTAACAATTATTTTTCAATACTATCACCATTATGTAGAAGGCTTGTACATAAAATTTTGCTCACAAGAAATTTACTATTGGGATAGCAGGGTTAACTTTGTAGTAGATGTTTATGTCTACCATAACACTGTCTCATTATTTGACTTTAATCAATAGCTCAATTTTATATCCGTTTAGTCATTGCTCACATTTATTGTTTTAAGAAGTCCTTACTTTTGTGATAAGCTCAGCATTGATTTACTTGTAGACGGTTGATTCTAACCAATTGTACAGTATAGGTATGATTGCAGGACAATTCTTGTATATGAGTGTGTTGTTATATGTTTTAATTAATAAAATATCCCAATATACTGGTCTATTTTTATTATCCCCCGCATGAAGCAAGGGATATAGTATTCGGCTGTGTCATGTACGCACGAAATGGAGTAACTCAAGTACTGTTCACTGGATTCTTTTCATATTTTGCATATAGCTTCCCCAAAAGGAGAGTAATGTTCCTACAGAGTTTTGTGACCTTGACCTCACAATGAGACTTTGTCATTTTACCCTTGTCAGTTGGATACCTCAAGAACCATTCACTAGATTTTCTTCATATCTTGCACATAACTTCTCCTAGGGAAGACAAAGGGTTGATTAGGTTTGGTGACCTTGACATTATTCTCAAGGTAACAGCGAAAGTTTGAATTTGTTGATATGTGATCTTGCATGTTAAGCTTGTCAGCAGGATATCTCAAGAACCATTCACTGGAATTTCATCATACCTGGTATCTTACACAAAGCACCTTCTTGGAATGAAAAATTTTCAACTGTTATATTAGTACACACATTTCATCGTGATTCATGAATATTATCATTATCAATCAACTCCAAATAACAGAGTACATATAGAAATCTTTAGTTGGAAGGTATAATTATTGATACAAATCACCTTGCAGGAAATAATACTGAACATAAATCTATAGTCTAGTCTAGATCTAAATCCAAAGCCATAACACAGCTATATACATCCTGCTCCATCAGTGTATTTGTATCCATTACTCTATTATACACCTCGACAAAAGTGTCGCACCACCCATTTGAAATTGAAACCAGAAATAGTTTTGCAACTGTTGACATTACAAGTTCAAATCGAATATCCCACATCATTATGTGAGCATGACATCATAAACACACCTTGTTCCGGGCTGCACATGCATGCATGCTTTAGGCATGTTTGTCCCAGGAGTCGGTTTGCCAAAAATGCAGTATGCACATAGGCACTTTTGGTGCATGTTATGTTGGCAGTCACAGCAAAAATTAGCTGGGCGTCCACTTCTCATAGATCAGCACCGCCATGTCTGTTTAGCCTGGTGCCAAGCATGTGCTCGTTGGAATCTTAGGACATGGAGAAGAATCCATTGGTCCAAAGAATTTTTTTTACTGCGTCATACAGACGGGAGGGCACAGATTTGGAGGCAGAAAGGCACGGCATATGATCAGAGGATCATTCAACCTGAAGTCCGATTCAGAGGTGGATCCATCATGATGTGGGGGTGTTGTTCTTATGATTGTAAGCTTGACCGTGTCACAGTTTCCGGTACACTGAATGGACAGAGGTACCAGAACCTGATCCTGGATGGTTCTGTAGTCCCTCATTTCGACAACCACGCTCTTGCCACACATCCAATCTTCATGGACAATAATGCCAGACCACATTTCATTGGCTAACATATTACATGATATATTATAGCCATGAGTAACCAGCCTACAGCAAAACGAGAGTTATTGGGCTCAGGGAATCAGGGTATTGTAGTAGGGTAGCGGATACAAATACACTGATGGAGCAGGATGGGCTATACAAGGTTGAGCTACATTATTACCAGGAATATTTTGTAATTGAACCAGAAGGAACAATGTGACACTTCCATCAGTGGCTATCGATAAGTATTCATCACACTGCTGACTGCACCGATTTCTTGGACGATGGAACATCAATAACCAATAAAACAAGACAGGATTGGATTTCTTATTGAGAATATAAAAGGAGAAAAAGTTTAAACAAAGACAACACACACATTTTAAATCACAATAAAACTTTATTTCTTCAGAGCTAAAAATGCAAAATAATTTCAACATTCTCTGGTAAAGTGGATGTCAGGGAGCTAGTCCTCAAGGTTGAGATCCCCTCACTTCCCTCCATCTGTAACAGACTGGGCTGCTTGAACATACAGCAATCAAACAAATACTTACTTATCCCTACTCTCTGTCGGACCTTGTCTGTCCTTGTAACTTTTGCATACATACCTCCATCATATTGAGCAAAAACTAACGTTCACAAGAAAACCAAATCAAGGAAAAACTAAAGATAACAATGTAATTAGTGCAAAACAAAATGTCATCATTGTAGATATTGCAATGTTGATAAGACGACGGCTCCACATAGATATGGCACATGGTTTGATCATTTACGAGTATATCTGCATATTCATATCAACGTCATATTCTTCCGATATAATCAAGCTTTTGATTTCATTGACAAATTACTGATAACAATGTGATGCATACCAAGGGAACTGTAACACTTTTCATCACATAAATATTGCCAAAATAACCTTGTACAGTACCAGTAATAATACTTTAGTTGCCGGTATAACTACAAACAGACCAATAATGACTCTCGGCTCTTTCAACTGGGGACTCATTCAAGATCTCTGCATTCTATCGAGAAAATTTTATTTGCTTTTCATAAGGAACAAAGAATACATTTTGATTAAATATTAGTTACATAAGAAGTACATGCCATTCAGATAATGAAGAAATGTAACATTTAATGTCATTTTATTCGTTGACTGATTTTGAAGTAACGAACATTTTGCTTACAGTCAGATGAAAAGATCATGCTGATATGTATGTCAGGAGTTTTCTTTTGCCTGGTATGTTTAGTCACAAAACAACATTTAAAAAGATATTTTTAAAACCTGATGTAAACATATCTCCAGTGTACTCTTTTTTAATAGATATAATGGAATGATTTTGTCTTTAATAATAATAATAATATTAATAATAATAATAATAATAATAATTTGTCAAACAATGCAAAAATATGCAAATATTAGATATATAACAGCAAATAAAATATTTCATTTAGGTACCGGTAACAGCTATTTCATTTCTTTGCCATGAATATCATATAACTTTTGTAAGTTTAGTGTTTCAACGTGATGACTACTAAACTAATACTACTAACATTTTAAAACTTTTAAATGCAGAAATAAAATAAAACTTATTTATAATTTTAAAAACAAATATTTAGATATGTCAACTTACTTTTCAAATCAAGAAATCCTCAAGCTTTACAAATGTATTTTATTTTCCCTAAAAATAAAAAAAAATCTATTCTCTATTAAATAAACAAAACTAAGGAAATAAAATGCTTCTAATGAATAAGCTTAATAATTTAATGATTTAGGTTCTTTCACATTGAAAGAGCATAAACTTGACTTGGTTCCTGGCAGCATTGTGATCTTTAGAAGTTGTGATCTAAGTTGTGATCTAAGTTGTGATCTGAGTTGTGATCATTGCGATCTAAACAATAATGTCAAATTTGATAATGTCTTTGATTGTTCAAACGAAATAAAATAGTATTAGTCTGTAAAGCTAAATAAAAACAATAACATAAAAATAACAATACTTATAAAGCTGTATCAATGTATGTAACATTCTGTAAGGGTACTGTGAACAAACAAAGATATGGTATACTGATTCAAACAATATTAAAATATATGTTTTGCAATTAAAATAAGCTATATATCAAATGCTATTGGTTAATTGATAAATTCATTTCAAAATGTTACTAGTAGTAGTATTAGTAATGATAGCATTCCCTGAATTATATATTGTCAAGGGCAAGCAAGCCAAGAAAAACACAAAGTCATTGTTCTACACAAATATGATTGTAGTATCTTTAAGCATTGAATTATAAGTTTCGATGCTAAATAACTTTAAAAACAAATAAGAAAAGATGCTCTTTTGATCGTTGATTTTAAAACCTTTATACACAAACCTTTATATATAAAATCATTATGACACTGATTCTATCATTCAAGTACCATTGACATTTCTTTAAACAAAGACCTCATTTTTTACATTCATAATGTTTAAAAGAAACAAACAGCATTAACTGAAAAGCACAGGTCTAAAGAAAGTTAAACGTACATTGAAAAAGAATTTGTTCCTAAAGATAATAAATGTATATCAATGTTAGATTAATAACCGTCCAAATAAATCAAAGCGAAACTTTTTTGGACATTATTGAGGTATCCTTGGCAAACCATAGACAGCCTTATATTTGTTTAATTTTAAAGTAACAATATCTCTTAACAATATCACATTCAACTGCTTTTAAAAGAGTAAATATTGCAAATATTGTATAGAATTTTATTATTGAATAACTGCAACTTTTGATCTTGTAAAATTGAAGATATGACCACAAGTTTTAAGATGACAATTATGAATAATTATACTATTTACAAGACAAAAATAAAATATAAGATAATATATCATACCCTAAGATTGTAGAAAACAGAATGCAACTTAAAAAGATTGCACAGCATAAAATATATCATTTATGTCAACACCAGGTACGTGTACGTTGGACAAGATGAACATGCTGAATGATAAAAACTAAAGCTGTATTTAAATGCACTCTTTGACATGGTCATCCACTTTCGAGATACAGTTTGCATGGCGTTTTCGATACTGGGTTAGGACCGAGGGTTATAGGTTAGGAACGAAGTTTAGGTTAGGGGTTAAAGATTAGGGTTGGGTCTTGGGTCAGGCTCAGGTACAGGTTGAGGTACAGATTTGGATTTGGTATGAAGTTTAGGTTAGGGGTTAAAGATTAGGGTTGGGTTTACGGTCAGGCTCAGGTACGGGTAAAGGTACAGATTTGGATTTGGTATGAAGTTTAGGTTAGGGGTTAAAGATTAGGGTTGGGTTTACGGTCAGGCTCAGGTACAGGTCAAGAAACATGATCAGGGTATGGCTATAGAATAGGGTAAGAGCAACTTCTGAGTATTCTGCACCAGCGTATCAGCATGCTGCACTTGGATGTAGTAGTGCAATCAGATATCTCTGGCACAGGAAAGGAGACGAAATGCATCAATGCTTAAATAGCTAGTGATAGAGACTGGCGCGAGTTATACCTTGCTCGGGAAGTTGTGGTCTAGCTCGTTTTTAGGTATTATTTAGCAAAGCCTTATATAATCAGGATACTTTGTGAAAAAGGATCTCAAAAAGTCTTACATTTTCAGTATCATTATACAACATTCGTGAAAAGGAGATATATAATTCCAAAGATTACAAGAAAATGAGGGACTTGAGCAATAGGAATACAATAAGGCAAAAAGTATTTCAATAAGCATCATTTGACGAAACTGATGCAGATGTATTATTCCAAGGATCTCTGTTATTTGCACAGCCTCCAATGTCAAGGCTTGTACAGTTTTTTTTATGAATTCAAATCAAATTGACATATCTCATTGAGTTTATCTATGAGAAATGCGTCAACTTCACACGTCATGTCGTCTCCTATCATGGGTGGCTACAGGTAGAGAAAATACTATTCTAAAAGTTCATTTAACAGACGAAAATAAAATCAAGTTAGCATCTAAGGGACTCTAAAAACAGGAGCTATATAGAGAAGCATACATTGACAAGGCATTAGCAAACAAATGTATATTATATATTATGTAAAAAGTTCAACAATCTTATTGCATCCCCTAAACTCATGTTACAGATTTTATATGACCATACCATTGTGGTGTTAATAATTATTGTAACAGTATAACAGGAAAATAACTCACAAAATTGCAAGTCAATTGATCCCTCAACACAATTTTAAATATAATAAAGTGATCGTGCATGTATAAACTAGTTAAAATCCTGCAGTAGTCTCTCAAGTTCAAACTTTTAGTTTGCTGCAGATTTATATTAAAAAAACTTTGTCAGTTTTGTTGTTATTGTTCCCATGCATCCAGTGTTCTAAATAGCTATCAGCCCGCAAGCCAATTACTCATTAGTTTCTGATGGAGCCAGTTGCATAATTGGCCAGCAAGCTGTTTGGCTTGTTGGATTTTCAATAAAATCAGTGTCTAAGCATGGTATATTCTGAGAAGGGCTTGTTGATATTCTGATCAAAAGCTCTGCACAGTCAGTAAAGAGTGAAATTTATTTTGTACACTGCATGCATCTTACTTTTATAATGTAATAATCAAAATATCACATTCTCTAACAGTGTAATTATCATAATGTCCCATTCTCTAAGGATGTAATTTTCATAATATCACATTCTGTAACAGTGTAATTATCACAATATCACATTCTCTTAGGATGTGATCATCGTAATATCCCACTGCATTCATCCCCTTACTTTTACGAGGTAATAATCATGACATCCCATTCTCTAATGATGTAATCATCGTAATATTCCATTCTCTAGCAATGTAATTATCATAATATCCCATTCTCAAACAATGTAATAATCATGATATCCCATTCTCTAAGGATGTAATCATCACAATATCCCACTCCTCATAAACGGTACAGCCTCAACATGGTCATGGTAAAATCTGTAACACAATTATCACCGTTTGGTTCTAGAATGAAAGCAACAAACAACATCAGGATCACACAGCTACAATAGACCCCGTCATAGTTTCAGTATGACAGACTATGTATGTATGTAATATCAATCAATGTAAACGCTTTCCATTATGTTACATGAAACATTTGTCACTTCAAATTGATATGGCAAAGTTAAATATGCATATATATAATGATAAAACAGTGTGACTGCTACCTTTTGTCTGTTTGAAACTGAGCTGTACTGAATAACTTAAATTTGATTTCAAACTTTATTTCGACCTTGAAATGTTTAAAAGTTACTTAAGTTTAAAGGTATTTTTTTGTTTCAATAATGACATTGCCTCTCTCATACATTTCATTTACTTACATTCATTTTTATTTATCTACAATCGTCATATTTTTTTAACGAACAAAGCGTTTAAAGATCTGTTAACCACATATATTTATTTTAATATTACTAACAGCAACAATTCTTGTGGTAAAGTACACTTAACAGGGACATTTCAGAATTGCAATAAATCTAAATGATAACTGTATGTAGATGTAAGAAGTTCATTCCAATGAAAGATGGTAGTGAATGAAATAACGCCTGTCAGATAACCTGTAACCTGGTAAGTTTTGGGTTGGACTTTTGAGGTTTTTGCTTGATTTTACCATGAAATATGACAAAGTCACAGTCTGCTAACCTTTCAGGCTCATTTCATACACTGATGATGAACAAATCCAGATATTTACAGTTTTAGTCTCATTTTTGAAACTCAATCCAGTGGTATCGTAGCTGAAACACATGCTGAAAAACAGAGTAATAAAAAACCTCACATGTCATAAAGAGTTAGTTGAGGAGATGTGAAGAATCTGAAACAGCCTCTTCACACTATTATATATATACATGTAAATACAGAGCAAAGTCTACCAAAAATAAAAGCTGTTAACCTTTGAAAATAAACACTATATTTGACCACAAGATTACGGTCACAGACTTGCGTTCAGGTAGATTACTTCCAGGAATATTGGTTTGTTATACGATACCAAGAGGTCTTTTTTGGCTCATCCATATTTCTTGTATGTATCAATATTTTGAAAATATGTTACTGAACTTGTATTTCAGATTAAATCGTTTTTTAGAACAATACCATTTGTATAACCAAACTTCAGACAATTAAAATATTCTTGAGTTTTGATCTGATGAATAATATGTTGTTGTCTATCTGTAAATTTCTTGAAGCCAGCAAAATGGGAAATGAAATTTCTTTTCTTTTGGACTGAATCAGGAAGAAAAATTTTGTTGATTGAGAGTATGGGAACAAAAAGAAATATGGCCGACCTCTCCTGGCCCTGAACGCAAATCAGTGATAAACACATGACTCAGCCTAGAACTATCCCAACTCCCCTGCCAGACAGGTGGGCTATGCCTCAGACTCCTGGGCGGCGAACACCTCGTCCGAGTGAATGGAGGACAGTCTACTGTCAGGGATACCATCCACCGCGGTGCTGTTGAGGGAAGCCTGGGGAGTCCCATGTTGTCCTGGGAGGCGTGGGCGGGGAAGCTTCTTGTCTGATCCTGCCGCCTCCTCAAACACCTCCGCATCATCCTGCAGGTGAGCTATGTCCATCATTTCCGTTGATCGTCTCATTTTCGAGAGCGCAGGTTGAATGAAGAGCGACTCTGATTCACAATGTTTTAAGAAATGTGGGTGTTTCCGCTTTGTGGGTTCGAATCGAATCGGAGGATGGTAGGCTCCATGTGGGTAACCAGTTCCAGCAGAAGAGTAGTGCAGGTTTGGATGACCATACTCATACTGGGTCGACTCGTCAGGCGAGTGCCGGTTGTACACCATCTTGTGACCATCTTTGACTTGATACGAAGGGTTCTCTATAGGATTACCTGAAGGATCTGTCACAGTCACACAGTTTGAGTCTACCACTGGTTGTTCCTCTTTCTCCTGCTCCAATATAAGAACACTCTTAGGTCCATTTAACGCCGGCTTAGCCGTGTTACCATTATCTACACTCTGTCCTTTAATCAGATCATCATCAAACTCAACCTTTTTCCTCTTGGCATTGCTCTCCACTACATTCATCTCTTCCTCATCTTCAGAACCTGTGTCAGGCACATCAATCTTAACACTCTCCGACCGAACCTTATGTAAGGGGGATTGCTCAATAGTCTTCAGCTGAGGGGAAGACTGAATGGGTCTGCGAGAGCCTTCCCGGTCGATGAGACTGCCGGTGTGACTCAGCCCTCCAAGACTGGACACGTCGGAGAGAGCCTCGGGACTTGCTAGAGGAGCATTAACCCATTCTTTCTCCTGGAACTCGAGCTGGTCAGGTCTGCCTCTTGAAGAAGTGCCCACAGCATTCATCTGCTGGATCTGCTCCACGGTCAGCATCTGTTCCGGGACCACGTTCTCCCAGCTCACCGTCTCCGATTGAGGACCGTTCCCATTGCTGGTGGCACCACCTGCTGCCTCCGGCGCCGTATAGCATGTGTTAGTGAAGCTGGTCTCCACCACCGCTGCTCCTGCTGCTCCTGCTGCACCTGCTGTCCGTGCTGGTGATGCGTTGTTAGCAGAAGAGAGAGACTCATGGGACAGCAATGCCTTTCTTTCTGCTTCTGTTAATGTCCGCACAGGCTTTGCTGGGCCAACTTTCTGTAGAACCTGGAAACATGATGTTTGATAATGAATAGTTAAACAGCCTGCTGGGATACTCTGATTTGTCCTCTTTTTGTTTCTTGCTCTTTGACATTCAAACTCAGTAAAATTATCTCTACATACAGGGTGAAAAGGTCCCAAAACCTTTAAGAAAACCCATCTGAGCTACAAAGGTCTTAAATCTCATTGCAAATTTAATGTGAGAACTCTTCAGACTTGTATATATAGACTGTATAACTGGAATAAAATATGTATAATTGTTCTCCTATTCACCTTCTCGAGAGCCTCCAGGACATTGTCGGGCATGTGGTCGTTGATCATGGTGGGGGAGATGAGCACCTCATCGAAGTCTCCATTCCCGGCCCACACCGCCTGGTACACCGGCTCACTGCTGTGACACACCGGCCTGCAACAGCCACTACACACACTCAGTGCTTTGTTATTAGAATGGATAACCATTATCAGGGGCGCTGTTACAAGATTGACAAGTAGGTTATTTCCATCACATAGTTGGGGTGAATAACATTGAAATGATGTTTTCCTGTTTGATAGAGATAGGCTCAGCTATACCTCTATTGGTTTGAACAATATTTATCCCCACAATTCTGGTCCTTTAGTATTCTGATAGTAATCTGCTCTGCTTTGTAATCTGATAAGAGGCTCAAACTAAACTCTTCCTGTCCAAAAAATCAGAGTCTCGTAGTAACTTTGAAAATGAGGTCAAGGTCACCCAAATCAAATGGTGTCTGCATATTCACTAAATGAAGATTGGTGCTAAACTTGAAGTCTATAGGTGCAGCGGTTCATGAGATATCGTGCTAATAAGAAACGGGGCGGACGTACAGACGGACGGAGGGACGTACGGACGGCAGCGGGGGACAACAAAGAGGTGATCTTTGATTGACTAAGTGATTACTTTTTTATGAGCTGGATAAGAAATATTTCAGGTATCCTTACTC
This sequence comes from Gibbula magus, assembly GCA_936450465.1. Classification (NCBI taxonomy): domain Eukaryota; kingdom Metazoa; phylum Mollusca; class Gastropoda; order Trochida; family Trochidae; genus Gibbula; species Gibbula magus. The sequence goes on from OW388293.1 coordinate 32,812,012, forward strand.
TCCTGTAAGGGGGAGGGGGGAGGGGGGATGTTTCTACACATCATTTATTTTAGGACTTGCATATTAGGGTGGGGGCATGCTACCACACGGATACCAGGGGGGGCATGTTTCTGTGCATCATTTATCATTATGGGTCACCTATTAGGATGGGGGTATTTACTACCACTGTTGGATGACCTACTTGCGACATAAGGAGTAATACAGTAATTCAACAGGAGGTGAAGCCTCAATTGCATATGATCGGAAGGAAAGAGACCAATAACATAAGATATTTTCAAATATCTTCGACAATAGATTTCTTGTTGTGAGGATATCTAATGACACAGTTTTCTTGATAATGTTTAAAGCCATCAATGGTGAATTTCACAAAACAGTTCAATGATGTAAATATTTGAAATGAAGGTCAAAAATAAAACGATGATTATGAAATAGATAAAAAATTAACAAATGTAATTATCTACATAATGAATATTTATATTGATAAATATACCTGAACATATGAGATCAAGGAACATGCTATCTCAGACAAAACGGATTAACCCCTGCCCCATTAATATAAGGGTTGAATTAGATAAGTTAAGACTAACTACTACTATTCCTCTTAGTTCATGCAAATTGTAAAAACCTTCAATCCCACCATAATCATACAAGATAATATAATAATGATTAAATACTAACAATCTCACCATAATCATATAAATAATTAATGATTAAAACTAAAATAAACGTGTAAGGAAATATACAAATTTACTTTGTCAGTGACATCACAGATCAATCACTAATGTCAGCATATTTTCTCATTATGTTACAAGAAGTTTCAGCCACAATTATTTTGCACAAAAAGCACTGACAGTTTTGTTTCTCATGTTGCCATACAGTGATAGCTGAAAATATTGGACACATTCACATAATCGCAAAATGTACCATGGGAATCCTGAATCATATGATTACTGTTATCATATATCTGTGAATTCAATCAAAAATCAGTATTTATCCAAAAAAAATTGAGAATATATCCCTTGTTCAGAAATAAATTTCGTAGAACTAAACATTCTGATGATTGCAAAGATGACAATGACCACATATTTGATGACTGACATGAAAATTATTTCAATTTCTTACTAAATAAGCATTTTGGAGTGATGAAATTGAAGAGAAAATTACTGATAACAAATTTCTTTATTCATAGCAAGTGACATTTGGACACAGATTCTTATGTAGTTGTACAGCATGATCATGAGATAATGAGACAAGAATCTGTGTTGCAAAGTTGTCTGAAGAGAAAAGTTTGTATCCATTATTTCTCTTCATATATAAAAATAGAGCCATGGGCTCTGTAGCTCATCAGGATTTGATTTATTATCTAAGGTTGAATATCTAAGTTATCTCAAGTAATACATTGTTAACAAGCAAAAAATAGGTTTTTAGATCATGACCCCTGTGACCTGTATTTGGAGTCAGAGGGTCACCAATCCTACAATTAAGAATCACCTTTGACCAAAGAGTCTCTACACAACTTTTCAGCTATCTAGACCTTTTGGAACTGGAGAAGAAGATGAAAATAGGTTTTTGGGGTTGTGACCTCTGTGACCCCATTTGGGGTCGCGGGGTCACAAAATCTACAATTTAGAATCCCCATTGGCCAAGGAGTCTGCACACAACTTTTCAGCTCTCTTGACCTTATGGAACTGGAGAAGAAGATGATAATAGGTTTTTAAAGATGTGACCCCTGTGACCCCATTTGGGGTCACAGGGTCACACAATCTACAATTTAGAATCCCCATGGGCCAAGGAGTATGCACACAACTTTTCAGCTCTCTAGACCTTTTGGAACTGGAGAAGAAGATGAAAATAGGTTTTTAAGGATGTGACCCCTGTGACCCATTTGGGGTCACGGGGTCACGAAATCTACAATTTAGAATCCCCATTGGCCAAGGAGTATGCATACAACTTTTCAGCTCTCTAGACCTTTTGGAACTGGAGAAGAAGATGAAAATAGGTTTTTAAGGATGTGACCCCTGAGACCCCATTTGAGGTCATGAGGTCACGAAATCTACAATTTAGATCCCCATTACCCAAGGAGTCTGCACACAACTTTTCAGCTCTCTAGAACTTTCGTAACTGGAGAAGAAGATGAAAATAGGTTTCTAAGGATGTGACCACTGTAACCCCATTTGAGGTCATGGGGTCACGAAATCTACAATTTAGAATCCCCATTGGCCAAGGAGTCTGCACACAACTTTTCAGCTCTCTAGACCTTTTGGAACTGGAGAAGAAGATGAAAATAAGTTTTGAAGGATGTGACCCCAGTGACCCCATTTGGGGTCGCGGGGTTACGAAATCTACAATTTAGAATCCCCATTGGCCAAGGAGTCTGCACACAACTTTTCAGCTCTCTAGACCTTTTGGAACTGGAGAAGAAGATGAAAATAGGTTTTTAAGGATGTGACCCCTGTGACCCCATTTGGGGTCGCGGGGTCACGAAATCTACAATTTAGAATCCCCATTGGCCAAGGAGTCTGCACACAACTTTTCAGCTCTCTAGACCTTTTGGAACTGGAGAAGAAGATGAAAATAAGTTTTTAAGGATGTGACCCCTGTGACCCCATTTGGGGTCACGGGGTCACGAAATCTACAATTTAGAATCCCCATTGGCCAAGGAGTCTGCACACAACTTTTCAGCTCTCTAGACCTTTTGGAACTGGAGAAGAAGATGAAAATAAGTTTTTAAGGATGTGACCCCAGTGACCCCATTTGGGGTCACGGGGTCACGAAATCTACAATTTAGAATCCCCATTGGCCAAGGAGTCTGCACACAACTTTTCAGCTCTCTAGACCTTTTGGAACTGGAGAAGAAGATGAAAATAAGTTTTGAAGGATGTGACCCCTGTGACCCCATTTGGGGTCGCGGGGTCACGAAATCTACAATTTAGAATCCCCATTGGCCAAGGAGTCTGCACACAACTTTTCAGCTCTCTAGACCTTTTGGAACTGGAGAAGAAGATGAAAATAAGTTTTTAAGGATGTGACCCCGGTGACCCCATTTGGGGTCATGGGGTCACGAAATCTACAATTTAGAATCCCCATTGGCCAAGGAGTCTGCACACAACTTTTCAGCTCTCTAGACCTTTTGGAACTGGAGAAGAAGATGAAAATAAGTTTTTAAGGATGTGACCCCTGTGACCCCATTTGGGGTCACGGGGTCACGAAATCTACAATTTAGAATCCCCATTGGCCAAGGAGTCTGCACACAACTTTTCAGCTCTCTAGACCTTTTGGAACTGGAGAAGAAGATGAAAATAAGTTTTTAAGGATGTGACCCCTGTGACCCCATTTGGGGTCACAGTGTCACGAAATCTACAATTTAGAATCCCCATTGGCCAAGGAGTCTGCACACAACTTTTCAGCTCTCTAGACCTTTTGGAACTTGAGAAGAAGATGAAAATAGGTTTTCAAGGATGTGACCCCTGTGACCCCATTTTGAGTCGCGGGGTCACGAAATCTACAATTTAGAATCCCCATTGGCCAAGGAGTCTGCACACAACTTTTCAGCTCTCTAGACCTTTTGGAACTGGAGAAGAAGATGAAAATAAGTTTTGAAGGATGTGACCCCAGTGACCCCATTTGGGGTCGCGGGGTTACGAAATCTACAATTTAGAATCCCCATTGGCCAAGGAGTCTGCACACAACTTTTCAGCTCTCTAGACCTTTTGGAACTGGAGAAGAAGATGAAAATAGGTTTTTAAGGATGTGACCCCTGTGACCCCATTTGGGGTCGCGGGGTCACGAAATCTACAATTTAGAATCCCCATTGGCCAAGGAGTCTGCACACAACTTTTCAGCTCTCTAGACCTTTTGGAACTGGAGATGAAGATGAAAATAAGTTTTTAAGGATGTGACCCCTGTGACCCCATTTGGGGTCACGGGGTCACGAAATCTACAATTTAGAATCCCCATTGGCCAAGGAGTCTGCACACAACTTTTCAGCTCTCTAGACCTTTTGGAACTGGAGAAGAAGATGAAAATAAGTTTTTAAGGATGTGACCCCGGTGACCCCATTTGGGGTCACAGTGTCACGAAATCTACAATTTAGAATCCCCATTGGCCAAGGAGTCTGCACACAACTTTTCAGCTCTCTAGACCTTTTGGAACTTGAGAAGAAGATGAAAATAGGTTTTCAAGGATGTGACCCCTGTGACCCTATTTGGGTCATGGGGTCACGAAATCTAAAATTTAGAATCCCCATTGGCCAAGGAGTCTGCACACAACTTTTCAGCTCTCTAGACCTTTTGGAACTGGAGAAGAAGATGAAAATAGGTTTTTAAGGATGTGACCCCTGAGACCCCATTTGAGGTCATGAGGTCACGAAATCTACAATTTAGATCCCCATTACCCAAGGAGTCTGCACACAACTTTTCAGCTCTCTAGAACTTTCGTAACTGGAGAAGAAGATGAAAATAGGTTTCTAAGGATGTGACCACTGTAACCCCATTTGAGGTCATGGGGTCACGAAATCTACAATTTAGAATCCCCATTGGCCAAGGAGTCTGCACACAACTTTTCAGCTCTCTAGACCTTTTGGAACTGGAGAAGAAGATGAAAATAAGTTTTGAAGGATGTGACCCCAGTGACCCCATTTGGGGTCGCGGGGTTACGAAATCTACAATTTAGAATCCCCATTGGCCAAGGAGTCTGCACACAACTTTTCAGCTCTCTAGACCTTTTGGAACTGGAGAAGAAGATGAAAATAGGTTTTTAAGGATGTGACCCATGTGACCCCATTTGGGGTCGCGGGGTCACGAAATCTACAATTTAGAATCCCCATTGGCCAAGGAGTCTGCACACAACTTTTCAGCTCTCTAGACCTTTTGGAACTGGAGAAGAAGATGAAAATAAGTTTTTAAGGATGTGACCCCTGTGACCCCATTTGGGGTCACGGGGTCACGAAATCTACAATTTAGAATCCCCATTGGCCAAGGAGTCTGCACACAACTTTTCAGCTCTCTAGACCTTTTGGAACTGGAGAAGAAGATGAAAATAAGTTTTTAAGGATGTGACCCCGGTGACCCCATTTGGGGTCACAGTGTCACGAAATCTACAATTTAGAATCCCCATTGGCCAAGGGGTCTGCACACAACTTTTCAGCTCTCTAGACCTTTTGGAACTTGAGAAGAAGATGAAAATAGGTTTTCAAGGATGTGACCCCTGAGACCCCATTTGGGGTCGCGGGGTTACGAAATCTACAATTTAGAATCCCCATTGGCCAAGGAGTCTGCACACAACTTTTCAGCTCTCTAGACCTTTTGGAACTGGAGAAGAAGATGAAAATAGGTTTTTAAGGATGTGACCCCTGTGACCCCATTTGGGGTCGCGGGGTCACGAAATCTACAATTTAGAATCCCCATTGGCCAAGGAGTCTGCACACAACTTTTCAGCTCTCTAGACCTTTTGGAACTGGAGAAGAAGATGAAAATAAGTTTTGAAGGATGTGACCCCTGTGACCCCATTTGGGGTCGCGGGGTCACGAAATCTACAATTTAGAATCCCCATTGGCCAAGGAGTCTGCACACAACTTTTCAGCTCTCTAGACCTTTTGGAACTTGAGAAGAAGATGAAAATAGGTTTTCAAGGATGTGACCCCTGTGACCCTATTTGGGTCATGGGGTCACGAAATCTACAATTTAGAATCCCCATTGGCCAAGGAGTCTGCACACAACTTTTCAGCTCTCTAGACCTTTTGGAACTGGAGAAGAAGATGAAAATAAGTTTTTAAGGATGTGACCCCTGTGACCCCATTTGGGGTCACAGGGTCACGGAATCTACAATTTAGAATCCCCATGGGCCAAGGAGTCTGCACACAACTTTTCAGCTCTCTAGACCTTTTGGAACTTGAGAAGAAGATGAAAATAGGTTTTTAAGGATGTGACCCCTGTGACCCCATTTGGGGTCACGGGGTCACGAAATCTACAATTTAGAATCCCCATTGGCCAAGGAGTCTGCACATAAAATTTCAGCTCTGTGGAATCATTGGTTCTGGAGAAGAAGTCGAAAAAGCGAAAAGTTTACGGATGGACGGATGGACGGATGGACGGATGGACGGACGCCGGACACCATGCCATGCCATAAGCCCATCGGGCCTTTCAGGCCTGATGAGCTAAAAATCTATCAACAAAATGTCCTCTTCTAATTCCGATTCCTAAAGTAAGACTAACAAACCATCTAAGCATTCACAAACTTTTCATTGTTGACAACTACAGCGGTGAATATCCATAATACTTCACTATTAGATGCTTATTGTTTGTCCAGATTATCTGCCCTTTAATCGATGTGCAGAGATACGGGTCAAATATCAGCAAATGTTACAAGGACTTACTGATATTCAAAACAAAAAAATTCGGTCTAATTGAATGAAAGTGAAAGGATGAGGAAGAGAGATTTTCTGGAAGCAGTCAGGATATCGGTCTCTTCTCTTCTCTCCATGGTCGTCTTATCGAGGAAGTCAGATGATACTTTCACAAGTTTGATTTAAACATATTTATTCAATTGAAAGGATTGGCTACAAGTTATCCAACTTAGTGAAACCCTCTCCTATATATTCATTCATTCATATAATTAATAAAGGACACATGGATGGTGGATTGGGTCTGTAATGGAAAGACAACTCATTACCAATTAAATTGTAATGAACAGTATAGTGCTGTACCATAAACCTGCATGCTGAACAAACAACTGAAGCCCTTTTTTCCTGCTAATCACCCAGTGAAGTACATCTGCCACAACACTTTTCCCCAAAAGGTCCTGTATTAGTCATTAAAGGGATCTCATAGCATGACCAAAGGCAAAATACTTTAATCAGAATAAGCATAAAATAGTTCAGTGTTATGACAACAACAATGTGATATTAACTGCTGGAGAAATCAAGAATGAAAACAATCAAACATTTTTTAATTGACATAAACTAAGCTATTTTCTCTGATACGGCTCCAACATAGCTACACCAAGTCCTATATGATATTAAACATGCTGGTGGGCAATAGATCAGGCAACACTGCATCATCCGGTACGTCATGCTGAAACCAACCTCATCAGACAGGTGCTTGCATGCAATATATATACTTATAGTTACACGTATGGCCAGCGTTAAGGGGCATGCTTCTGCTCAGGTGCGTGCTTGTGGTTTGTAGTGTAAAATTATTTTGCATTGTTTAACATAAAGTCAGGTAAAATTGCTTGATGTGAGAAGACAGTTTTTCAGGGAATTGTTTTGTTTTCTTCTCTCCAGCATAGAAGTAGCTCAAGTTATTTCTTCCCATGTAAACTCTGTTCATATACAATTGTTTTCTTGTGATAGTCGATAGTGGTGTATATTTGTAATGCGAACTACCCTGTTCTTTCTATTCCATAAAAACTTGTCTAACATTGTGCGTGTCATCAGGGGGAACTCAAACCATCCTGATGTTTAAAGAAGTAGGATACCTTGTGGTCTACAGACCGTCGCTGATTGCAAAATTTGGCTTGATTGTAACCAGAATTCTCTTTGGCTAGCACAAGAAAACAGTTTTTTTAAAACAAAGGTTTACGTGGGAAGAAATAACTTGAGTTACCTCTGTGGGTAGAGAATGATTTGAGTAGGGAAGTAGTTTTCTCTGAGAATTGCTTGGGATAGACAATCTGATATGATAGGAATGATCAATTTGAGAGAGTTGCAATTGAGATAGAAACAGTTGCATTTTTGTGTGAGGAAACATTGCAATGGGTGGAAGAATGGAAAACCTTTGTATATGAAAACTTGAGAAAATAGATGGCTCTGTGAAATAAATCATTGAAAACAAAAATTAAGTAGATAATATGTGAAATCTAAAGAGAACGCTACATTTTCAAAACTTCATTTTGTGTATGAATATAGTTTGCATTGAGAATTGTATGTGAAAGAGCACTAAAAGACCTGTTTTTGGCAGAATGATAGTTACATGACCATTTCAGTAATCAATGAAAGTGTTCTGACATATGATAACAAAAACTCTCTCGAAGCTAACCTTTCGGTTATCTATTGTTAATCAGTGTATCTTAGTTGCATGCTAGAACTACACTATCTAAGTTGTCAATTAATCTGCAATTTCATCTGTTTTAAAGTTCTTGAGTGAGTTGTGTTGTAGATATACCATAACCAAATTAATTTGTTATTATATATATATCCCTTTTGTGCTTGTGAGTAGTTAGAATATTGCAGATAAATTCAATATCATATCAGCAGTTTCACATAAAAAAAGATAAAAAATTATATTTTAACTATATGAGAAGTTTTGTAAAAAAGTTTTCATTGTGAATGAAAATGAGAGAACACATTGAAAGTAGGGAAAGATCAGGACATTTGTTTGGAGGTGTCCAAAAAACCTACTTGAAACTCCTTTTTTTGGTAAGGGGAGGGAAGGGGATACCACCACTGGAAATATTCTTAGGCTTACAATCAAGCCTAGAAGAGACCTTAGCTTGGATAAAGATGTGGAATGGATCCATGTGGATAGATCAAGGGTATTAAGGTTTGTGTATACATGTGTGGGTTACATAGATCGGTGTGAAATATACTGTCAAATAAATTGAAAAAAATGTTTAATGATAAAAATATAAGAGATAGCGCAGTGAATATAAGGAAACTGGCACAGTCACACTTACTTCCTTGTATATCGACGGTTATGAACATGCCTGAAATTAATGGTCACCGAATTGATAATTCAAGAGCATAAGAAACAAACCGACAGCAATGAGAAAATAAACAACACGACCTGAATTAAATTGAATAGAATCATTCCAAAGTATTGAGACACATATTTCATGTACAAGAATTCATACACTAGTATGAAAACAATATAAATACTTGAGAAGAGGGCCACTCAAGGTAAGATAAGGCTGGAATCAAGTCCTTTTTTATTTCATTTCAAAGGGGTGAGGTGATGTGAGCTGGGGTTTAATGTTACTTTCAAAAATATTATTGAAAGGAGAAAGTTTGCAACACCATCCATTGTAGCTATGCATTGCAGTGAAACCTGCACGCATTGGCTTGAACTAGCAAACCATTGGTGGTACTGCAACAATATTCAGTGTAGAAGCGCAGCCAAATATCCTTGCAAGTAGAACAGTTCAGCAGACAAAAATGCCAAGATCCTGGCAGGACATGACCTCTTGATCTGCAGCTGAATATGTTAACCAATACACTTTCCCGCCCCTCATTTAATAAAGATGTGAAAGAAATAACCATTTTTATTTCTAAAGAGGTGAAATAGAAATAATACTCAATGCACATATTCTCTGTAAAGTTTTCTTTTAACACCAAGTTAAAATCTTGTTAGGATATTTTGAACTTCTGTTTCCCTGTGAATTGTAAGTGGGGACCGGACTTACTTCCAGTTTTTCCTACCCTTCCAGCCCCTCCTCAAGAAATAAAGTAAAACATAAATGTTATCATTAGTAAATACATGTATATAAACTTACATTTAAGCATAATTGATTTAAGGGTGAGATAGGGTGTCAATAAGTAAGTAATATTTAGCAAATTCATAAAGATATAGCACTTACAATAGGGAGTATCAAATGCAGAACGAGCAATGTGAATTATCTTCGAGTTTCAAAAGAAGGTTAAAAGAAAACTATATATCACAACAGTGGTTGACATTTAGAAAGTTAAATCTGAAGAAGACTGACTTCATGCTATCAAATATGCAGTAGACTAGCAATGTTAGACACACGTACAATGTTCACGTCTAGATGAACCCAGCAACATGCCAGCTGGAGTTACGGCCCTTGAATAATTCTCTTATTATGAATTAAGGTAAGACCAGTGTATGAAATAAGGCCGGTCATACAGTCTGTATCCAGATTGGCAACTTTTGAAGTTTTTGTTTGATTTTGTCATTAAAACTGACAAAATCATACTTTCAGGCTGTTAACTTTTCAGACTTATGTCATACACTGGTATCAATTATGTATATGCTACGATTAATCCTAAATCTTTATTTTTTTCAGTAAGTCTCATTATTTGAAAACATTTATTTAAAAGACATTGACTAATTTCGACACCCAAAAGCTCCTTCCTTAGCATGACAAATATGTATGAAAGTGGTAAGTTTTGTTTGTTCCAGTATTGGAATTGACAATAAGAAGTTATCATATAAACATATTATTAAATTATAAAATAGCTATACTTGAAATTCTGACAGATGATTTTTCCATCACCACATAAAAAGACTGCACTACTGTTCTAAACCATTATATATAAGATAAGATAAGATATTAAAATATGATATAAGAGGTGAAATTTATCAAAACATAATATGTAATATTCTTTCTTGCAGAATAAACCATTATGTATAATGTCAAATATCTACATGAGTATAATACAAAATGAAATACACATGTTACGTATATTTGATATTAATTGACAATATATCAAAAAATTATTATTGACAAATCCTCCAAGATTATCATCAATGGGTAAAATATGCCCTTTAACCAACCTCGTCTCCTTGGGATGACTTCGAACGATGTGCATGATCTTGCCAGGTGGGAAGAGGGGCACGTGGGCGGACAGACCAATCTGTGAGTCGCTGGGGTGCGCGGTGACGTTACGAAGCAAGTCGGTCTCACTCCCTGGCCGGCCGCTGTACTCCCCGCAGCAACAGAACACCCCCTTGCTTATGATCTTCCACTGGTGACAGAGGGAGGGGAATCAGAAAAGTTTGCTTTTTAAACTAAGACATTACTTTTATAGGCAATACTTATGCAATTAGCTATAAAGAGTGGTCACAGTGGCTAAAGACAGTTTGGACCGCCTGAAATGGAATTGTCCTGAAAAAATACAATAATTTGCACTATTCTATTATTTCAACTATTGCAGAGAATAAATGTGCTACATTTGTTAACAATATCATTGGCACGTATTTTAAAAAGAAAGAGTGGCTGAATATTATGAAGAATACAATTGATCACCTAGCAACGACTGATGACTGACTTTAACAAATCAATCTCAAACCTTGGGACAGATGACAGAATTCCTTTTTCGATATCAAGATTGATATTAAAGTGGTATGATATAATGATTTGAGGAGAGATCTTTTAGTAAAAGTTTTTGAATAGAATATACTACATTATAACAATGGCAAATATTATGGCCAAATATTATATTTATGATCTAGGAGGAGAGAAATGTCAGATAACATGGAACTAAGCATAGAAATTATTGCTAGCTTTGTAATTGTATCTAACTACAAATAAATTGATAATTTAGAAAGCCCATTCACTTTTGGATCTTCGCTCTTCTTGATCATGTTGATGATGTCCGTTCTAAGCAGCTCCATCTGAGGGAGTCCAATCCTGCAAACAGCAAACATATTTCTCATTATCAAGTATATAATATTATTACCCAAATGGTTGAAAATAACAGAGTTAAGGATGTCCGCTCCTTAATGTTGAACTTCAAAAATGAAATATGATTAAGTAAAGATTTTTTCTTATCTTTATTTACTTCATGATATTCTACATCATCTACATACTTTTAAAAAACAAATGAAATAAAGAAAATGTGACTTTAGAACCTCTAAAAAGTGCTTAAACAGCATAAATGGCCTAAATTTGACTTTTAAAAAAAATAAGTTAGAAAAAAAGTTTAATACTATAAATTTGAGGAGTGAACATCCTTAATATTTTCTATATTAACACATGTGCACATATCATATTTGTCTAGCAACCACTTGTTTTTCGTGAAAATTTGTTTATAAACCTTTCTTGGGCAATACACAAATTCACGCTCATTACGTAAAAGTCATACAACATACTTCCTCGGGTAATGACTTTAATTTAATAGCCGAATAATGCTATATGAAACATTTTTATTTACTGTTAAAGGGTAATTATAATCACCTCTATAAATAAAATACTTCATCTAATTTTCTTCAATAATATACAATTTGGTGTTAATTCTAATAGAAATAGCAAGTTTCTATGTCACCTTAAGTTTCTCTTTAGTTTCAATCAAATAGCACACCTACCTCGGCACCACGTCCTTGCCGACCACCACAGAGGTGATGTATGGTTTCGTCTCCTCCACACACGAAATACTGCAAGACAGACCAGGATGAACTTATGCGCTTAATATTGTTTGAACGTCAATGTGTAGGAAAGAGGTCAGGTGACCACTATATCGGTACTTGAAATGATTTAAAATATTTTGAGTATATCATAATAGAGCCTAAGTCACATCCTTGATACACCCTCCCAGTAGTTTATATGCTTTAGAAACATCAAGTGCAATATTAGAGCATAATAATGAATTGTGATCATCGCAAAAGATGTTTATTTAACATTCAACATAGAAGGTTATAATGAACTTATATCATAACAGTTTCAGGTCTGGAAAGGTGGTTATGGGTTAAATGCCACTTCCGAAATATACCACTTATTTTGAAGTCTTATGCAAGAAGGAAATGGACAACGCATTGCAATACAGTGAAAATCCATAAACATCAAACAAGGAAGCTAGTCATTGAAATGTATGCTTCATAGAGCTAGTTAGTAGTAATTTTATAGATTTAAAAGCCCTAATTATCATAAAATAGAAAAGTTACCAATTTCAGCTATTAAGTCATGCTAATATTTCTAACCTTCGGTATGACTACAAATGGCAAGCTACGACAAGCGAGAGTTATCTGACCTGATGAGCCCCCCAGGTGGAGAGAAAGCGTAGCAGTGAAGAGAGGGGTATTCCTGCTGAAGGAGTATAGCCAAGATGGCTGCTGTGCCTGCTCCCAAGGAGTGTCCCACCAAGGTCAGGTCGTACTTCTCCGAACTGTGCTCCTGCAGACAGTCGTGTGATTATGTGTACACAGTTCATCTTGTTCAACAAAGAATTTGTTTCTGTCCTTGCCACTTGATTATTGATCGATTAAGATTAAAAACACACGATAACTCCAAAGTTTTGTAATAACACTTTGTTCATGTCAATATATATGTTTTATCAAATCAGGTGCTATCAATTGTGAAACAATATCATCTTCATACTTAAGTTGATAAATATCACATAGATAATTCTTAAAGGAGTAACATCATGGTAACTGCAAATTATACTGTTAGACTTTTATGGAAACTTTGATCATTGCTGGAGCAACACCAGTTTAGATCAACTGTATGTTTCATCCAGCTGTCAATAGGAATGACGTACCTCCGCTAGAGCCATGGCTTTAGGTATGATGTTCTCCTCATCCAGCTTCTTCTTGATGTAGACAGCAGCCTGCACCATACCCTTGTGACCCTGCCAGTCTTCCCGTGGGGGGTGCAGCGGCAGGGTCTCCGCCTCAGCCTTCAGGTCCGTCAACACGTCCTGGGGAGAGATGGCACAAGTTTACATTTAGTATCAGACTACTGGTGTGCATGGCCATATTTTGCTTATAATATTTTTTATGTCCCAAGTGTTTTTTTTATATCTGAGATATAAATTTGGAGAAGGAAGGGTATTTTCTTAAAAACAGACACTTCTAAGCAGATATTGAGTGTCATTATGTACACTGGCATGCATTGGAAATTAGATCAGCACAGGAAAATATTATCTGCTGGGTTTGTATCATTTTATTTTTCAAATCAATTTGAAAGTTTTAAACTCAAAAAGAATTCAAATTTGAAGTTGAAGAAATCACCTGAGGCTTGGAATAGAGCGCTGCAAATTATTTCGTGTATAATAATTTCGGAGAAGCTGACAGACAGGAATCATATATTAAATATTAAAACAAGGTGGCCATTGGAGTTCAGCTAATTTTACTGACGAGGGGTGATGAGGAGTGAGCTGATCTCTGTTCATGTACCCACCTGTAAGGAGAGAGTTCCACGCACACACACCACCACACTCTTCTGGGAGTGGTCCAGGGCTACATAGAAGGGAGTTTCTCCAATCTGGAAACAGAGCATGAGTTTATGTTTTGTGAAGCTTGCCCAGTATTTCAGCCATTAGCGACGGAGCAATGGAGAAGGTAAAACTTCAACTAAACATATTTTTTCATTATTTCCCTCAAAACCATACAATACAACCTGGATAAATTACAATCAGAGGAGTAAAATGGTTTCTACAATTAATATATAGATTGTGTTGTATGGGTGTTTTCACATTCTGTATCAGCCGAGGACCCCAATATCACAATGCAAGCTTCAGCTTCAGCTTGAGAGTTGGAGGCCTCAATGGAGGATGTGATATGAAAAACCTTTATGATGCTATGTGTATCATATATTGCCACCTATAGGGTCATAGATTCATGTCAAGGTTTGATGTGAATTTAGCCCTTGACGATGGGCTGATATAGGTTATCTACCCTACAAGCAGATACAGAGTGTTTGGTAGAGTGTGAAGGAGTGATGATGTAAATAGGAGCTCTGAGTTGTATTCAAGGAAATATGGTTACCAATTATCAATTTAAGTATTTCTATAGAACATGGGGGCATAGCAACCACAAGTCCAATTAATTGAAATATTATTTTCACAGACAAAATAACTTTAATTATACTTTTTATTTTTTAGTAATAAAACAAACTTAGGTTCTCAATATCTCTCATTTTAAGTTTTATATGAGTGAAACAATGTTTTAGTTGTATATTGGTAGAGGCATCGCATCAGACATGTAGACTTCAGTAAGATACACTTGTGAAATTTGGTTCATATCTACATTTATTACCTACGGGGGCAATCATATCGGGGTTCATATTTTTCATACGATGCCCTAAGGCAACATATCACTTTGTCATGGTGACGTGACGTCATAAACAATGCTATGACGTCACGTTTCTTCTATGACGTTGCGTTCTAAATGCGTGACGGCGGGTCGCCAGCCTATGATTGAAAGTGGATTTTAGCGTGTATTTCTTTAATTTTACGACTTCGGTAATAAACAGAATATTATATTCGTGTCTATGCCATACTATGTTTACGACACTCGTGCCTGAATATCGGTATATCCCTCGCTCTCGCTCGGGAAATACTAATATTCAGGCACTCGTGTCGTAAACATAGTATGACATAGACACTCATATAATATACTCTATATACTTACATCTACATGGTAAGTAGTATATACAAAGTCTACATGTTGCAATCCACTGATACGTCTAAGAGCAGAGAAGTTACACAGGCAGCAGTTATCGTCGATGATGACACCGTTGTTTTTGTTGCTACAGCAACAGCAGCTGCAAGACAAAAAGTACAACACTTGCAATGATAGATCACATGATTTATCATAACATTAATCAACTCGTGCTGATATATTTGATATCAGTAGCCACTTGGGTGAGATTATCTACAGAAATTCTGACATAATTGGACCTTGGAACACAGCTTCTAGCAACTATAAAACCAGAGAACACGCACCTAGTATCTACTGTGGCTACCTCGAAGGTATGACATTACTATCGAAACCTAGGAACATAATAAATCTGTGATCTGACCAATAACAAACTTTCATCCAGTATACATGTATATGTATAAATTTGGGCCAAACTGATCTGATATAAGATATAAGGTGTTAGAAGAGCCATGTGCCAAGATTCATAATCATGTCAATCAAGAATATTTCTGGTAGGCCTAGATGTGGTTGTGACACAAAATTCAGGTACGGCATAAGTCTACAATGCCAGATGTTAAAAATAATGATAATGTAGAATATTTCAGGTATATAATATTGTTACAAGCCAGATGTGTATCATTAGGGTAATGAAGAAAATTTCAGGTATATAGTTACAAAATTCACCTGAGGTAAGGCATGAGTCTACAGAGCCAGGTCCCCGGGTTCATCATCATGGTGGCCGGCCAGCCGTACGCGGCGAGAGCGAAGCGCATGTAGTGGATGACGCGCCGGTACTCCTCCATCACCTCGGGGACACTGAGCTGCAGGAACTGGGTGTGGGGGGTGATGGGAACTCCCGACAGATACTGGTACACGTCGTTGCTTCCCTGGAGTAAATAATTATCGTTAATACTCCCTTCATGGCTGGCATTAGCGAACCACGTTCTGAACATCTCATCCTAACCATATAGCTGATAGCACAAATATTTTTCAAGTTGTGTGTTTACAAGGATTTTTTTAGCGATTTCAAAACTCATGACCTTGACCTTTGACCTTGAATGTGAACATGTCAAAAAAATTCCACAGGGGTATAAGTTATGTATATGAGTTTTTCAAAATCTTCTAGGAAAAAGGTTATAGCCAATACAAAACGCGGCGGCGGCGGTGACGGAAACTGCGCAAAAACTGATAGCAGCCCCGACTAAGTCAGGGCTGCTAATTACTTCATTTGCTGATTACACAAACCAAGGAAATCCTTTCCTCCTACTCAAAAAAATTATTAAAACCAGCAGATTTTCACTTGACAGGATGTCAAACTTAAACTGTCAGCACTCTTGCGCAAAGAAAAAATAGATGAATTAAATTTGTTTCTAAACATTGAACCCTTTAAAATATTCAATCATCCTTAACCAACATTTCAATTTAAATTATTGTAAAAGTTGAAGGCTCTGCCCCACAAACCACTTTTTGAGAGAAAAATATCACATTTTGTTCGCGCCCTTAGGGGTCTGTATTGTCAAAAATGGACGTTCTACGCCTATGGTATTAAAATGCTCCGATGGCGCAGGATGCTTCTGACGTAGCCTTCACAGAATTCTACAGGTTAGGCAAACTAATTAGGAATGTGATGTCAATTGAACTCTCTGAACTGACTCTATTCTTAGAGGGAGACTAGAAAATACTTTAAAGTAAATATAATCTCATAGTAATAAATGATATTTAATTGAAATAAAATACAAATTATTTTAATCAACTCTTTTACTGACAATTTGAAATCCAAATTGAATTCTGAAATTTGGTTTGGTTTGTGCCTAGGAATAGGTACAAACTAATTGAAGACTGAATTCATGATTGTCAAAAACTTTAGCAATTAGGTCTTTTTAAAAGAGGATACAAAGCATATAAATCTCCAATTCCTTTGAAAGCAAAGGTATAATTGGAAAATAAAACATGCTTGCTAACAGAACTTTTTTAATTCTTTGCATGATACTCCTTCATTGGGAGGTTAATAGCTAAGTATACGTCTCTCCTGCAGTCGAAGAAATGTGCACAGAATCTAGAGGGATCATTTACACTGGTAACGAGAAAGCGGTTGAGATATATCTCTATTGCCTGACATTGCAGCTGAATGGTCTTCACCACCACATTCAGCAGCTCACATACATCTTGCTGCCGTGAGATATATGACTTAATTCATTTCAATGGTGTAAGATATATGACTTAATTCATTTCAGTGGTGTAAGATATATGACTTAATTCATTTCAATGGTGTAAGACAGGGATGCAGAAATTGGTCTATTTGCCAGACATGTCCGATTGTAAATCCAGTTTGACCGAATGGAAAATTGACCTATCGGCCATCAGTTGACCGATTGCAGAAAATACAAGTGTTTGCCACTAACATGGCAATGTCCCCCGCCGTTAACATTGAGTTTAGTAAGACACATCATTTGGTCAAGTGTCTTAGTCACCTTGAAAATAAGGTCAAGGTCACCAAATCTACATCCCCCAATGTAGACTGACACCAACTTTGACAACTTTCGGTGCTTGGGTTCATGAGATATTGCGTTAACAAGAGTTTGAAAAGTGGTCGAAGCATTTTGGTGACCTTGAAAATAAGGAAAAGGTCACCAAAATCGACTGGTGTCTGCGTCTTCCCCCAAATTTGAAACCTCTTGTTGCAACGCTTCATGAGATATCGCGTTAACAAGAGTTTGAAAAGTGGTCAAAGTGTCGTGGTGACCTTGAAAATAAGGTCAAGGTCACCAAAATCGACTGGGGTCTGCGTCTTCCCACTATGTAGGCTGACACCAAATTTGAAGACTTTGGATCCATCGGGTCATGATATATCACGTTAACAAGAGTTCGAAAAGTGGTCAAAGTGTTGTGGTGACCTTGAAAATATGGTCAAGGTCACCAAAATCGACTGGTGTCTGCATCATCCCCCAATGTAGACTTGCAACAAATTTGAAGACTTTGGGTCCATCCAGTCATGATATATCGCGTTAACAAGAGTTAAAAAGTGGTCAAAGTGTCACGGTGACCTTGAAAATAGGGTCAAGGTCACCAAAATCGACTTGTGTCTGCGTCTTCCCACAATGTAGGCTGACACCAAATTTGAAGACTTTAGATAAAATGCTTCATGAGATATCGCGTTAACAAGAAATGTGACGTACGGACGGACTTACTGACGTACGGACGCTGCTGAATACATAGTCCCCTGTTCCGCGTTGCGGCGGGGGACAAAAAGGAAAACTAAACTTACAAGCATTAAATAAAGGCAAACCGCCCTGCTTATGTCGGTCATAATTGTTTATGAAATTGAAATACGTTCATCCAGTCAAGAAGTCACATTTATTCTTCACAGAACGAGGTACGACATCAATCATCATTATCTTCAGTAAATTATAATTGTCTGCAGAAAAAAACACTTACCGTTTGATATTTAATTGATATTTTCAGTGTCATTTAGTGACTGAAAGATGTGACCCATTTCACAACATTATTTACGAAAAAGATTTCATTAACATCGCATTGTAAACAAATTTTGTCAAAGATAAACATTGCATGAACGTGTGGTTTCACCGTACCGGTGATTCATGAATTTGTTACAGATTAAGATTTTGCTACTTTGAATCTCGATAAATTTAATAATATCTCAGTCATAAAACATAGGTAACATATTGTAACAAAATATGATAGATCAATATCGATGTATGGTAAAGCTATTATAAAAATTCAAAATAAATAAACCTATCATAAACGAATAATTAGCAATATTATTTCACGAGACGTTATGTAGTCAAACACCGTCTGTATGACGCTATGAACACGCGATCGCATTTACATGATGACACACGTTATAAAGAGGTATGCTAATTTAAAAACTCCAATTTATCTTGCATTTACATGAGTTCTTTTTATTTTATAATTATTCATTTACAATTGCGAAATATGTCTCCAAATAAAATAAAAAAGTAATCTTATTAGAATAAGTTCAAAGTCGTAACTACATCTTGAAAAGGAAATAGTTGTATGGACCACGTGCTCTGCCGAGTTGTGAGTTTACGTGAATTATATCGCTATTGAAAACGAGTTCCTTTGAATTTAAAATGATTATTTAGAAGGTAAATATCATTTGGTCCATGGTTTGAACTTTTGATGAACTATGTGCAATTAAATTATTTTTCCCCCCCTGTCTATCTTGACGCAAATTCGCTTGTAAACTCACTTGTGTAAACTCGCTCAAACTAGCACTGTCGGTAAATCGTAGTTGGTAAACATTGATTTTAAATTATGAACCATTTTATGCATGTTAATGATAAATTAATAGTTATCGTTAATTGCTTTCGTGTTATGTTTAATAGTATGCAATGAATGAAGAACAACAAATAGTAATACTTTCTCATACTTTATTCATAAAAAATTTTTATTTCCGGGTTTGTCTTTTTGGGTCAAAGACGAAATGTCCGACTGGCAAAAATTTGAATCTGCATCCCTGGTGTAAGATATATGACTTAATTCATTTCAATGGTGCAAGATATATGACTTAATTGCACTTTGTTGCTAAGTAGTACTACCAAGCATTATGATAATTTACAGATATTTTGAAGATAAACCTATTTGGTTTCATAATGAAGAGATTGAGATCTCAATGTATTGAACTGTTATCAGATGAGCGCTTGGAGCATGCAGGTTTAAATGTGCTACATGAATAAGCCATTTTCATTATTGTACAACAATCAGAATCATACCTAGGTCTATGACAGGCTGAGTTTTCACTTTGATACACAGAACTCAGAATATAATCAAAAACACTGAGTTTTAACAAAGGCACACAGTTTGAAGGTTAGGGTGGTCTGGGGGAGAAAAAATATTCCAACTTTTAGTACAATCCCATAAAGCTTTACCTGACAGACGATGTTGGCCATGCTCTGTTTCTGGTGCTGGCGAAGGAGAACCAGCCCAGCGATGACATCCGACGGAACCACATCCAAGTCTCGGAAAAATTCTGTAAACAGCTGGGCAATCTCTGCTATTGAGTTCTGAAACAAGAAAACAAACCCATATAGCTTTTACAGAGTACATGTTATAAAACTGATTCTTAAACCATTTACCTGTAGATATACTTTGTGAGAAACCCTTCGTGTTAACTGCCAAAGTCCAATGTGGAGCACGTCAATCAGTCAGTCAGGAACTGACTCTTTGCAGTTGGTCATTGAAGTATCATATATATATATATACCAGGTATATTCAAATAGGTTGTTTTTTAAAAGATACATCCAGTTTATTCTTGAAATGTCAGCCCGATCTCATTCAAATCAGATGGTACCTTGCTACATTAAGACTTGACCACATCTTGCATTGGGTCATATCCTGTACCCATTCCTATGACCTCCATCTTCCATGAATTCAAGAAACAGGTCCACCTTCATATATAGGATTGTCTTGATGACTTTCTTTTGACTCATAGCTGTTTGGCTGGAGTGAAAAGAACACAAGACACAACCTCTCTTGAGCAGTGGACAGATCTTTTGCATAACGTGAAATGAGAAACTCATTGTATTTCACTTTTTTTTACTATTTTTTAACAATAAGACAAATGAATTGATAGAATATCCCAAAGTAACAAATAACTTTTCATCAAACTAATCAATAAAGTCCTGTTATGCCGTAGCAAAGTTTACCTCACTAGATGCACTTTTTTGTGGAATGAATGTGCACTATTCATTGTCAAATTGTAAAATCTTGAATCACCAAAATGTGACCCCAACCAATATGCTTCAACTGGATTGTGTTAATTATTATCATGCATTCATATATGTATAAACAGCATAGTCTCCTCGAATGTCGTTTCCATAAAAAATACTGTATAGAACCCTCTCTAATGTAACGAGGTACATGACCTGGACAGAAATCAGTATTCTTCAGGAGTCCTAAATATCAGACCTTTGAATGCAAGCTTTGAGCATCCTGGTAATTATCAGGAGGCTCAACATTGTCTACAAGGTGATAGCTAGCTGATGAAGATAGGCATGATAGGTAGTGTCTCAAATCCAAGCTCATTACATGACAAAGAACAGGGAGGTCACTGTAACAAGTGATAGTCGTTTGAAATCGCTTTCTAATGTATATTAATGTCCAATTTAGATTCCAGCAAATTTTTACAAAACTCCAATTTTGACAGACAAAATATAACATGAATATTTTGTTTTCAATGAATATTTATTTATATCTCTACAAAAGAATATTGAAATATAATACAAAATTAAAAATTGATTTTGTTTCCTGAAGGCTGTGATGCATTTATTGATGATTTTGCATTTTTGAGGATGGCAATATAAAAAATTCAGTTTCAAATACATTTCGCATCAGGAATCTGGAACATAACAGAATAAAATATCTGGAGATTCAAAACGTTATGTTAAATAATAAATTTTTAAAATGCTGCTTTTGAATTATTTTCTAGTCGAGGCGAACTAGTTGTTCAATGTCCCTTGTAACAGAATTCTGTATTCCAATTAAATATACCACATGAGAATAACCTCACTTCAATAATTAACAATTGTCCATATAATTTCAATTGACTTCTCTAGTTTATTCCATACACAACTTTATATTGAATGTAATAAATAGAAATGGAGTTACATATGAATCAGATACAACATACACAGCTCATTACCTTTCTCCCTATATAACGTTAGTAATATTCTCCAGCCTTTCATATCTCACATACATGAATATCAATGCTCCCTCCCTCAAATGGTATGTAATGCATACTAATATCCCTTCCCTTTCAAACGGAATCTATAATGTCTCCATGTTAGACTCATGCTCTTTAATAAACGATTACATGATTGTGAATAATACAACATCTCAAAGGACCTGCCCAAAATTTGCAGTAAAATGGGATTATGTGTCTGCATATGATCATTATTTCACCAACCCACCATAGAAAAAGGCAATGAATACTAAAAAATCTCTACGGAGCATTAGTGCAGTAATAAAACAGGATCTTTATGTACATCCATATTATTACTTTATTCATAGGCGAGATCTTCTCTAATCTTATATCCCTGAGGAACATACAACCAAGGCCATCTGATATGTGCTACAGTTTGTATACCCCTACTCCCTGGGTAGTATAAAATGGTAACATCCAAAGATTTTCTCTTAAATTAGGAGCTCTGTAACAATTGTTTGAAACATGATGTTTAAACAAGTCTTTCCAGTTGTTCAATGGATAAGTTTTAATCTATTTTATTGATAAAATTCTCATTGATTGAACACAATTAAGCCTTCAGTTGGTGGTTTCGTTTGAGGTTGAATATGGCTTTAAAAAAACATTTCACCTCAAAAACTGTGGAGCACGGTGGTGTAGTGGTTAGCGTGTCTGCCTCTCACGCCAACGACCCGGGTTCGAATCCCAGATGACAAAAGATTTGTGACTTGGGTCGAAAGCTGTGTTGTGTCCTTGGGCAAGGCACTTAATCCACATTGCACTGTCCACCCAGCTGTACAATGGGTACCTGGTTATACGGGTGTACTGTCCGAAATGGACTCACAGCGCAGGCAAGCAGCTTTGAAAAAGTACAATCCGTCAGGGTAATAATGCACATTAGTGAACCGTTGGTGAGCAACTCGCAAGAGATGGATACTTGACGTAAGTCATTATTATTATTATTATGTCATTTCATTGTTTATGATGTCATGTCACCATCACAAAGTGATATTTTGGCCTAGGGCATCGTATGAAAAATATGACCCCCAACATGATTGCCTATGTAGGTAATAGAATAGACTATGTTGTCTATCGAGTGCATTGTGTGAATGAGCAAGGTGAGAAATTGTGTTGATAAGGATTGTTATCAAAAGTATTTAACCTTTTTTCATGTCGGCTTGTCCTATCAATGGAGGAAGAACATTTGCAACTTAACTGTGTTTTGCATAGTAATGAAACAGGAGATCATCAGCTTGATATAACAAAATGTTGGTGTTCCTCGATGAACTACAATAATGCATTGACCCGTAACTCAACTGGACATTCAACAGTTACACAGACACTTGTTGGATTCAGACAGAAGACCTGTTGAGCTCAGTCGCGATGCCAGCAGATGAATAAATCCAGGGGCACTATTTTAACACAAATCAATATAATATAATATCATAATCATGCCATAAACAAAAAGCTCAAAGAATTCCCATTCTGCAGCATTTACCATGCAACTACTGACGCTCATTGATCTAACATCAAATGTTTCAGAGCTATAACTCTTCGATTAATACATGACTACATCAATGCTTTCTTACTACAACTAATCTGCTTCAATGCTCTCCTAAGACAAAATCAAGAACCATTTTCGCAAATATCTGAGAAACTTTTAAAGAAATCAATGAAGTTTGGCACTTTTCCATAATCTTTCACTGCCAAAGTGGGCTGAAGTTGCTTGAAGATGCTTTAAAGCTAGGTAGTGTTTGATGATGTATGTGATTCAGAGCCAAAACTCAATTGGTTCACTCTGTACATCAAGCCATAAACAGAAAGTTAAACTTTTTACAGGTTCTAGTTAACTGCTTTTGTTAGTTAGGTTTAAAGTAATCATGTTGATCAGCTGGAATAAAACTGAAGTTGTATGAACAGTTGACGCTGACTTGAACTTTAGAGGAGCGCTTTGTTGATTCAGTATACAGGTTACCAGCTGCAGACTTCCTCAAGAAATTGCCCATTTTTTAAAACAACTTCATACCATCTTTCTTGGACAGAATTTAATTAGGAGCAATTTCACTACAACTCTGTTCATTGATTTTTGTATCCAATCATCTTTTTTTGCATTTGTGTAATCCATTTATGTTCACTCCCCATTTATCCGTTCATTCATCTGAGCCCATAGTGATTTGTCCGTCTATCCGTCTACTTAGGTTTGATCCATAAATCTGTCAGGGGGTGAATGTCTATGACATACTATAGGTCTTACCATTTAGTACAAGTCAATATCTACTTATTTAGGTAACAGTGTAGTATAAACAAGTATGATTCCCCTAAATATAATTTCAATGAATCTTCAAAGTAATGATTTAATGAACAATTTGAAACTGAACTTTTCAATACACCCTGTTACACATTCATGTTTGAAATTAAAAGGTGACACTATTGTTTAATGCACAGCAATATATAGTTCCTTATGAACTCATATCAAAGAAACAACATGACATGAGGAATTATACCATTATTATAAACCGTAATCTGCTTGCCCTTAAATTACCATGTTCTACAAAAAAAATCATTTGTATGCAGTATGCTCAAGGAGATCTTCCCAAAATATAACTCGTAAAAACTCGAACTAACCTGTATAGGTTTCAGATTCTTTGAAGAGGATCCTCCTTGGGGTACTTATTGCATAAAATCCTTGATTTTTGATATATGACAGGTTGTAACTATATTTTCCACTTAAAATTAGTTAAAAAACTAAAACAACATACTTTGGGTCACCCCTTTCGAGCCCCACCCCTTACGGTTGTCATGCAACCAGGGGCGGATAACTCTAATCTCACCACTTTTCCATCCAGTCATGCAGGCTGAATGAAGGGGAGGTGGGTGGCCCTACCCCAAGGAGGATCCTCTTCAAAGAATCTGAAACCTATACAGGTTAGTTCGATTCTTTTTCAGAAGGGATCCTCCTTGGGGTACTTATTGCATAAGACAGACTCCCAAAGATTGAATCTAAGGCAGTGGCATTCAGACTGCACCCAAAGGCGCTCAGAATATATGAATATACAAAGTTAACTCACCCAAAGTACCTTGTGAATCCACCATGGAGGAGACCAACATTGACCTGGGGATTACCTGGCGCACTCGCAGTCGCCTTACTGGTCAAAATACCCCGCCCCCGCCCCCCCCCCCCCCCTTTTTTTTATCAAAAGAGAGAACGAGGGCAAAAAAGGTACCATACAAAAACTCCCCGCGGGGGACCTCAGCCAGGGAGGTCACCGTGGGAAAAAAGGACTTAGGCCCTTAGTATCAACGTGATATTAGTGGCATTAGTAACATTTAAAAACAGAACGCACAACCCTCCTCTGCTCATTCAGCTAGGGGGTTGACGACTCTGCCCACCGGAGAGAACTGTCTGACCAAACCGAGCACGCTCCGCCGAGAGCCTGTCGAGTTGGTAATGACGAATGAACGTGCTAGGCTGGCTCCAGATAGCAGCGGAGCAGATCTCTTCGATGGGCAAGGCCGCTGCGTACGCCTTAGACGTCGCAACTGCCCTAACCGAATGAGCCTTGAGGTCACCTGGGGGCTCACGGCCCTTGTGAACATATGCAAGACAGATCGTCGAGACAATCCATCTTGATATGGTCTACAAAAGAGTTGCTCATCTCTACGGATGGAGACCGTTCTTTTGAGATAGGCTTTCAGCGTCCTGCGCACGTCCAGAATGTGTGCGTGCGAGGCCTGAGACCCTGATGGAGCCGGTTGCCTAAGAGCCGGTAATTCTATTGGGGCCGAGACATGGAATGAGTGGGCCACTTTTGGCCGGTAGGAGTCTGGCAGTCTGATGCTGACTCTGTCCCTGTGGAAGACTGTAAGCTCGGGATTGTATCCTCATATTGAATGTTCGTTGAATCCCTCCTCGAAGCCAGTATTGTGTCTGCAACTCGTGCAGGAATACCGCTGTTTTGGAGGCGATTCCGAACAGAAGCCAGGCCACCCACTGCACCCTGGGGTTGGGGTGGGGGGCTCCGTCCTGGGACAGAAGTCCCGGTCGACACGGTAACAGAGCAGGTGGCATAGCCAGAGACCTGAGTACCTGTGGAAACCAAGTTTGCGCTGCCCACAGAGGTGTGATTAGCACCAGCAGACGCGGAGGATGAGTGGCTAGACGGGCAAGGACCTTGGAGATCAGAGGCACTGGTGGGAAGGCCCACAGAACTCTGTCTGTCCAGTCCAGTTCGAATGCATCCTGGGATAGAGCCCGAGTGTCGGGTATCCTGGAGCAAAACTGGGGTATCTGAAAGTTCGTCCCTGACGCAAACAGATCCACCTGGAATGACCCGTATAACTGGGAGATAGTCTCGAATATCTCTCGATCCAGTAGCCACTCGTGGGGGGCAAGGATCCGGCGAGACAGAGCGTCTGCTCGGACATTGTCCACCCCCGGCAAGTATACTGGCAGGACCTGGGTGTCGACTTCGTCGCACCAGAGGAAGAATTGCCATGTCTCCTCCAGGAGGGACGGGGAAACCGTCCCACCCTGTTTGAGAATGTAAGTCATGGCGGTCCTGTTGTCCATTTGGAGCCGGACCACCTGACCCATCACCTGATCCCTCAGATGTTGCAGAACCAATCTGGCCGCCCTGAGCTCCAACACATTGATGTGTAATTGAGACTCGGCTTGTGACCACAGGCCTGAGACCGTAAGAGATCCCAGAACCCCGCCCCATCCCGTAAGGGAGGCGTCGGTCTGGATCGTCAGGGTCGGCACCGAAGGCTGCAGGGGGTAACCCCGAGTCAGGTGATCGACATTGGTCCACCATAACAGGTGTGGCAAGACCCACTCCGGAGTGACGAGCTGCTTCTCGTAAGACTCCGAGTGGGACCATAGACCCGCCAAAGCTTGTTGGACGGGCCTCATGCGGAGCCGGGACCTCCAAACCACGTCTACGGTCGCTGCCATGACTCCTAAGAGCTGGAGCCAGACTCGAGCCGTGTGGCATGGAGCACTGAGAAACGAGTTCACAGCCCCCAGTATCTTCGGGACCCGGTCCGGGGCCAGGGATACGATCCCCGGCTCCGTCCGAAACCTGGAGCCCAGGAAGACTAGGTCCCGTGACGGGGCCAGCTCCGACTTTTTGAGGTTCACGATCCAACCCAGCGAAACTAACGTGTGTAGTATGGCCTGGGTGGACTCGTGGTTCTGAAGCTGGGACAGCGCTCTGATGAGCCAGTCGTCCAGGTAGGGATGACAACACCTGCCCTGAGACCTGGCGACCTGAGCCGCTACCAGCATAAGTTTGGTGAATACCCTCGGAGCCGTTGAGATTCCGAAGGGTAACACCCTGAATTGGTAACACTTCCCGTCGAATGCAAACCTCAGAAATTGTCTGAATTCTGGGTGCATCGGAACATGAAGGTAAGCGTCTTTGAGGTCGATGGAGGATAGCCATTCTCCGACCTGCACTGACGAGATCACAGACCTTAGAGTCTCCATCTTGAACGATGGGACCTCTATGAGTTTGTTCATGATCTTTAGATTCAAGATGGGTCTGAACCCTCCGCCCTTCTTGGTCACCAGGAAGTATGTGGAATAGTATCCGCTCTCTTCCTGGCCCACAGGCACTAGCTCTATCGCAGCCTTGCTCAGCAACGCTTTGATTTCTGAGCGGAGGATGTCCGCCTTCTCCGGCGCGGAGGGCACCTTTGTGTGCCGCATCCCGGTAAATGAAAGTGGACCGCGCTTCCACTGAGGCATATGGCCGTCCCTGAGCGTGGACAGGACCCAGGTGTTCGACGTGGCTTTCGCCCAAGCGTCTATGAACCTTGTCAATCGGCCGCCTACAGGGATCTGCCCCAACAAGCAAAAGGTGTCTGTCTCCGGCGGCACTCCGGCCCCCGGATTTTTGGACACCCCTAGCGGTACGGGAGGAGCTAGGAACCCTGGTTTGGTTTCCCGCGCCCCCGAAACCCCTGCTTGCCCGAAGGCTGCTGGAATTTCCCGCCTCGCTTTTTGGGACCCTTGCCCCTGCTCCCAGCCTGATGCAGACTAGCTGACATCCAGGCTGCCTTCCCCGTCGGCGCGGAGGAAAGAGCAGGAGGAGGGTTGGACATGCGTGCTTGATGTCTGGATCCTGCACGGTAAGAACCCTAGAGGTCTCCCGGCAGGTCGTGACGACATCCGCAGTGTCCTTCAGTACCTGCTGAGCCCCTGGGAAAAGCACTGGGCCAATCCGAAAGGGGAGGTTCAGCAGGGACTGCTGTGTTGAAGGCATCCAAGTGGACACCGACAACCACAGCCGGCGCATTCCCACAACTGCGCTCATCATTTGGTTAGTGGCACTCCTTATTGAGTCCCGCGCCAAATGACCGCCAACCGCGGTTAGCTGCCCGAGGAGCTCCGAGGAGGAATCTCCAGGGATCTCCACCTTCTGCGATAACTGGACCTGCATGGAGGCCAGATACGCCTGATGGATTGCAAGCTGAAGCTGTTGTCCCGCATTTCGGTACTGGTCCTCGAAGGACCGATACGAGGACTTCAGATCAGCTGCACCAGCAGTGAAGGGAGGCAGCCGCCGACCTTGTCGCCCGACCGAAGGTGTAACCTTCGGTCGTTGCAAGGAAACCGCGGTATAGACACAGTCTCCCAACACCAGAATGTCGAAAAGACCTTCCTCCCCCAGCTGATATCTCTTAGATAGGAAGCCTAGATCGGCCAGTGAACGAGTATCAGCTAGGAGCGGAGCGATCAGATCATAGACCAGTGAAGGGAGAATGCGGAGCCCCACTACGGGAGCCTTGCTTCGAGCGAAAGCCTCCCCCGACAAGCGGTAGTCCGATTCCTCTGGCTCGGGGACCGGGGCAGCAACACCAGGAATAGCCTCGGCGATTAAGCCGCGGAGACTCCTGATGGCAGTGGCAGCCGATAAAGGGCCCGAATCCTCCCGAACCTCATCCACGTCCATGGACTCGATCCCGGATCTCCCCGAGAGGCGTGAGGCCAACTCGGAGTCGTCTAGGAAAGAGTCACTGGGACGACGGTCTCGGAGGTGTCGGGCAGGTGTCCGAGGACGCTGCACCTGGAGCACAGGCGGCGCCTCGTAACCTGAGGTAGAAGCCTTACCCTGGGAACCTACTCCAACGAGCAGCACAAGGTTCGGCGGGGCCAGCGATCCCCCAGACGAGACCTGCCCGAAGCCAGGTGTCTGAGGGGACTGGTGTGTTTGTGTTATGGTAACCTGGGGCTCCATACTCCGCAGCTCGCGAGCCGGAAGCTGAGCGCCCCGAGGAGACCCCGTGCCTCGGACGAGTCCGACACCGAGATCTCCCCTGGTACCATGAGCTGCATCAGGTTCATGACTCGAGGTCCGGAACTCCGTACGGAGCCCCGAGACCGCCGAGTCAATCATGACCTTCATTTGCTGTGTAATGATTTGCGTGAAATGCGACATATCAACTGGGTTAAAATTAGCATTTTGTAAGTTAGATTGTTGAGGGGAGGGAGGGTGGATGAAATCCCCGGCTGAGGACCCCCGCTGGTCCTCGACAGAGTCGGGCTCGGATGACGAATCATCGAGACCCGACCTGGCCGAGGACACCGTAGCGGAGGCCGAAGCCTTAACCTTCTTACCGCTTACTTTCTTAACCGGTGACTTCTTCACCTTTTTAGCCTTAGACGGGGGGTCAAGCTTGGTGATGTCTTGTCCGTTCTCCAAAGCCTCGGAGAAGAACTTCAAGTCTACATCCCTCCTTGATCTGGCCTTGGGGGTAAAGGCCTGACAAATCCCACAGTCGAGTGGGTGATGAAAGTCAGAGGCCAAACACTTGAGGCACTCATCATGGGCGTCGGTGATAGACACCGGCCCTTTACATTGGGCACAAGGCTTGAAAGGCTAGAAGCAAAATAGCCAAATCAAGACGTGCACATGCAACATGTGTATATATATAAATATTTTTAAAATATATATATACTAAATACATGGGGGAATTGCAATGTAAATGTTTTTGTAAACATGCATGTAAAAAACATGAGCAGAGGCGAATGGCAAAATGCGAAGTAAAATGTAAACAAGCATGGCCACACCCCTAACATCACTGAAACAAATAGAACATGAAATATGAATAAATTGCTTGCAGGCCAGTGGGCGATTCGAAATACTCACCGAAAACGAATCTAGAACCCAAATATGATAATATAAAGATGTGGAAAGCCCAGATTTGACCAAATTCCACGATCAAAACAAATCGATCGAGAAAAAATGGCCGCCATCTTGGGTCGACTTTCCCGCCCTACGCGAGAAAGCAAGTTACAAATACACGAAATCTAGTACTAAAACCGATAAGCCATTCGACCCTACTGTAGAAAAGGTAGAAGTTACCACACATACAGCTTTGTTATGGGCCATTTTCTTTCGATCGTACGTACTCAGCGAAACAAAAAACTTCGTGAAAAACTTCGTGCGTCTAGTCAGTTCAATGACAGGATGAAAAAGTGGTGAGATTAGAGTTATCCGCCCCTGGTTGCATGACAACCGTAAGGGGTGGGGCTCGAAAGGGGTGACCCAAAGTATGTTTTTTTAGTTTTTTAACTAATTTTAAGTGGAAAATATAGTTACAACCTGTCATATATCAAAAATCAAGGATTTTATGCAATAAGTACCCCAAGGAGGATCCCTTCTGAAAAAGAATGGAAGGTTGCAGCATAAAATTATGAACATGAAGTCTTCTTTCTACATCGCAAACTTGCATTTGAGACCAAAAAAAATAAGGAATTAAAGCAAGATAATTAAAGTTTACAACCTCGGGCATAAGAAATGGAGATGAGCATTCAATTATAGCAATCACCAAAGGGATGACAGTCTGTGTATTGAGAAGGCAGATACATAATGGAGGTAAGCCTGGAGCTAAGGAGCTGCAGCTGATCAACCCTGAATACAAACAATTGTAAAGCAGGTTGTTCATGGTTTCAGAACATAGAGGTCATGCATTACTCACTACTGAGCTTCCCCCAGCAGACCACACACTGTATGTCAGTGGAGCATGAATAGATACAGTCAGACCCCGTTTATCTGCACAATTTGGTTACAGTTGAAAATCGTCCAGATAGCAAGACGTGAGGTTGACATATCACCTTTTGCATAGAAATGCATAGAGGAGATTTGAAATACTTCTGTGCGTATGGCCAGGTTTCCAGATGCACAAGGTCCAGTTAAACGAGGTCTCACTAGATACATGATAGGAGTTGGGCATGAGTGGCCATCCTACAGGGTTCACAATTTTTAACAAAGGCAGAGGCGGTTCCAATAATTATTTAGGGGGAAGGGGTTCACATGTCATCATATATTGGGGGTTGAAGGGGAGGGGTGGCACTCCATAAAAATTACTTGCAAAATCTTTCACAAGGGGGTGGGGATGGGAGATGGGGAGTGGGGGATGAACCCGCTGAAAAACCCCTCTAGATCCGCCACCAAAAGGGACTTGTCTTGGACCTGCCGGTAAAGGGCTCAGATGGTGCATGGTTGCAAGTTTGCTAATAAAATATAACAATATAAAGTATTTGCTATGGTCAAGGGGATAGGTTTTGTTATAACTCAATGACACATTTCCTAGATTTACAGAACACATGTTTTGTGAGTGTTGTAGGAAGAGGCAGACATTGTATAGATACAGGTAGCAGCAGCAGCCAGGAGAGGATTTGTTCAGAAGCTTGTGAAGATGGCCACGATATCACTATCAAGCATTACTCAGAGCTCAGTAGCATTTCTGATTTCTAATAAAAAATACTTCTTTATTGTCATTATTTAGTATCTGTTTTGTGCTCTCAGCACCCTGTGTCACAGCACAGTGCAATATCAAGGCTTGTCCAGTAATGCTGTGTGCCAAGCAACTGAGCAACAACTCCCATCTTCAACATCTTTTGGTGTGAAGCAATGGGGTTCGCCGGCGATTTTGGCTCGCTAGGTGGCGTGCGTGTACTAGCGGTTATAAGCGGGAAACCGGAAGTCTGTCACTCCATAGCGCTACGCTGTTTTGCCATCACCGACTTCTATTCACGAGATCTATTTTAGTACATTTTCCTCTGAAAATGCCGCAGTATTGTTCAGTACCTGGATGTACCAACTCTGGAGGTCACAGATACCCGTCGGATTCGGATTTGAGACTGAAGTGGCGAGTTTCTGTTCGAAGAGTTGATCAGAGAACGAAGCAACTATGGCGACCTGGGAAAGCTGACGTTGTGTGCCGATCCCACTTCACTGCAGAGGATTACACGATGACATTATTAGGTATGGGTCACTAAAACTAGAAAATAAGAATCGCTACTGTTAATTTAATTTTATTTTATTTTAATTTCGTTAAAAATGCATGATTTGTTGGTCGAAGTTTGAATGTTTCCGAGTTGTTAGATCTAGATAAAATAATCTTCAAAATGGCGAAGCTGGGCTAATAAAATAAAGAAAATAATCGCATATAAACATAGGCCTATCTATTGACAAAATTATTTAATAATTCAGTATGTTGGTATAGATTTAATTGCAAAATTTTAATTAAAATTGGCACACAGATATTATGCAATCTATTACAATATTAATCGCATGTGGTGGAACTGTACAGTACCATATATAAATGAGATACTTATTGTTATTGTATAAAATTTCTATTGTAAAAAATCTACGAAAATTACTGTTTCAATTTGGTATTCTGTTTTTGCAATCATTCCTTCATTTATTATTATTTTTTTTATGTTGCTGTTTTGTTTGTTTCTTTATTTAAGGAGTTCCTTTCTCAGAACAGGACAGAAAAACAGGTGCTTGGAGTAAGTGACATGTAAAAAAAAATTTCATCAATTCATGTTATTTTTAATTTATTTATATGAATATATATTGTTTATTTCTACCTTAACTGTTAAATGTTATAGTTGATAAATGAACAAATCCAAAATATAAAGTAGATTTCATGAAAGCAAGCAATATATGTAATTCACTATGTAAAATAATGCTTTAAAAGAAACCTGAACATATTATTATTCAATTTTTAATCAATGAGAGAGAGAAAAATAAACAACTATTAAATGATTTTTCAGGAGAGCGGAGTCGTTTGAAGGCGGATGCAGTCCCTTCCATCTTCAGTCACACAACACGAGGATCAAGTCGACCGAGGAGAAAACACCAGCTGAGGGAGACGGAAGCCAGTGCAGCCATTGAAGATGTTCAGATGGAAGTGATTGTGGACTCTTCAGGTGTTAATGATGCTAATGATGTTTTGTGTGACAGTGAACTCTGTGATGATTTATTTCAGGATGAGCAAGTTCAGTGTAATCTTTTGGGTAAATATGGTGTTGACATGTATATAAATAATTCTAAGGCTATCCATTATTATACTGGCTTTCAGAACTATGAACATTTCATGTATTTTTTCCACTCACTTGGGCCAGCTGTTTATGAACTCAACTATCAATGTACGTCTTTGTCCCCCAAAGACCAGCTCTTTTTAACTTTAATGAAGTTGCGTCAGGCAAAGGAAGATGTGGAATTGAGTTTGTTTTTCAATGTATCAGAGTCTACAGTGTCACAGATCATTATTACATGGATAAACTTTTTGTATTTTCAATTAAAAGAAATGAAGATATGGCCATCAAGGGAAACTGTTGATCAGCATATGCCTGAAGATTTTGGTAAAAAGTTTGGTACAACAAGAGTAATATTAGATGCCACTGAAACCCCTATCCAAAAGCCATCTCATGTTGATGCCCAGAGTGTAACATGGTCCAGCTATAAGCACCGTAATACCATTAAGACTATGATAGGTTGTACACCTAGAGGGGCTGTTTCATTTATCAGCGATTCATTTGGGGGCTCGTCAAGTGACCGACAAATAATTGAAAAATCTCCCTTGCTAGACCCTTCTGTTGGCATGTTTGATAAGAAAGATAGCATAATGGCAGATAGGGGTATAATGGTCCAAGATCTTTTTGCAGCTCAGGATGTACATGTTAATACTCCCACAACACTTAAAGGTAAATCCCAACTTGAGCCTCATGAGATTGTGAAAGATCGCAGAATAGCATCCAAAAGAATTCATGTTGAAAGAGTAATTGGTCTAAGCAAAACCTTCAAAATTTTGAAAGTAGATCTTCCACCAAGTAAAATCATGCTTGGGTCTAGAATTGTGTATGTCTGCTTTGCTATTTCAAATTTTAGAAATTCAATTGTGAATGAGTCTGCCTAAAATACCATGAAAGTTATTTCATCAACATCAGCAAAGTTCATTGTTTGGAGTTTTTGTTCACTTGACAAAGTATGATTGTACACCAATGTCACAATTTGTACACCTGTTGTGAAAATAATAATTGTTTGAGTACTGAACTGCTCCAGTATTAAATTATAACCAAGGTTCTGAGTAAACCCCAGTAAAGTCAGACAAAGATTATTGTTGTCAAACCAGTGCATGGTATCTTGAAACTAATTGTATAATACTAACTTCATCATGTTTGTACACATTTAAAAAACATTAAACATTACAAAATACTCCAAAATTGCAATATGACTATAGTATAGTCACTATACGAAGGAGGATAGGCAGTTCTGATTTGGGATACCCATTTATAGCTTATCAGGTTAGTCCACTGTGAAAATTGGTGATGCATTACCTTGACCAGTAGATTATTGATGCTTGTTTGGTGATAGATTATTCATTACATTATACATATTATAAATCCATTATTTAATATGTAAGTCTTGAACCTCTCATGACTTTGGACAACTCATCTAAAGCCTAATGAGCTACAAAACCAATGGCTTCCAACTAGAAAAGTGCTAAGTATGAGATAATCTCAATTGCAGTAACAAAGTGACCAATAACTCCTTTTTTGTTCATTATGACAAATGTTTATTCCAGTGTGTGCAAACTCATACCATATGATAAATGTGACTTTTTTCAAAAGTAGAGTCCGATTGTGTTTGTATCTGTTATTTACTCTGCAAATAGCAACATAAGTTATGTAAATTTTAACTGCAATGTTAACTGTATGGTACATGTATGAATATATATCTTTCAATTTCTCAATGGGTTAAAAATACATGACTTTCTCCTTTTTAATCATATCAGATGTACATTTGAAAACTTGGACAAGTAATTGGGCCCTCTTACTTAAGATAATTAAAACATAACCACAAATAAATGTATAGAATGGATTTATTACATTACTCCAAGCATTAACTTCATTTGACATTATGTACATTCATATGAACTAGCTGTTTTACCATATCCTTACCATATATTTGGATTTGTGATTGATTAAGAAACTGCTCCAGCTATCTAGAGAGTACTGTATGATTGATCTCTTTGTACTTGAAGTTTTGTAACAATTTCCATTTTACAAATGCAATCAACAATGTCCTAACATATATATCAATATCATTAATATCAAATGTGTAAACAGATTACATACATATAATACCACTGAGCATGTTCTAAGATATCAAGCTAACAGGATTTGCAAAAATGTGATGTTCAAAATATCAACTGTAATAACTCAAACTCAAATGATTGATCTCTAAAAGAGAATGTTAGCATTCATTTTACAGATGAATTTCAAAAGTATATGGTATGAGATCATTGAAAATATCAGAGTAGAGTGTATTACTATATTCAACTTAATTAATCCTTACAATCAATGATGTCCATTAATTATGTGTGAGTATTAACCTTACATCAATTACTGATCAACATGTAACATGTTCAATGAAATATGGAAGCATGTACTGCTGTACTCATTTTGTGAAAAAAGAAAATCCCAACTATATCAATAAATTCAGTATAAAACATGTGAACAATATTGTTTTATCATTTTCATGTCATCAGGCCTAAAAGACCTGATGGGCTTATGGCATGTTGTCCGGCGTTAGTCCGTCCGGCTGTAAACTTTACGCTTTTTCGACTTATTCTCCAGAACCAGTAACTAAGAGAGCTGAAATTTTGTGTACAGACTCCTTGAACACAAAGGTGATTTTAAATCATAGGGACCATGGCATAAAAACCTATTTTCATCTTCTTTCCAAGTATGAAAAGCTCTAGATAGCTGAAATGTTGTGTACAGACTCCTTGGCCAATGGGGACTCTAAATTGTAGATTTGGTGACCCCATGACTCCAAATAGGGTGAGGTGAGTTTGGGTTTAACACAGTTCAAGAATGAAGAGTATTTCACTTATATCACTGCTGCTAGTTTTATGGCAGGGAGAAAGCCTGCACGCCATGGTGGCCATGTATTGCGGTGAAACCTGCAAGCAACGGCTTGAACTACAGAACCATGGTGGGTACTGCGCTAACATTCAGTGTTGCATTGCAACCAAACCTTACTGCGTGTAGAACAGTTCTCTACTGCAGACAAAGTTGCCGTGCCCCTGGCGGGATTCGAACCCCGGACCTCTTGATCAGAAGCCGAACGCGCTAACCACTGCGCTATCCCGCCCCCTATATAGCTTGATGGATAACAGTTTAATGATGAACAGTCACATGAGTTCTCTATATTGCAGACAAAGTTGCCGAGCCCCTAGCCGAGTAGCGGGAATTGATCCAAAGCCATACACGCTAACCACTGAGCTATCCCCCACCCCCCACCCTGAGTTCTGATGAGCTACAGAGCCCATGGCTCTTATTTCATGACACCAGTTTATCCAAAAGTGTGTTTCACAGGAGTTCACAAAACTGATGCAATGTAAGGTCTTAAATGCTTTTGATAAAAAAGTTCCAGTTTTGGCAGCATAGACATCTGAAAATAGTCATTGTCAAGATTTATCTTTTCAACAAACATATCACAGAAAGTGTACACAACAAAATAACAGCATTTTCGTTTGGCAATGTACAATTGTCCTTGAATCTGATGATAGTAATTGCTTTTCTGATTCAAACAAATCTTTCCTGTGGAATCATACAAAAGATATGGAAATTTCTTGCCTGGTTTAATCATATCATTACGGCCAGCATAAGGACATTTCACTTCTACCAAAAAGTTTCCATCCACGACTGCATCTGGAGTTGCACCCAGAAAAGGAATATCTTTATCAATAAAAAAACCTGCTCTTTTAGTTGTGATCTTATAACATTTTTCAAATTGAGCAATAGCCTTTTTCTCATATTGTCTACCATGAATTATTGGTCGTGTACATACTCGGCTATACAGAAGTGAATGGCAAAGTTTCTGTTTATTCCTTCTATCTGTAATTTTGGTGACTTCTCCAAATCTTGACGCAGTAAGCCGCCACTTCCTCTCCCTATGCCACCGTTGACTCTTGACTTGGTCCCTGGTACCCTGCTCTATCTGGATAGCTTCATCCTCCATCATCTTGTCCGACCACTTCCGCTTCGAGGGCAGGGACTCCGCTTTCAGTGGAGAACCTGCGTACATGTATTTGACAAGTTAGTTCTTAGTGCCACATGAGACATCCTGGAAACCAGGCGACTACCTTTTGAGAGCTCAATAAATTTTACTGAATATTCAAAGTTTTTACATTTCTTCACTGAAGGATACAGACAATGAATGAATGGACGCCATGCCACACATAAGCCAATAGGGCCGATCTAGGCCTGATTAACTAACAAAGAGAACTTAGTTTTCAACATAACTATTGAACTGCTGATATCAAATCACTTATAACAAAGTTAATTGTTAATGTATGCTCAGGTTGTTGATATACCTTTGTACGTGGATTTCGGCTTGTGAAATGTTTGAAGATGCTCTGTGCAACTCCTCTCCACATGAAGGCTGCCGGTTGCAATGAAATGCTCGGCCATGAGAAGGACTGCTGCTATGTGCTTGCAGGTAGCATGGGGACCCTTCCCTGCAGGACACTCACAGTGGGACATCACTGGAGCACCGGTCTTGTCCACCTTGATTTTGTAGTTGTAGCTGACCTAAAATAAAGCAAATTTAGTGAATGGTAAAAATACTGTTAATGATTGGAATTTTCATCAGCATAGAATATACAAACACCCAGAGTATCTTTGAGTAGTTTTCAAAATAATATATCAACATTGTTCTTTTAAAACTGTTTATATGGTTATTGTTAAAAAACATTCATCTTAATCTGGTATTCCTTTACAGTCCAAACCCCAAACCAAGGTTAGAGTAACATTCAATATCCCAAGGTAATTTTTTTACTTGGATGAGACTTTAGATTATTTGAGTGTTAGAAATAATTACCTTATTTTTCATCGAAGCCCCAACAATGCCACTAAAGTATGTGGACGACCCCTCAAACAGTAAACTGCATGCAAGGACCCTGTTTGCCGAGAACATCCTCCCCCCTTTCTCTACAGCCTTCAAGTCATTGACAGCCTGGTGGTCTTCTGCTGTTCGGAATATGAAGTATCCCTCTGTCAACTCCTTGGAGATTGGTGGTAAGATGCCTTGGTGGTGAGGGAGCAGCTGGGTGAATCCTGATGAGGGCCAACATGCATCTTGCGGCTCAGGAAGATGAATGACAGTTCCCCGGAAATCATCATTTCGATCATATGTCTTCAATCTGAAAACCAAATTTCTTGTGATGAAGAAACGGTGTACCGGTATATTTATAGGAAATCACTTTGTTAAATAAATTAATTATGGTGATAAAATCCTTTAATAATGTATATATTAAATTTAGGATATTAAAATTTAAATAAATAAAAAAAATCTCAAATATTGGTACTATTACAATAATTCAACATATAGCAATGATCATTAATATATTTGAAGAAATGAACAATAAAGATCGGAACATTTAATCAAAAAAATGTTTTGGGGAAATACAGATGACAGTTGAGCAAGCATTAATTTGTTTTCTATACTAAAATTTTTAGACAGTCTACGGGGCCTCGAAAATAAAAACTTTTGTGTGATGTATTTTTACATTTTTTCCCTAAGTATTATATCATTGGTTGTCTTCAACATAATTGTGTATGTTACCTAACAGCAAAATGATATATTTCGATCTAATCAGTGGGTAGACTACTTACAGTCAGGTTGCGACAGTTTTATCTTAATATGGATTGTAATCGGCTTTATGATTG
Source organism: Gibbula magus (assembly GCA_936450465.1). Taxonomy (NCBI): domain Eukaryota; kingdom Metazoa; phylum Mollusca; class Gastropoda; order Trochida; family Trochidae; genus Gibbula; species Gibbula magus. The sequence goes on from OW388293.1 coordinate 32,850,863, forward strand.
GTGAAAAACTAAAAATCGACCAATCAGCATGCGCGAAAGGTTTGCTAAGCTCCGCACATCAAGAAATTATTCATACATAGTGTCGAGTTTTCGAGAGAAAAAATATTGCCACTATGGATGTAGTATGTGGGCCTAGTTATCAGAAATTTCCTAGGCCATTCCGTTACTTAATAAGCTTCATAAATTATGTTATCCCTAAGATGTAATATGTTTGATACATTCCAAAGGGAAAACGATAAAATCCCGTGTTCAAATGACTTTGACAAGTCAAGACTATCTGGCTGGTATTGGTCCCTAGACACAATATTATTTCATTTATTTGGCAAAATTTTCGATAGTACATTAATTATCTCACCAATATTTACCAAGTATGGGCCCTGTACATACCAAAACTCACATAAATAATACTTACGTCTACACTAATAAACTGTAAGTTGGGGAAATGACACGGCAATGTTCGACCTTGACTTTTATCAAGAAAAGCGCGACTCGAGTTAGAAATACAAGGTGAATTAAATAAATGTTACACTTTCCTATACAAAAAATAAAGTAGTACCTTTCAACAAGATCAGTTTTTCTGCCAGTGGTTGCTGCCCGTCTCCTGATTAACTCTTGCTTCAACTTCTGAACGGTGAAAGATTCGTAGCTTGTCGCCATGTTGCGTCAGTGGTAACCGAGCTTGGTACCCGCTCTAGATTCCGCATCGTACAGTCGAAAGTTTGCGCAGCGCGCAAACCAAAGTAAACCAATACAAGCTCTGCGCTGCAATAACCGATAGTACACCCGCGCCCCCAAGCGGAATAGTGTGGCGGCGAACCCCATTAGGAGACAAACCCAGTATGGCCTTCTTGGTGATGAAAATATGTTCAACCAAGGGAGTAACATACCAGTGTTTTTTTTAATCTAAACATATTTTATTCACTGCAGAAAGGGATTAGGATCAAATTATCCACTGAGGTAACTTTCTACTAGTTAAAGGGAGGGTTCTATCAGGGTATTTTTAGTGAAAACGAGATTCGAGAGGATATTCCCGTTTACACAAGTAAGCTATTAATGTATTATTAAAACACAGTCAAATTGAAAGATATTAATGAAGTTAATACTTTGATGACATTACATTTTACAACTTGATGAAGACAAGCGTACATTTGTTGAGAAATAAAACAACGAATGAGAATTGAAGCTATTCATCGCCGTTGCGAATTGGGAAAATATCGCTACGGCCTAACAGCATATTGTTTATTAGTTTTATGATATGTTACTGTGTGATATTTCTATCAGTTTTTTCACCAAAACATTAAAATGGGTCTAATATAGCATGTTTTCATTTCACGAAATGTCAAAAATCAAGTATGGCGGATGCTGCCGATATATCGGTGATAGAACTTTCCCTTTAAGGCTGTGAATGATTTCACCATCTTTGTGAAAGGTCAAATGGACATCCCAACCTGGTGACTGAACTAGAATATGTAAACTGACAACAACCATTAGGTACCGTTTTGTACCCTATAGACGTACCCTGTTTCTCCCCTTCCTCTCCACACAACAGCACCACAGCTGCAGTCTCCTGTCCCAACTCTCCTCATATGCTCGGAATGCTTTCCTGAAACACAATGTGTTATAACTTATCCTCTGATACCTGAAATTGATTATCTAAAACTTCATTTTTGCATTTTTTAAATTTAAACAAATACTTATCACCTAACCAGCCAATTCCTCTTTGCTAAATTATTATCAGTACAAATAGGGCAAACTGACTAGGTTTTGGATATAGTGGTCCTGCTCTAATATTTTGAAGAACAATATTTAAAGTAAGAGTTATCGAGCATTGGTCAAGGCAGAGTATGACACTTTCTTGGAACATTCCTATGAAGGTATGGGAATCCATTTTCCATCCAAAATTTCATTAAAAAAAGTATGATCTCTGGATAATTAATAAATAGTTTATTGTTTATAAAACACAAAACTTTGAGAATATATGCTTATTCTGAACATTGTTCTTCTTAAGTATTCTAATCTAAATCTAAAGAGATCAGATAAAGTTAATCATTTAGCTTGATTTAATTCAAATCATGAGTTTACAATATCCAAACTTTGCAAGGTGTCAGATTAACCCAGTGTTGTACAATAAGAAATAAAACTATGAACACATAATGAAAGTGGACTTCTAGAATATAAATTTAAATGAATTTCAAGTTGCACTTCTAGAACAATATGTGTCAACTCAAAATATATAAAATAAATTTATGTCCATGTCACAATTATTCAGATGAAAAAAGTTGAAATTTCATGTTTTCATAGAAAAAACAAGCTTACAAAGAAAGAAAGTAAAACTATGGGGAGAAACTCGTGTATGCAAACTCAACCATGAAATACAGAGCAAGAACATTTCTACTTTGATTTATCTTTATTTTTGATATTCCTTTAATCATTTGTTTATGACAATGCTATAAGTTCTGATCATAAACATATTACAAAATAAGAAAGTTTTTTATATATATATATATTATACATACATGAAATTTTAATGATTCCAAATTAAATGCAGATACATCTCATTTATATTCAAGTTAATATTAAAATTATATGTTACTTATAAATGATACTGATGAAGACACCAATTAAGACGTTTGTATATAAACTCAGATGTGTCATTCATGAGTGGACAATTCGTGAGGCACAGAAATATATAAAACAAACCTGTGCTGAAATAGAAGCAGCATGAGAAATAATACCTGCGAAACTTTTGGTGGAAAAATTCCTTTATAAGCCTAGACCTGGGGAGCAAATAAAAACAAAATGTCACAAACAAAAAATAAGCACAAAATAGTCAAAACAAAAATGCACAAACCCTTTTCAGTCAGATATACACTTAGATGAATCTCTTTAGCATTTCATTCTTACATGTGCCTTTACGTCTTTCCTCATTTACCGAGCCTTTCACTGGATTAAAGGAGTTGCTAAAAACTCAGTCAAGCCTCAGGCTGTCATGCCCAGGAACCGTCACTGAAATGTTTCCTGTTTTAAAGTCTTTTTTTTGGAAGATAGCTTTCCATTAATCGAGACCTAAGAATAAAGCTAGCACCTGGTCCAAAGAAAAACTCTTTTTTTACTTGGTTGAAATTGACTACAAACCATTTAGCGCAGCTGAAAGCTGCATCTCTATCAAGTGCCTTAATGGGACTCTTCAAGAAGAAGACGTACTTTTACAGACTCGGTATTAAAGAAGCTGTTAGACATGTTGGTTTTGGGTGCAAGTTGCTGAAGGTTGGTAACAGTGAAATACTCAGAAGTTTGCCTCATGTTAAATTTGCTTGGTGTATGTGAGTGATGTAGATCATGTAGAGTGTCCGTTCATCACCCGGAAGAAGTAAAGCAAATTAAGATTGAGCTAACGGTGTGAAGGTGTCCAAATTTAGGCTGATGATGAACAAAAGTTACTGCACTCTTCATACATAGCAACAGAACCACTCTGGAAGTATTTCATGTTTGTAACTGGATGTATAATTGTTGGCGTGATGAGTTCGTCTAAAGACCAAGGTGTTCACTGTAGCTAAAGAAACAACACATGCAGCAAGAGGTTTTTGTCTTCTCTTTACATGCATCAAAGACCAGCCATTCCTTTGCATTCTCTCAAAACCTATGGTTTACTAAGGTTACAAAGTTTAAAAGGGCCATTAATTACTCATACAAGATCAGAGAAAAATTAGTTTTATATTCAAAGTCAACACACTATTCCTGCCAACTGTCTGACACTATTTATGACCTGAATAGATGAAATATGGAATTTTATGGAAATGTAATTAACCAAGGAGGAACCAAAGGACTTTTAACTAATGTAGCGAAACACTGATTCTTGACATAATTCTAATGTAATCTTACACCTTGCTGACACTATATATATCATGTATCTCTCTTTTGTGATAAAGTTGTCAAAAAAACAAAAAAAATTCTTGATATACCACTTCAAACTTTTACAAATGTTATCTTTTAGCTTCAACGAACCAAATATGTCATCATTTCATTATTTGGCCAAGTAGAACACAAATAACTAGCTTGTCTGAATACCGGTAATCAGTAATATATATCTTTAAAAAAAAAAATCATAATGTATGAATGTTTGGGTACATAATGACAGTGACATTTCACAAACTGAGATATCAAAGATACATAACAGTTGTAGGAGATGACCAATATATATGCAAGACACACATATCGATACAAGGATTAAAATAAAAGCATCATATATGATAAATTAAACATGAAAATTTTCCATAATGTCAAAGAAGTTTATCAAGTGTTACCACTTTAGTGATTAAAATTTATTTTATTTTTATTATTAATTAATCGATAGAAAGATGATTTGGAAATTAGTTAGAATATAAAGGTTGGTCAAGATACACCAGTCTTTAGAATGAACTTGAAGACTCTTCAATCCCAAAGTGTTATCTGTCAATTTCAAAATTCAAAAAGTTTGATCCAGAATTTTTTTTTACCAGGTTATAAGATGTCAGACAAGTCTTAATTCATACATTAATTTTAACAATTGGTCACTAAAGTATTTAAATTGAAGCTTAAAAGATAAAAGGTAAAATATTTGTTTTATGTATAAAGAGATGTCAAGCATTACTTATTGAATGTAATGAATTAGAAACTGAAAACAGGTACCTTGACAATATTTTCAGAAGCACTTAAAAAATGGTGAATGTGAAAATCACTAAAAACAGTTCTCAAAAACATAATACCCAAATTGGAATGTTCAAACTGAATAAATCATGATTCTTAGTGCATATCTGACTCAAAAGGGTACATAAATAATACAGCAAAAATGTTCAAATCATTCAAAAGCATGCTAACAGAATATAAATAACACCCATGAAAATCTGGTTGTGTATACTGTTGGACAAAAATAGTTCACTTTGTGATCCATCAAAAAATACTTAAATATTGAATATCGTGGGTGGTCATTAACTTTTTTGTTGAGTATTAAATTCAAGACTTATTAGATCAAGATTATAGATTATGAAAAAATTACACATGGTCCTATGCATAGCTAAGTTAACAACTATTAGTGAAGTTCAGCAACAATGGGCATGGCTCGTTATATGGGTTGGTGACCCGCTTCATTGCATGATAAACTGAGAATAAGAAGGGCGACTCCCGGCCCCAAACTGACACATGATACATGTCACCATGGGCAGGAGACTGCAGTTCAAATTGTACCCCTGTTAAGTCAGCAGTACGGTTGGGTACCTGGTAAAGGTTTGGTTGGAGGCTACCTTCAAGCGCTGTAATTGGCTGCTTGGTTACACCAGGGTAATAATACAAGCTCCTTAAGCATGCAGTCTGTTTATATATGTGCACTATATGAAGACCCTAATTACTATCAATGTCAAAACATGTAGTTTTTTTCTGATGACAAAAATATTTAAGAACATGATGTGTGTAAAATAATGATAGAACCAGATCTTCATGAAAATTCAAAAAATAAATACACAACACACCTATAACAAGCAATATTATATCAAAGAACTAACAGAGAACTAAAATTCTTTAGAAATTAGAAACATGAAAAACATGCATTTATTTCAGCAAACCAAAGGGTGGGAGAGTTCTTTCTTCACATACACAATGCGGAATATCACTACTGAATGTGAAACAAACTGATCAGAAGGTGACCAACTCAAAATAGATTAAGCTGATTATCATACCAGCCTTGACATTTCATGTGTCCAAGTTTTTTCTGTTTCGATTTTATTACTAGGTTTTGCAACATGAGAGTTTAGTGTTTTTAACAGAAGACATGATAGAATCTATAACAAGGTAAACCTTGAAAATATTGTTTTTATATTTTTTAGTTAAATATTTGTGAACATGTATAGTTGATGCTTTGAATTTAAGATTTAATAGATTCTATATTCTTAAGATGCTGAACGAGTTATAATTTTTTTATAACTAGGATATAATTTTGATATTTACACATTTACACATTGTTTTCCTTCTTAGGGGAATTACTTAGTTTTGCAACATGAAAGCTTTGTGATATATACAGAAAGACATTAATGAATTTAGAAAGGACTTAACCAAGAAAAGATTGGTATACTTTTCAGAAAATTCTGGTGTAATACAATTTTTATACTATGATCTCATGCAACCACACATAAAATATAGAACATTCGTTATTTTCAAATATGCTTTATCCAAACTAGAAGATTATATATTTTGGACAAGTGAGGTTTGAAATAAAAGATTGATCTAGTAATCTAAATGTATTTGATAGAAGCTATCATTTGCTATGCAAAAACTATAGACATTGATAGACAGATTTATGAAAATACGCCATAAAATCAAATGAGATTATAGCCTTTTTTGTGACAATTATCAAATATGAGATAGCTACACAAGTGTAAAATATTTCATGTTTAGTAAATGAAATTGTGCTATCAACCGTCGACAAAATAATAATTTTAAAAATATTTCATGTTGTTTCGTAATTCAACAAAGCAAAGAGTTGATAAATACGATCTCATGTAAAGGGATGATAATCAAAGGATAGCTAGTTTACATCAAAGTCATCACAATTGCATGCTTTAATATTACACAGCAAATTACACTCCAATGCAAGTATTTTGAAGACAAACAGGTGCTTGATAATTCTTGTTTCATTGCATGCTGAGCCTTACTATTTGGCAAATTAATTTTGTTTTTATCATGTCAAACACAACCTCAAAGGATTTATTTGTCTTTACATCTTTGAATAAAAATAACACTCTTTCACAGGACATGTAGTCAAAGTGATTGAAACATTTATAGTGTTAAAGTTTGTGTTTTGTGTCTCATATAATACATTTTACATACCTTCTCATATATGTCCATAATTGACTGACATTCACTGAAGGCTTAACAACTAATGAACTTTAAAATAATAGCTTGAAAATTGTTCTGCACAATGAATTCAACAAAGTGTATATAATGATCAACAATTCAATAAAAAAAACTTTTTTGAAAAAAAGTCCCTATGAACATTTGAAAAACTATTTTACAAATATTTCTCCACTGAAATGAAGACCCGCTGTTGACACTGACAACATACCTTTGGCGCCAGTTCCTTCTGGTGCTTCCTGATATTCTCCGGTTGCCACGGCGCTTCTCTTTGAGACTGTCCTGATATTTTTTCATCTTCACCCACTTGCGACCGGCCGAGTCAAATGTGCACCAAAGGGAGATAACCACAGTGAACATGACCAACCAGTTGCACACAATGACACCTGCCAATGAAACACGAGGTGAGATGAGGCTTCATGATTTAATATTATGAAAGAATTAACAGTGATCAGAATAAAGCGATACTAGAAGATTTTGAATTTAATGTCTCTTTCAAATTCATATCCATTTATATTGAGGAAGCTAGCATTATTGTAGGGCGAAAGCCTGTACCTCTTGTTATGTTTCGCTGTAAAACTGTGAACCGGATCCTAGGCTAAATCAACTATTAACAGCAAAGTTTGCTACCACAGATTTATTGAAAAACTCCACATAACTAGTAAATTTCTAGCATGTCAAAAAGTTAACTTTGAGCCATGGAGACCGGTGAGATTTGAACCCTGACCTGTTGATCCTGAACCAACCATGCTCTATCCCACCCCTTCAATGAACAGCAGTTGTAAAGGAGCAGGTTAGCTATGTAATACAGACCTACAACAGCTTTCTTGGCGGCCATGGGGTAGCAGGTCTGGTAGTGTCGCGCTGTCCAGATGATTCCCATAACCAGCCACACCAGCTCCCCGATGAACACAACTGAAGAACAGAACCATTTAATATCAGTTTACTCAATGTAATACAACAATAGAAGAATGTATGTCATTCACATTCCTTGACATTAGGGAAGCTTAAATTAAATTTGTCTAAGGGAAGAGTCACACCAAAAGTGTTCTGACCAATATCACAGTGTCGAATAGGATAAAATGCTACAATGATTAAATTCCTAGCAGACTGATGTTTAAGACTATTTCAATATTCTATGCCTACAAAAAACGAACTATGCATGTGAATCTTATATCTTTACCTATGAGACCTGGAAACTTACAGGATAGCCTGGTGTAAAGTAGGTGGCCAATCCTGGACTGTTTGGGTTGTTTATCTTTTAAGTGACTGCTCTGAATGCAAGGTCACTGATTAATTCAACTGCTAATGCATAATTATTCAAGCCTGTGAATGGTGCACTGACTGTATACTCCTAAGGGACAGAGAGGCAGGAAAATGGATATACTAATGTGTTCACTGGGGTAAAGATATATCAAAGTGTACTTGGGTAAGACATCATGACAGAAGTGAACCATTTGTAACTATGAATTATCATTCCTAACTTTGAATCTAGAATACCCTAAGCTCTAAACACTAACCACAGTGTGTGACATAAGCTTGAAAAGTAGCCAGCCCAAAAGGAATATTTCGACAATCTAAATGCAATCTAAATGGAAAATAAAAGTAAAACCTAAACAAATTGCCAGCCTGAATTAAAAGTTACCCGGTTCCTAGCTTTTGGACGGGTCTTATTTCATACACTGTAACAATCAGATCCTCAACACAATCAATTTCAAATAATGTTATCTCTGACCTCACATCTAAGGAAATTGAATTGGAATTGGAATCATGGACAGCTAACCTCTCACAAATTTGATTATCAATATTAAATCAATGACAACCCATCTGAAAGACCAAGTCAACAATATGTTCATTGGTTGATTTCAGTGCACTTTCTAAACAGACAATAGGACAATCTTGAATGATGTACATTTGGATCTATCCCTAAGTAAGTACTACAAATACACATGGTTATATCAGAAGCAAGGTTCTTAGTGCTAAGATAGTCATTACTACCAGTGTTGTTCCTAGGTGCACAGCTGAGAGGGTAATTTTGACCAATTCTAAGGAAAAGGGACCCTTGCAATGGTAAAAGTATCCTGATTCTCCATCTTTTAAGAGACACCAAGTCGATAGAGTAGGCAAATACAACCATGACCTCTCTAGGAACAACACTTACTGCCATACATTAACATTGTCTTATGACTATCTTAGCGCTTAGAGTGCTTTGAAAATCTAGATGACCAGAGATTAAGAGATTAATAAGCCCCCCTTCCGGGAGGGTACAAAGGAGATTGTACAAAATTAAATCTGTAATAGATTTCCTGGGGTAAAGCTTGCACATCTTAGCTGTTGCACTAGCGTGATCGAGAGGTCTTTAACCTCTGGTGTCGCCTGGATCAGAGAACAAAATCTCTCTTTGAAGTGATACAGGTGTTACATAGCCCTGGAAACTTGAATTCATCATTTGTTGTCTAAGTTCTATAATAAATTGACCAATGCCATGATGTGTTCAAGATGGCGATATCAATGATATAACCACAACAGGCCATTTTTTTCTGAAATCATTATAGTCTTGAATAATTAAACCTTTTATTACAAACATATTTTATTCCAATTTCAATTGATGGACTTGGCAAAAAAAACTGGGCTTATCTAGATACATCAGTCAGAGTCTGATAATGGTAAGTAACTGTAAATTTGGAAACTAGACAGGACTGTCATCATATCGTGATCAGGTACTGTAATGATGATGAAGTAACATATTTCGTATAAACACTTGAGAACCTGAAGTAGAACATTTGTTTGATAATCTTTATCATGGTCACAATATGAGATCTGGATCAGCTGATTCCATTTTGAATATATATACTTCTATTTCTTGATAGCTACTATCAGAATTCTCTATTTGAGTCAATGGCATGGTTCAATAGAACAAGCTTGACAAAGGGTACACTTTTGGATCAACGTCCCCAGTTGGTGTTGACGTCAATAAGGACGTGATCCTAAAGTAACATTTTGGTGAATTTAAACCTGAAAAATATGATGAGATTAAGAGAAATTCTCAGATATGGATCTTTTTCACTAGAGGACATCAATGATATTAAATAGGACATCTTTGGAAAGCGATAACATATTTCAGAAGAAAAACTTGCTGATTTGATGTTTAGGCCAGATCAATATATAATGCCAACTTACATCAGAATGTTCAGTTGGAGGCAAACAAATCATAGCTTACAGAGTTCTAACCACATACAAGATGAATTTGCCAGTGTGTAGCCATATGTGATTCCCAATAATAGGGTAGCCACTTGGTTCATATCTATGTAAAACACATCAATTCAAGAAAAGCAAAGAACAGCAGCGTTAATTGGAGAAAATGATATCCCCAGCTAGAGAATCAATGTAGCTTAGTGTAAAACATTCTGGTGAAATGGAGCTCAAATAATCATGTTTGAGCTTGATGAGAGTTCTTTTTGTATTAATGTACAAAATAGAAAAAGAAATAATCTAAATGAAAATAAGAGATTTGTGAAATAATTTAGATGACATTGCGCGAATGATTTGTTTTCTGAAGGCCATGCATTCATGTCACCAAGTCATTTGGACTCGATTCTCAACAGATGAATAAATTGGTTTGAAATTTAAAGTTTATTGTAAGGAGAAGATTTTAATGTTTAATGGTCAGTTTTACCTTTTACCACATCAACTAATATCATTGCAAGCCTACAAATTCGTTCGAAGACATGTATTGGAGTGAAACTTCCCCTTGACCCAAAGCTGAATGTGATAACAGTTGCACTATCCATCATCTTAACGGTGATGGAGAAAATTATCTCAGATAAAATATGTTCTAAATGATTCCAAACATTCTTATAGAAGATTCCAAACATCCTAAAAATATATTAGCAGTAAGTACTTTATACACATGTTTATATTTATATTTATATTTATATTCATGTTTATATTTTATACAGATTACCATTTATCCAACAAATTTGCAGAACTCTCCTTTATCAGCACTTTGGCCAATCATCTGCAAAAAGATTGTCCACTGTCCTTCAATCTTTATTACTTTATCTTCTTTCATTTAACCTTGTTAAATTGTTGTATATATTCCCTCTAAAATAGTCCTATAACTATTCCAAAATATATAAACAGTTTGATTTATGTTGGTAGTTTAAAACACTTGCAAAAATACATGCAATTTGATCTGTATTCTCCAAAGATAACCTTAGATAAGTATTTTAGTCTTTTCTTGCATTGTTGAACAGTCAAATCATGAGATAATTAACGTCAGAGTCTTTTTACCTTCTCATCTGTAAATATAATCTCTATCAATATTATATGGCGCCATTTATTTAATTAAGTTTCAATCTTTTGCTTGAACTGTTAAATTGATTTATAAAACTTTTCCTGATAAATACAGATTTTGGCTAAGTTTATCTTCAAAAAGCAGTATCTCAAAAAATCTTCTTTTGCAGTATGAAAGTTCAAGGAGACTATAAGAGAAGGCTCTTAGATCGGTAATTTACTGAAACCAATCGATGCCAAGAATATATATCACAAAACCTAAATTAGCAGCAGCTTCCGAAGTGAGTGAAATGATCTCAAACAGATCTCATAAACCATATATCAAAATGGTTACTTGTTTATTGTTTTACTTTTCAAGCTTGTTAATAACTATAAAGGTATTATGGAATTGTTATTTTATATTCAAAATATTCATCAACACATTTGAAATATTTGAAATTTATAAAAGCATATCAATTGAACCTCAAACTTTGTTTCAGATGCACTTAATACATTTGTCTTTATAGATTCTTTGAAATCATATCAAATCATTTAAATTTGCAAGAAAATCAATTGCATAGCCAATTAAGGAACTGCATGGAACTATTAAACAGGAACACTAGCTTCATTGCCATTTAATTAGTAACCAACAGCATGGAATGGTGCATTGATTGAGCATATTCATTATTTCAACAAACTGTTGCAAAACAAAATACTTAACAATTTAACCCAAAGAATTTTAACAAAAACTAACAACCTGAACAAGCCTATTTGAATTAAAACTATTTGAAATTTTTCAAAATACTTATTTATCCTATACATAAACATTCAAGTTCCTAACATAACCAAAGACAAACACACTCATAAGTGATCTATTTGCTGAGCCAAAAGAAGACCAGACTCAATTAGGGATAATTGAGGGGGAAGTGAATACATCAACCAAGTGCTTAGGACCCTCAGCCTATATAACATGATAATAAACCTACCTAATAGCGAGAGTTATGGTTCGTACTTAGCGTAAGTCTAACCTGCAGCCAGGATTATTGATTTATCACGTAACATTCTGGAACTATTGGAACTAGGTTAAAGGTCATGATGTCAAAGGTCATTGACATATGCCAAAGAATGCCACGTGAAAGTACACAAGCCCTGTTGAATCCAAACAGCGGAAGACCATTACATCATGTTAAATATCATCTCCCTCGGGTTCACTCTTGATTATAGCTTTGTATTGCTAAGTTATTGAGCAAATATATCATGCATTTCCATCTGTATGCATGAAATATATAGATGATATTATATGAGTGTCTATGTCATACTATGTTTACGACACGAGTGCCTGAATATTAGTATTTCCTGAGCAAGAGCGAGGGATATAACGATATTCAGGCACGAGTGTGGTAAACATAGTATGACATAGACACGAATATGATATTCTGTTTATTACCGAAGTCGTGAAATTAATGAAAATACACTAAAATCCACGTTCAACCATAGGCTGGCGACCTACCTTCGCCGGATTTAGAACGCAATGTCATAGACGATACATGACGTCATAGTATTGTTTAAGACGTCACGTCACCATGACAAAGTGATATTTTGCCCTAGGGCATCGTATGAAAAACATGAACCCCGATATGATTGCCCTCGTAGGTAATAAAAAAAATAGAGCCATGGGCTCTGTATCTCATCAGGATTTGATTTATTATTTAAGGTTGAATATCTAAGTTTTCTCAGGTAAAACATTGTTAACAAGCAAAAAATAGGTTTTTAGATCATGACCCCTGTGACCCGTATTTGGAGTCACAGGGTCACCAATCCTACAATTAAGAATCACCTTTGACCAAAGAGTCTCTACACAACTTTTCAGCTCTCTAGACCTTTTGGAATTGGAGAAGAAGATGAAAATAGGTTTTTAACGATGTGACCCCTGTGACCCCATTTGGGGTCACGGGGTCACGAAATCTACAATTTAGAATCCCCATTGGCCAAGGAGTCTGCACACAACTTTTCAGCTCTCTAGACCTTTTAGAACTTGAGAAGAAGATGAAAATAGGGTTTAAAGGATGTGACCCCTGTGACCCCATTTGGGGTCACGAAATCTACAATTTAGAATCCCCATTGGCCAAGGAGTCTGCACATTAAATTTCAGCTCTGTGGAGTCATTGGTTCTGGAAAAGAAGTCGAAAAAGCAAAAAGTTTACGGACGGACGGATGGATGGATGGACGGACGCAGGACACCATGCCATGCCATAAGCCCATCGGGCCTTTCAGGCCTGATGAGCTAAAAATTAAAGCATAAAGTGGCAAATTCTTAATTTTATTTTTTCAAATGACTATAAAAACCTGTCAAGCTCACAAATAAAAGTGATGCGCAGATGCCTGAGAAACATTTAAAAACTTTTATTTAGCCTTCGATAATCTGATGAAGTCCTTGCAATAAAGATGGAGGCTTCACTGGTTGCATACTCCCTAGGGAGTTGATAATGTAGAAATTAAGGCATGCACTGTTGCGTTAATCAGGGCCTTGATTTTTTTAGAGGTTGCAATGAATGTAAGCTTAAGTAGGATAAAAAATGCTTCATTAGTGTTATCAATGTTTTCACGACTCTCCATATAGAACCTAACATCATATAAAAATAGAGCCATGGCCTCTGTAGCTCATCAGGAGATAATAAGTGGGGTATGTTATGGAGTGGACTTTATAGCAATGGTCAGATTATGGAATGTAGTAATAAGAATCTAGGTAGTGAAACTATTAAAGCAGTTTAAAAATATTTTGTAACCATAACTTTGCCAATCTGCTATATATATGTGTTGAAAGAGCAACACAAAGCTTTGAAATAAATTGCTGGTATCAAACATATAATAATGTGGTGGAGAGATCATACTATTTTTTAAGATCGTACACACATTATATAATAATGAATATACCGGGTACAATTCTTTGCATACAATTCACCACTGTAAGCTATTGCAATAATGGCCTGGGGCTGTAGAAGAAAATGAAAAAAACCTTTTTAGGTCATGACCCCTGCTAATTATTATCAAAATTGGTTACACATAAATCAACATTCGTTATGAATATCATACACCTTTGCATTATATTGTTTTAATTCTTAATTGCATTATGGCAATACCAACATTTATTACATAATGAATAGGAGCCTCAGTTTTTGAAAATCCCATTTCTCATAGGCTCCATTTCAATACTTAATAAATTGGTGAATTTTTTTTAGTAAATTTTTTTTCACCATTTCTTATAGGCTCCTTTTCAATATTTGATAAAATGGTGATATTCTATGAATAAATTCTTTTTTAGAGTCAGTGGAAGACTAAAGCAGTCTCACGCACAGTCTATGATAACACAGTGCTGCACAGAAGTTTGAAGTAACCTGAAACCTCTGTGTAACTATCAGTTTTCATTCTTCTGCCAGGAAGAGGTCAACACAATGCAATTACATAACATGCAGTTTTTCCTACAATTAATTATTTTTCTGTACTGGAGAAGATGATGAAAATAGGTGTGATGTCACAATCTCATATAGCTACTTCTTTTATAGTCCAATGTTATCACCAGTCATCACTAGTCATATTCAGTTCACATATCTCATGTAAAATGAAAAAATTTAATTCCTCTTCAAGTTATTCCTTCAAAGGGTATTCAATAGTTCTCATTTCAAATAGATTCACATTAAACATGTCCATGATGTAGACATCTATCTCATTTCTTGTTCCTATTGAATAAAATTAACTGCAAAGTTAATAGAAAACTAAATCAGTTATAAAGTATAAAATATGATATAAATAAGGTATACCAAATTGACTCGTACTGGAAATTCTCATTAAATAATTAATTAATTCTCCAAATAATTACACAATATCATGAGATATTAAAAAACTCCATTATTTAATCTTAAATTACAAAGAACATGATATTAGATTTAATAAAAGATTCTGTATTAAGTCTTTAGAATACTTTTAGACTTGTGTACCTTTATCAGCAAATTCACTTGCAAAATACAAATAATTACTCTTATGTGAAATGTGAGACGAAGATAAAATATGACTTATAATTTTTGTTAGACCTCCAATTCTAAGTTTTTAATTCTAAATATCTCTTTTTCATCAGACATATTATATTCTCAAAGCACATGTTAGAACTCTCACATCAGAAAGATGAAATGCCTTTAACTCAGCTGTTTTCTTTAAAATTACCTCCCTTACCTACGAACTGTTTGAAGTGCACATATAATCTCAGAAAGATGCTGTAAACTGAAATAGGCTTTTAGGTTATGATCCCTGTGACCCATATTTGGGGTCACAGACTCACCAAATTTACAATTTAGAATCCCTTACATCCAAGGAGTCTGTACATAAAATTTCAGCTCGCTAGAGCCATTGGGACTGGAGATGAAGATGAAAATAGCATTTTAGGTCATTGCCTCTGTGACCCAATATTTGGGGTCTCACTGTCACCAAATTTACAATTTAGAATCCCCTTCAGTCAAGGAGTATGTACATAAAATTTCAGCTCTCTACGGTCATTGGGACTGGAGAAGAAGATGAAAATAGTTTTTTTTAGGTAATGACCCCTGTGAGCCACACTTGGGGTCACAGGGTCACCAAATCTACAATTTAGAATCCCTTTCAGCCAAGGAGTCTGTACATAAAATTTCAGCTCTCTGGAGTCATTGGTTCTGGAGAAGAAGATGAAAATAGCTTTTAAGGTTATGACCCCTGTGAGCCACACTTGGGGTCACAGGGTCACCAAATTTACAATTTAGTATCCCCTTCAGCCAAGGAGTCTGTACATTAAATTTCAGCTCTCTGGAGTCATTGGTTCTGGAGAAGAAGTCGAAAAAGCGAAAAGTTTACGGACGGACGGATGGACGGACGGACGGACGGACGGACGGACGGACGCCATCCCATGCCATAAGCCCATCGGGCCTTTCAAGCCAGATGAGCTAAAAATTAAACTTTTTGCAAAATGAACAGTTTCATAAATTAACAAAAATATTGTTACATATCTACTAATTTTAGATTTCAAACATCATTTTAAAATCAAACTTTTTACAACAGGAGCAATTTCATAAAATTTAAAATCTTGTTATATATATATATATATACTGATTTCAGATAGTACTGTAAACTATACACATTATTTTATTTCAAACCTGTCAGCTAAGAAAGTCAGAAAGGGTAATGAGGATAGTTCTTGACTAAACATACAACAATCAAAAACATTTATCTATTTTGATTCAACAAAATTATATAAAAACTGAATATAAAATGTTATTTTTCCTGAATATACCCTCATTTAAATCAGTGAAGGAAATGTCTGTAGCTAATGTGCACCTAAAGAGACATTAAAGAGTATTTTATGTGTTCTGTGATGGATGCAGCACAACTGAATAGTAAACAATCATTGCAGTATGAAATCACAATACAGCATCCAGCAGACATAAAAACTGCATATAACCGTAAAACTTGCATATAAAGGCCATCAAGGGACTGATCTTAACCCTTAACATGCGGGCGACGGAATTATCCGGGAGGCTCATAGAGAAAAATGTTAGAACCCTTGGCGAGACCCGTACGTTGGACTTAGTGCATTTACCGGGTCAGTAATAATTCTATTTGCCCCCCAGGCGAAATGCGAGACGAAGTGTGTCCGTATATCGCCACATGAAAACTTGTTTACATACATCTCGCAGATAGCCACGATAACAAGTCTGTGTGAATGTCCGGTCGAAATATCAAGTAAAATTCACACCAAATTGCGTGTGCATTGTTGACCCGTAACGCATTGATAATTAACTTTACAAAAGGCCAATTTTGTCGGGCTTAGCCCCCGAAGCATTAATTCGCTTGAGGCTATTTTCACCCACGTGTTTGTATTGCCTCGGGTTTGCCTCGCCCGAAACTGCTATCTGCCTCGCATCTCGCGAGACGGGGGAAAAAATCGCTAACTCGCCTTACTCCCGCACTTCATATCATGTGAGCGAATAGTTTGTTTTCAAAAAAAAATACGGCAAAATAAAGGGGAAACAATGGACTACATTCCCATATAAAATTAGAAAATCTCAAAAAAATAATAAAGACACAGCAAGCGCCGTGAAAAAGGTCATGTTTACACTTCATAAATTTTGAAACAATCGGCGATTTTCACAACTTCTAAAACATTTATCACGGCTAAAATACTGAATGCATTTTCATAATTTTTATATCACAATAAACCGAAAAGAATAATCTTTTATTCTATATAAAATGCGCAGATTTATTCACAGAAATAAAGATACAATTTTACCTTTCTGAGAGGCATGTGAAACCAAACGGCACACAAACTAATCAACATATTTTCATCAGTTATGGTTCGAGGTTAGCGTTTATTTGAAAAGTCAAACAACATAACCATATTTGGGTTGACATGTGCTTATTTGTCAACTGGTTCGAGATTATGATTTCTTGGAAAAGTGCGATGAACGACCGTTTGCAATGCCGCATACATGTTGTAAGTATTGACGATTTTATAGGTGGAAATAAAGACAAACTTTACATAGCTATAGAATTATAACCAAAGGTCGCATTCTAATAATTTTTATATCATTGTGAAGCTAGACATCTTGTCTTCAATTCCGTATATAAATGGAATTTTTTTCGTTTCGAATTTATGATGTTACGAGGCCCGAATTAAAGACAATCTTTCGAAAGTAATAGAATAAAAACGAAAAAACATAGAAAATTCATTCAAAGTTTCGGGTGTGAATTAGCCATTTGTGTACGGGTGTCGCTACTTGAATTTGTATTGAACGCCCGTATATAGTCCTTATTCGCCATGTAGATGCGGTATATTTCGTAAAAACGGTACCGGAATCGCCGCCTGGAAATTCCGCCAGCAGAGCTCGTTAGTGAATAAGCTCAAACTACTGCTGCGAGCTGCGAGCCTGTAAATTCCGCCACAGGGGCTAAAAATGGTAAAATATATATACGCAACGTAAGGGTTAAATGATCTTCATTTAGCCTCAGCCCAATTCTTTAAATGGGCTCAAATAAAAGAGCAAGAGGCATTTTTAGAAAGATTTGGTATCCAGTCTATCTTACCTATTTAAAGGGTGCTGATTACGAAAAAATAGGATACAAAGCTGTTTTTGACCCTCAAAATTGAAAAACAAAATGGTCGCCCAAAATTTCACAAAAAAATGGCAGGTGATCACATTGTTTACTGAACCTCTGTATGTTAAATATTGTAAAAGTGTTTTTATAGGGTATTCAAAGGGTACTGACCATGTTTGGGTTGAAAACCAAGTTAGAAAAAATATATATAACCCTAAAATTTAAAAAACAAAATGGCCGCCATAGTCTCCTCACATGGTATTAGGTGTGAATGGTATATCATAAAATGTCTCTGTATATCTATTGACAATTTTTTTTAAATTTGACTTTCTCAGACAACTTTTAAATGCTGATCACAAATAAATTAGATATAAGCTGAATAAAATTGTTTTCATCTTCAGAATTGAAAAACAAAATGGACGCCATAGTCGCCTCAGATGATGCAATGTATAAGGTGTGAATGGTATATCATAAAATGTCTCTGTATATTTTTTGATAACTTTTAAAAATTTGACGTTATCCTGCAGAGTGAATCATGCCAAACCATTCTGAATGGCCAATATACAGGAATCATAACTTGGCAACAAACGAAATAATCCATGTTTGACCATTGGGATAGTTTGGAACCAGCAGGTAAAGAATTAGTTCCCATACAATGAGATCAATATTTCTCAACTTCAATAGAATGAACAATGGCAAAATGTCAGGAAGAAAGTTGAACCTCAATACCAGACATAAAGAGGTACAGCCACAACAGGCGCATTGGTTACATGGGCTGCCAAGTTACAATGGTTATTCAACCATTTTTGATTTTTCATACCAGCTCTTTGAATCACATGAGGGTGTCTGGCAATAATAGGGTTAACCACATTATTAGGACAAGCCATGTGTTTTTCTCTTTAATTTGTCCAGGCATTCAAGAATTAACAACTGGGTGGATGTTTCCATTCAGACAGACACTCAATTACATAAACAAAGATCTTTACTGATTGCTCCAGGAGGTATAGTTGTTGTATCATGATAGCCAGCCAATCTTCTTCATAATGGTTTTCAAGAGCTACGTACTACGTACTACGTAGCATTCTTACAATACAGAGTCAGTCAAATGAGAGCATTTTCCCGGATGATGACACAAACTAAAATATAGTATACAGTCAGACCCCATTTATCCACACGATTTGTTTTAACAGTTAAAAATCATCCGGAAGGAAAAGTGCGGTAAGCGAATCATCATTTGTAAAGAAATACATAGAGGAGATTTGAAATACTACTGTGCGGATGCCCTGGTTTCTGGATAAACGGGGTCCGGGTTAAACGAGGTCTGACTACTTGAAAGATGCAGTGTCCATAAAGTGAATAAAAGTATTGATAAAACCAGTTATCTTAAGTGATAAAAAATACCATAAACTAAACTAAAATATTCCAGAAGCTAAGAGTTTATTGATAATAAACATCCTTTTTTTAACAACAGTGACACTTTAGTATAGCTATAAACTTTTGATCCAAATTGCACTTTGTACTGTTTTCAAGAAAGTAGTTGAAAAGGGAAATGACTGAAAAAAGGTGGACATCTTCTGAACATATTAAACATGTACAGCCTACTCCTCAGCTTTAACAGTTATCTGGATCCCTATGTACATCATTTTACATCAGCATATATTACCATATGGTTGAAAATAACCGTGTTAATATTATTGATATGAGCACATGTGCACACATTACGTCTGCCTCACAACCATTGTTTCGCCACAATTTCCTGTATTGCGTCGTCTGTGACCTCGTAAAACGATTGTTCGTGACGTCATTGTAGCTTGTGGTCGCAAGAGAAGTGGATCATTTCCTGGTTAATTTTACCCAAATGAAATGGAATAAAATGGGCAATAAAGAAATTATTACACTCAAATGGGTACCATATGGCTCTTACGAAATTTGCAATACAAACATTCAAATTTGTTTCAAATAAGTCATATGCCACACTTACTTGGGTAATAATCTTCACATATTGCATGAATGATGGTAAGAATGTTAATAATACATGTACAAGTTTGTATAAACAGCATTGTGTTTGAGCTAAGGTTGATTAAACTCCCACATAGATTCCGCTTCATTGGTTGGTTCAGTTTATAATTCATGATGCAATCATCCTTCCTCAACCTACTGTAACAATCCTTACAATGCAGTATCGACATTTTCACACTCTGACATCTTTCCTTATTCAGTGCCATATCAAATATTTCAATGAATTATCAGAGGCACTTGTAAAGATGAACTTAGAAGTTGACTATATCCATTAACTTAATTTTCCTCAATCAGCTACAGAATTCTGCCCATCATGAAGAAGATGATGGTTCAATGAACGAATGTTTTGTTTTATATACAGTAGAACATGGATATAACAAACTCCAGGGGACCAAAGAATTTAGTTCGCTATATCCGTTGTTTGCTATACACATATTATTTTAATCATAGGGCTTTTGAAGGGACTTATAAATGTGTTCGCTATATCTGTGTGTTCGCTATATCCGTGTTCTACTGTATTTGAAATAAAAGATATTCAAAGATCAAAGTTTTGGTCAGTCAATTCCACATAAATCTGAATTCAAATCTGCTTTATCTATTCTTTGAAAGGCATTTGTGAAGTTGTAGAGATGAAGAAAACCCAAGATATATGGATATTTCTTTATTGCAATGAATGCTTTTATCTGCTTTGAAACAGAAACAAATTTTGCAAAACATTAAGTTCTCAGAGAATGTTAGGAAGTAATACTGGACAATATCTGTGGCAGAATGATGAGAATGACATTCATCTTGACCTAAGAGTGCATAGCAACAAGACAATACACTGCCAGGAATGTTTCTGTACATGCAAGTAGAATGCCAAATGTAACGGCACATGTTATGGTGTTTACGAGATGCATGTCACGAATGTGTTTTACAGGTACATTCAGTCTATCATAACAAGTTGCTTATCTGTGGGATGCGAAACTTTGCTGCTTTTAACCCTAACTGATGCTTATATTCTTGTATGGCTCTCACTGGCCAAGGAAGAAGTAGTCCCTTTGTGAACATTATAGTTATAATTCCAGAAGTTATTCAGTGAGAAATAATTTGACACCAATTTATTGGTAAAAGGGAGAGTCTGGCCAGAGATTATTTACTTCAATAAAGGCGAGGTGAATTGCATTGGGCTTTAATGCAACTTTCAAGAGTATTTCACATTGCGGTGAAACCTGCGCGCATCTGCTGGAACTAGCAAACCATGGATTGTACTGTGCTGAGATTCAATGAAGCATTGCATCCAAATCTTAATGCGTGTAGAACAGTTCTTTACTGCAGTTACTGAGATTCAAACCCAGGACCACTCTAATCGAAGCCAAACGTGCTAACCACTGTGCTATCCCATCTCTACTTGGATAAAAAAATCTCTACACTATTTGCAGGATACAAATTACAGGTGACAACAAAATGACTGTATTCTTTACCATATTTGTCTGGGAATTGTTATAACCGTCTTAGTGCCTTTTGAGCTATTCATTTATTATGTCATATCAACAAGAGACCATTTACCATCATCAGGAACTATTTTTTTAACAATAGTCAGAATACTGGTAGTTCATCAGGATTGTTATTTCTATGACGCAAGTCTAAAGTTCTCCGTCTACTCAATCAGGAAAACATTTGCCAAGACAGAAGCTTCAAATATATTTTGAGATACATGTATGTATATGTTATGCCATGCAAGTTTTATTCCATTTGTTCTGTTAAAAACACTTGCTGACTTCATGAACGCCACATTCAATCTACCAAAGGTAAATATGTGTCCATTGATGTCTTTGCAATATATACTTCTAACACTCAACTAATTATTCCTACCCTTTCAATTGGTTGACTACTTGCAATTAATGGTGATGTAACACGTTCATATGACTGAAAAAACTAATGAAGTTGTAATAGGGTTTACTTGTAACAGCTGGCTATAGAATTGTAACAAAGAGTCATTCCATCTAATCATCGCCAAATAATGTATGCATTGTGTTTAAAATAGCAGCTTCACTCAAATACAAAATATCATGTCTGAAATATCTCAAGGTTAAACAGACCATTTTACAGACAATATTATTGTTTGTTTATTTTGTGATGTAATTTCCGAGTTCTGAGATTACGAGATGAAACATTTCCAACACTGAAACTCGCAATATCTCAGACATGTGCTATTTATAGACATGTGTTTGTTGACAAAGGTATTTCCACGAGTACTTAACATTGGTTTTGGCTCACAACAATTTGCAGAAAATGTGCAGGAAAATTTGTGTTTTGTGTTTTATCTGTTATCTTTTAGAAGAAAACACATAAGTTCACAATTATGTATTTGAACGAGATGATGATTATTATATTTCTGATTAGTATGACTGATTAGTTGAAAATCTGATGAATAGAATGTAAGAAAGTCTGAAGGATAGATTCTGAATGTAAGAAAGTCTGATGAATAGATTGTAAGAAAGTCTGATGAATAGAATGTAAGAAAGTCAGATGAATAGAATGTAAGAAAGTCAGATGAATAGAATGTAAGAAAGTCTGATGTAGAATGTAAGAAAGTCTGAAGAATTGATTTTGAATGTAAGAAAGTCTGATGAATAGATTGTAAGAAAGTCTGATGAATAGAATGTAAGAAAGTCAGATGAATAGAATGTAAGAAAGTCAGATGAATAGAATGTAAGAAAGTCTGATGAATAGAATGTAAGAAAGTCTGATGTAGAATGTAAGAAAGTCTGAAGAATTGATTCTGAATGTAAGAAAGTCTGATGAATAGAATGTAAGAAAGTCAGATGAATAGAATGTAAGAAAGTCTGATGAAAGTCTGATGAATAGAATGAAAGACAGTCTGATGAATAGAATGTAAGAAAGTCTGATGAATAGAATGTAAGAAAGTCTGATGTAGAATGTAAGAAAGTCTGATGAATAGAATGTAAGAAAGTCTGAAGAATAGATTCTGAATGTAAGAAAGTCTGATGAATAGAATGTAAGAAAGTCTGATGAAAGTCTGATGAATAGAATGAAAGACAGTCTGATGAATAGAATGTAAGAAAGTCTGAAGAATAGATTCTGAATGTAAGAAAGTCTGATGAAAAGAATGTAAGAAAGTCAGATGAATAGAATGTAATAAAGTCTGATGAAAGTCTGATGAATAGAATGTAAGAAAGTCTGATGAATAGAATGTAAGAAAGTGTGATGAAAGTGTGATGAATAGAATGTAAGAAAGTCTGATGAATAGAATGTAAGAAAGTGTGATGAATAGAATGTAAGAAAGTCTGATGAATAGAATGTAAGAAAGTCTGATGAATAGATTGTAAGAACTCAAAGCATGTTACAGTTTGTACAATTAACACATGCAATACCTTTACTTTCATACAAACAGCATATCTAACACCATTGGACTTGTTCTGGGGGTCATGCAGTGTTCCAGTTTCTACCTCTATAAATACTGATTTAAAGGACATATCAGGTCTTGTTGGCCCTAATGACCAAAGAACCACCCTAAATCAAAATATCTTAAGTCTATCAACAGTGGCAGATCCAGAAACTTTGAAGTAGGGTCCATCAGATTTTCATTCAAAATTTTTAAAAGAGGGGAGTTCGAACTCCTTGGAACCCTGTGGTTCCGCCACTGATCAACCATACTGGGTCTAGCCAGTAGCCAAGACATCACTACTACTCTACCCCTACGGTCCAGCTACCAATAGAGGGTCTAGCCAGTAGCCAAGACATCACTACTACTCTACCCCTACGGTCCAGCTACCAATAGAGGGTCTAGCCAGTAGCCAAGACATCACTACTACTCTACCCCTACGGTCCAGCTACCAATAGA
The DNA here is from genome assembly GCA_936450465.1 of Gibbula magus. Classification (NCBI taxonomy): domain Eukaryota; kingdom Metazoa; phylum Mollusca; class Gastropoda; order Trochida; family Trochidae; genus Gibbula; species Gibbula magus. The sequence continues at coordinate 32,875,002 of OW388293.1, forward strand.
GGGTCTAGCCAGTAGCCAAGACATCACTACTACTCTACCCCTATGGTCCAGCTACCAATAGAGGGTCTAGCCAGTAGCCAAGACATCACTACTACTCTACCCCTACGGTCCAGCTACCAATAGAGGGTCTAGCCAGTAGCCAAGACATCACTACTACTCTACCCCTACGGTCCAGCTACCAATAGAGGGTCTAGCCTAGCGTGTTTTCTTGAGCACACCTGGTGGAGTCAATCAGCAAACCAACAGTACTTGTTCCCAGAAATGGTAAAAGCCAACTATGAAATAAGCCCTTTCTAACAGCCTTTTTTGAAAAAATGACAAAAGTTAAAATGATGCAAGTTTACTCAACATGCCCGAATGCTTTTAACTCCAATTTGCATTCCACAGTCGTGAAATGGAGGCATTAAGGAAACAAGAGTAATTCAAAGTTCTGGTCAATTTAGTCTTATCAAAAGCTAAAGCTTTCAGCACAATTGCCTCTGAAGTGAAAACAGCTGCTGTACACACAACAATACTTAAAGTTGGAAATGCATCTAAATGATAGCTACACTATTCTGAAGAGTGAAGCATGTCATTACAACACTTGAGCCAACCTACACTTAATCCCTAGTGACTACAGCAACAAAAAGACTTTTCCTGCCTGATATAATCCAAATCAGGCAAACATTATTAGTTTAAATGGTATGATTAGTAAAGTTGTCAATTAGGAAACTCTTTGACCAACTAAAGTTGGGCCTAGTATGAGAACAATTGTCAAGATTAGTTGCCAAATCAGACCCACAATGATTGTATTACCCAATGAGTAAGTTTGTTAAGGTATGAAGAGTTAAACTGAGGATACCACAAAGCAAGCATGCACTCACCGAGCCTGCCGTAAAGTAGGTACTGCATGCTGCGGCGAGGGTGGTTGTCGAGGATGGAGCCGCGCATGCTGATGATGGTGATGAGGAGCTCCATGAAGAAACAGAGGGAGAGGATGATGAGGTAGCCCAGCACGTGCTGGTGCAGGTCCTTGGTGCAGGGCACCTCCGCGTCGAAGTGGATCACCCCCAGGATCACTGCCAGCACGATGATCCTGAAACAATAGCACAACGTCAGAACAAACATCATCACATCAGATCATAGGTTTTAATAATTGAGAGAATATAGCTCCAGCATTCATCAATAAAATAATATAATGGTGGAAGTGTCAGGTGAAAGTAGGTAAGTCCAACAGTAATATTCTACATAAAGTAGAACAATGTTAAATAAAACTGTTACAGTGTTCAAAGTCCATTGTTTTTGCAATGCAATGGATGAGCTATAAATGAGTTTAAATACCGAGGAAGCAACCAATAACAACCTAAACCAAGATAATCTTACTTAATTAACACTCATGTTAAAAGCATCCAGTAAACTTGAAACAAGTTCACATTTATCAACTCAAAAAAAAGAACCAGCATATTAAGTGGTACAAAGAGGATAAATGAGATATCATCGCATGGAGTTATCCAAAAAAAATCTGCCATCATTGCATGGAGTTAACCGCAAAATGATCAAAATACGGCTGTTATCTTATGACAGCATTTCTCCTTCTTCGTCATTCCATCATTATTCATACTTTCCACCATTACTCCAGGGACGTCAAGCGCCTAATGAAACAGATATATTAGTAGTAACACATTCATACCTCAATTACAATTAAAGAATATGAATTGAAAGCACAGCATTATGATCCAAGAGAAGTTTTCTGAAAGGATCTATATAGCATATCAACTTCATATCTGTCAACACACATAATTCCATGACCATGGATGGTACATGACTAGAAGAGAAAGAGTTAACTTTAGAGTAGGACAACAATGATAACTCTTAGCTATACTCCCAAAATGATAATTTTGACCAAGTGAGGTTGAAGCTCTGTGTGATGAACACGAATAACAACGCTAAAAGGATGTACATGGCACATTAACTTCACATCAGCCACAAATCAACCCCACAAGGGGTCACTTGCTACCAGAGACACTGAAACACTAGGAAATCCTCGCAAAAATATTTCAGCAAACGGTAATGAAATTTTGCAGTTCATTAGTTTCCAATTGGATTATCTATGGTCCGGTTGTCAGCACAAGCACCCTGAATATACAATCATCTTAGGACATTGACTTCACAATGCATCAGCGACAACGTTTTGTTCGTGTATTTCCAAGGATTCTGTCTCTGAAATGAGCTATTGTTCTGTTATATAGAATCATGTCAATGTGTTGATTGGAGGTTTATTGGTTAACCATTAACATTTCGGAAATAAAGGAAATCAAAGGGGTTATATCTCTACCGTTTTAGTATGAATATCATAACGTTAATACTGCAACAATATTCAGATATCTTAAGACAGTTAGAGAAAGATTTCTTCAGCGGCAAACAATTATTACCAGAAGCAACTGCCAAAAGACATCTGTGAAACTTTCTGCATGTATACAATTGAAAATAAATATTGAAACAATGGTTAGTGTCATCTTATTTTACAAGAATAAAATAAATTTGTCATAGCCACTCTTAGTAGCTCTCTTCCAGGAAACATAAGGATTTTCAGTATTGCTCAGGGGCTGTAATGATAGGCACACACAAAACTTGGAAAAGTAACCATTTTTAAAACTCCTGAAAAGAACTATGAATCTATTGATATTATTTGTCCTTTAATCTGAAGACAATTCCAACAAGAAAGGATACTTGTCTGTCCAAATTTTGATATGGCAGTGATATTTAAATAAAGTTAAACACCAATTAAAACGTGATTGTAAGATTTTGCTGACAAAACCATTTCTCTGTTCAAGACTTCAATAAGCTTGGTATTACATAACCATGTAAAAGATGACGCTCATATCAGATTTCCTCTAAGAATCTAGCTATCTTATAACATGACTTTTTAAAATGCCACAATGACATTCTATATGAAAAACCTTTGATGATTATTATTAGTTTAGCTAGAAAGTTACCATGACATTTTCTTATAGAAATGAGCTAATACAATTGAAGTTGATGTAACAGGGAGAGACAATTGCATTGGTGAATTTCACAACCATTCCCTTGTACATCAACCTTATCCCCTCAATATCGAACTTGGAATCCATTATACATCAACCTTGTTAATTTTACAGCTGCAGTTACATAAACATTCACCTCACTTCTAGAATCACTTGCAATAACAATGTTCGTATCTTTATCAAAACTTTGCGCAGTAAAGAAGTTTGCATGCAGGAACTTATATCTCTTCTAAAATGACTCTTAAAGGAATTATTGTAAGTACCACAGATACTACATATTCCCTTGATTATAAATACTGCAAAAATCACAAGATATTCTACTTCAGGAATACAATATTAGAGATCAACTTCCCCTGATTATAAATACTGCAAACATCACAAGATATTCTTCTTCAGGAATACAATATTAGAGATCGATTTCTCTTGATTGTAAGTACTGTGGAAATCACAAGACAGTCTTCTTCAGGAATAAACCATAACAGAACAAATTCTCTTCATCGTCAACTGTGATATATCTGACACCTGACTGTGTTTCTCCATAAGCAAATGTCCAGGCAAATTGATATGGATAAGGTGACAAGTAGTCTGATATGTGATTTTCTTTATTAGTTGATTATGATACTTCTTTGCAAATATTTCACAAATATGTATAGGATGAATAGCCGTAAGTATTGTAGCATTGTCATATGTGGATAACAATTATATAATTGAATAAGTAAAACAAAAATTGTAATCATTTTCATAAAACATCTTCAAATTGATAAGGAGTTTTTAAAGTTCAATTTAGATAATAAAGATTAAGTTATTCATGCATAGTTGTTTTACAAATAGTGTAATTAATAAAACATGAATACATATGTAATCCCTTCAGTTCTTTGACAAATATAACTATTGGCATCCATCCAAATTGGTAACAGATGCTTTTAGACTTATTTGCATATATTGTGTATTGCTGTTATATTTATTCATAACATTGACAGGACAATTTTTAAATCCTCATTCTGTTTATGCACACATGAGACGTAATAGGATATGTGTTTTTAAAATCCAGACTCTCTGTTTAAATCATCAAATTTGATCAAGTAAAATACAAAGTACCTCACTATATAAATACAGAGCCATTGTCTCTGAAGCTCATCAGGAATTACGTTAAGGAAAAAATTAACTTTAGCAATTGGATATTTTATTTCTTATTTGTATTCTAGAAATATCAACATTTATTACATATTGATAAAGAGCATCTGTTTCTGAAAATCACATTACTCGTAGGGTCTTTTTCAATATTTAATAAAATAGTGATCTTTTATTAATAAATACTTTTTTCAGAGTCCAAGTGAAAGACTATCCCAGTCTCACACACAGGCATGTTGAGCTAAACATTTCGATTCTGGAAAGGCTTCACTGATGACCGTGGCAAACTACAATTACAGATTAAGGAATGAAACCATCTTCATTCATTCCATTTCAAGAGAAAAAACATTATCCTTGGGGCTACTTAAATAAAGTTAGATATCTGATTGTATCACTAAATCAAGAGATTGATATCTTATGACCACTCTGAATTTCTTAAGCCTTATTCCATTACAGGTAGAATACATTCCACTGAAAGTATCATATTACAGGTATTTCATTATTCAGGGTTACATCTCTGAATGGCAAACTTATTTTATTACAGCTATATCTTCAACAAGTATAATCATGGCGACACAGAACAGAACTGTCTATTCTTGTATTATCCTGATAAGTGCTCAAGAAGAATAATACAAAAACTTAAAACTTTAAAAGTTAAAAGCGTAGGGCCATCTTTTCCTGAATGACTGATTTACATCAAAGTCAACTGAGCATAAATAGCACACCATGGCAACAATTTGAACACAGGAACACTTGTAAAGTGAAGTAAAGAACTTTACACTCGTGTGTTGCGCTTAGTAGAGGCACCTTCAGGAGAATAATGTATTAAATGAACCGTGAGTGAGCAGTGTTTGCGCTGGATATAAGGCATTAAAAATATTATCATTATTAACTTGGAAACCCTCAATATGCCAGGACCAAAGGTTGAGTTAAGATGAATTATATATATAATTAGATGAGACGGTCCTTTGACCAATTTACTGTCGCTTATTCTGTGACAGCAAGAACGAATGCATTCCATGGCAGGTATTTTATTGTGGCTAGATAGAAGTTATCAATGAAGCTCCATCATGTAGCGGATTGATTAAAACAAAGCAGGCATGAAATGAGAGCTTGTCGATCTGTGTGACATGTGATCACTCCTGGACTCACGCTCTGTGATACACTGCTCGTAACCAATGTCACAAATAGACAATAGCTAATTACTCAATTGGGCGTGTGTATGGGAAGACTGCTTAATAATCTTACTTGATTAGCAGCAGAGGCTTATTTGGACTTTCAAGCTTGTAATGATGTCATGCTCATACGTACGGATGCTGCTAAAAACATACATGTTGCGGCAGGGAGCAATACTACAAATGATGTACCACTTTGGGAAAATGATACTTTAAAGCCTGGAAACCTTCGATCTTGTTTATCTAAATTGGCATTCATTGCATAAACATTCCAAATATCCAACAGAAAGTGTCTCCTGAATGAGAATCATCGTGAGGGGATGGGGGCATCAAGAGATACATGTATACCTTATTGAAGCACCATTCTTTAATCAGATGACGTTCACCAACTGTAAAACAAATATCTCGCTGACCTGAGAAAAATTTTTGCCTGAAGATTCCATTTCATCTTAGTCAATGATCCCAGTAATCCCTTCCTAAACACTGTCCATTTCAGAAGGACAGCTGAGGCTTATTGAAACTCCATTTACCATCACAAACCTTTCATATTGCAGTGTCAAGCAACAAGTCGTGTCTTCTGAAACAACAGGTGCCCTTTCACCAATCTCTTTAGGATCTACTCCTTCCACTGAGAAAACATACAGCTTACACCTGTAGTGATGTAGGCAAACAGAACACTGTTTGGAATTGACACGCTGACTCCCAATTACAAGAAAGTAAACAAGTTACAAACATGACTCCCTACTTAGACTAGCAGGCTGTCATTGTCTGAACAAACATACTGTAGAAGCTGGAACTGCATTGCCATCAAGCTTTCCACAAGGGAGAGGGTGCATGAAAACAAGAAAAACAGAGTGCATGAACATGAGGATGAGAGGGTGCATGAAAACAAAGAACTGAGAATTATGAAAAAAAGAAATCAAAGAACACAGGATGCACGGAAACAAGGAACAGAGAATGCATGAAAATAAGGAAGAAGGAGTGTATGAAAACAAGGGATCCTTGGTGCATGAAAACAAAGGATCACAAGGTGGCTGAAAAGAAGAGCATAGGATGGATGTAAATGCTGAAGGAGGGTGGATGAAAATTAGGAACACTGGGTGCATGAAAACAAGGAAGAGGGATTGGATGAAAACAAGGAAGAGGGACTGGATGAAAACAAGGAACACAGGGTGGATGAAAAAGAGGAACAGAGAATACATGAAAACAAAGAACAGAAAAGACCAATATAAAAAGAAACGGAAAGATACCTAAGGACAAAAACAATTCTAGTGTTAGTTTTCTTTCAATCCATCTAAAACAGCAGTTATATCTGCGAAGAGAAGGATGGTGGTTAACAATAACTAAGGAGACAAGGTACAGTGAGATGAGAGCATTTATATCACTGTTGCTCAAGGCAAATCATTGTGGCTTTTATTTTTATATATTTGACCAGTGGCTTATTCCTTTATCGCACTGTAATAGCTTTAGAAGAACAAATTCAGATGTAGAAAGACAGTATAAAAGGTCTAAAACATAAATAACACATGTTTGAAGGTCAATGTTTTGCTTCAGCGAGTCTGCCCACTCTAGATCTCCCTGCAGCATAACACATGTTCTTGAAACCAGCAAGATATATTTTAAAAGGTTACTTTGACTACAGATCAGGGAATATTCCAAATTGTACTTTTATGCTATTTATGCATGTTCTATCCAGCAGGTTGTTTTTCTCATGAGTATACAGCATTCATGGAGACATTGAAATATCCCACTGATGCCACAGAAATAGTTTGATTGTACTGTCCTTTGTTAACAATTTAGCTGTTAAATGAAGAAGATACAAATTGATGTAAGAGAGAGGTCACTTTACAGAAACTCACAAGGAATTACATGGGATTGACTAAACTAAAGAAATACTATCTTGTAATATTGTGGGACCAACATGTAATAGTATTAGACTTTTAAATAGCAACTGTGATAAATAGTTATCATTTACTATACACATAATTTTAGAGGTCATAATATATAGTTTAAATGTACATCATCCCTTTCTATGTCATATACGTATTTTATGTGTTTTTTGCTCTTCAATGGTTGTATATTGTTACTTTTATGACTATGTGAATGTAAAAAGAATTCTCTTTCTGGTAATAAACTGGAGGCATTATAACCTCTCACTCTTAGTTCTCTCTACAGGTAAACACAGGTGTACACAACACGAAACTGACCCCATCAGTATGTAAACCTTGCAGGTAAGCTATACAAGCCGAACCAGGTGAAGAGGAACAGGTAACACGCCTTTCTCACCTGTCTCTACTAACGAGATTCTTACCTCTGTAAACCATTATGTGAGCAGTACGAGCAGGAAATTGTTAGCACAAAAGTAATCAACTATTAAACCTTGTCAAATTACAAAATGGCCTTGGCAGAAGCAGTTTCCTGAGTGTTGTATTTCCAAAGTTCAAACTTTTGTAAAACCTGCCACATGATTTGGTACTTTATCTTCTTTCAGGCAATCAAAGAGTTAACAAGAGGAAGAACATGTTTTAAAATTGTCAAGTTGTCAATTAAAAGTAATTTATTTTTAATGCAAAATATCCAAATTGACATTAAGTCACTGAAACATGTGTCCTTGAATTTATCTTTTATTAAAAAACATTAGTATAACAAGCATCCAAGCAACTTTTTCACTTACAGTGTGCTACCTGCCTAAATTTTTTAACCCTGCTTAACCGTCATATTTTGCTTACTAATTCCAAAATTTAAATGTATGTTCATCTTCTTCTAGTAATAGTCTACAAGATAGGAGAACACTCCCATTGCAAGTTTCTAGGAGAATTAATTTTCTTATCAAATTTTAGATTTCTGATAAATGCCCTGTTTCCTTAAATCTAGATCTGTTTAATGAACGTTTGTTACATAGATAGATAGAAGTATGTAATGATAATTTGGTAAGATGTAACCTATTATCAATGATCTAAAAACAGACACACGTAATATATATCTAAGTGAGGAGAAACATTTAGGGAAGTACGTGGATGGAAGTACGCAATGAGAATGATAGTCCGGGTTCAAATACGCATTGCTGTACCACGTCTTCCTGACCATTTCCTGTAATAGGAAGATGTACTTGCAGTGAGAGGGATTATTTCAATGCATGAGGACGTTAACCCCATAGTTGACTATCATATGAGCAACGTTTTAAATTCTGTCTGTCTGATTTTATATTTATACCATACCATACCATACCATCCCATACCATACCTCACCATACCATACCATACCATACCATACCTCACCATACCATACCATACCATACCATACCATACCTCACCATACCATACCATACCATACCATACCACATACCATACCATACCATACCATACCATACAATACCATACCATACCTCACCATACCATACCATACCTCACCATACCATACCATACCATACCATACCATACCAACCATACCATACCATACCATACCATACCATACCATACCATTTTTACCAACCATACCATACCATACCATACCTCACCATACCATACCATACCAACCATACCATACCATACCATACCACATACCATACCATACCATACCATACCATACCATACCATACCATACCATACCATACCATACCATACCAACCATACCATACCATACCATCATAAATAAATGCCTAAATCATGAAGAGCTAGTAGGTGACATGGGGTGAAGTGTTTGCAGTGCTTGTGACTTTGTGCAATGCTGTGAAACTTGTGAGCCTAAGATGAAAAACAAGCGGACATGGGTGATACTGCATTTTATAACTCTCCTTGAAACAAACTGCAGAGTATAATTTTCACAGTAATCGATATTACATTTGGGTAAAACAGCTGCATCATTTGACTTGACAAACTGATTTCAGTTTTACATCACAGTGTTATTGCCATCATTACAATAGTATTTGACTCATCATATTATAAAGATTGCCTGTAGAATGAAGCATGAGTATACTTGTTAGGTGAGGTGAAGTGATTTTGCTTGTTGAGAAAGCCTGCATCACAAATGGTGCTTTGGGCATTCCTGTAAAACCTTAATTCAGCTTCAGCTGGAACCTTTAAACTAACGAACCAAAGGTTGTAGTCCATCTTATTAATTAACTATCAATGTTATGGCACGTATACAGCATTTACGGCCTAGACCATATGATTCGCCAACTGGGCGAATACGGAGAAACTGGGCTTCGACTTCGTCTTGGGCCAATACAACGGACCTCGGACCTGTAACTGGGCCAACACGGAAATACTTAATTAATAACATTATATTATAACCTGCCAATGGAAGATACTGCAGTGTAATATTTTCAAGGTAATATTGCACTTCAGTAATGGTTTAAACATATTTATTTCATGAAATGTTTTACATGAAGTGGATTGGCCAACAAGTTCATAAGAACTTATGTGAAAGCCGCTCCGAAATAAATACATGAATACAAAAACATATATAATAAGTGACGTTCACCAAAGAGAAAGTTACACTCACTACATGGAAAATAACACAAATAATACTATATTGAATGGCCATAATGAATTACAAGATGCAGCTGAAGGGACTATGCTAATTTTGGATTTAAGAAATACACTTCAGTAATATCATTGCACTGTATCATCACCACATTATTGTAATTGGATAATAGAATTTTTTTTATATAATCACACTCTTCGATTCCTTGGTTTATGTAAGCAAGTAATATAAACAAACTATTTAACAACTTTTCATGTAATATAATTTTCATCAATGATGTGTTATCAAATTCATTTCCTGGTGTAATAAAGATATCCTTACAAGGTCACTCCTGTCCTAATCTTCTTACAAGGACGGTTGTTTAGTATCCTCTGTGACTGCCAGTGGATAGTAGCACTGCATTCAAAGCTATACACATAAAGTACAGTTCTCTCCTGCATATACACAACTTCCCGATGCAAGGCATAACTCTTGCCAGTCTCCATAACTGGCTGATTTAGGCCTTGCAGTATTTCCTTCAGAAATCTGTGCTTAGAAATCCACGCCCACTATGCATTTCACGTGCAGCGACTCACTATCTAGGCACAACAAAGCGAGGGAAATACCGCAAGGCTTAAATTGGCCAGTAATGCAGACAAGAGTTATGCCTTACGTTTGGAAGTTGGCATATACACTGCACACAGTGATATGGATTCCCTCTCTAAGTGGACGGTAGATGTTTAACTAGTACATTATTTTTGATATTTTGGAAACTTGAATTAAAATAATTACTAAACTGCTAACAAACAAGTGACTAAGATTAAACCAGTCTACGTCAACCTAACATTGTTAATTTGTAAAAAATAGTTTGTACAAAAATAGTTATATTTAATTATATACATATATAGTTTTGCAACACATTTTGATGAAGAAAAACATCAATGGACGCACAACAATGGCCAGATCACAGGCTGCTAATAACACATGAAGCAGAGCAAAGTGTTTCCTGAAATAAGAGGCTTTTGGTGCCCATGAACTCAAATGTAAGAACTGTTTTGTAAAGTGACACAACACATGCAATTCCTGTCATGCAATATGTAAATGAAGGCTTGAGTGATATGAAATTACAGTAGTGGCTGAAAAAATGAGCAATACAGCTGCTATTACGAGCTTGTTCTATGAGAAAAAACTTATACTGGTTAATTCATCACATGGCACTCCTTAGGACAATATGACTTTGTCATGGCGCAATAAGGACATGAACAATGCCATGACATCACATTGCTCCTATAACGTCACATTCACGATCAGGCAGATGTCTTCTCTATGTTGGAGAATAGCTACAGGGTTTGACATTCACCAACATTTTTCACAAGACCACAGGACCAGTAAACTTTGAAAATCACTGGTCCTTGCAGATCCTCACTGGTCCTGTTCAGCCTTGGGGGACTAGTGACATTAAACTTTATTTAAAATTTAACTTGCATGAATTTGTTCATATGGGCTTAAATGGATACTTTTATCTTGTTATGATTGGATTCATTCAATTGAATGACAACAATCAACAAATGTTTTAAATTGTCTGGAATGTTTTAATAAGTAAAGTTGAAAATCATTAATCGACAATCATCATCATCATCATCATCATCATCATCATCATCATCATCATCATCATCATCATCATCATCATCATCATCATCATCACCACCATTATCATAAGCCTTAGTTTATAAATTTAATTTTTTTTCAAAATTAACAAGAACTTGTGCTTGTTTCATACAATGTCATAAGACCCTGTCACAACCCATCGTGCGTTCAATTCGTTCGTATGTTTTTTGGGGAGACCACGGTCGCTACGTTTTTCTGAAAACTTAGGGTGGATTAAAGCGGCTGTCACAACCCGTCGTACGTGCAGCTGCGTGCTGTCTACCGACAAAAACGTGGGGTAAATTGGGGAACGTGCTTACTCGGTACGTTGTACGTGCTTACTCGGTACGATCGACGTGAGTTTTCTTTAATTATTTGATAGTTAAACTTTGGACGTGCCGAGTAAGCACGAACTACGCACGTACAACGCCAATGTACGCGAGTGCAACGTGCGTCGTTCGTAGAGAAAGTGTGAGTGGGTAAGCTTGAAAAAAACGCACGATGTCCGTGCGTTGGTTGTCACGCACGTCGATCGTACAGAGGAAAATTCGCAGCCCGTTCGTAGACTGCACGCAGCGAAAGTTCTGCATGCACTAAAAGATCTACGACGAGTCTGCGTGCTCCAAATTTGTCCAAAATCGGTACGGCGTCAGTACCGAGGATGCACGAATTCCCTAATTTACCCCACGTTTTTGTCGGTAGACAGCACGCAGCTGCACGTACGACGGGTTGTGACAGCCGCTTTAGTCATGAAATATGTCATTCTTTTGGAGAGAAAGAGTTAGAATTTGATAACCATTAAAACAATATGTGTTTTATGAATAGCCAAGTTTTTTTATTGCAATGAATGCAATGGTTTTGTGAAACTAACGCTTAGAGTGAAGTGAAGTACAGTTAGACCCTGTTTATCCAAACGATTCGGTTACAGTTGAAAATCGTCTGGTAACCAGTCATGCGGTCAAGCGAATCATCACTTGTATAGAATGGATAGACGATTTGAGATACTGTTGTGGTGATGGTCGGGTTTCCGGATATATGGAGTCCTAGTAAACACAGTCTCACTGTATCATAATTGAAAAAAGACTTAAAAATGAGGCAATTAAAAATAATACAAGGTAATAAAGAATATGACAGAAGACCCTACAAAATTGCACCGAAGGAATCTTTCAGGAAATGTGTCTGTGTATGATCATCCTATTACTCCATTCCACTACACAGCATGGGATGAATATATACAATCAACAGGTTGTGATTACAGGCACTGTGATCACTCATCCTTTATCAATATTTCATGCACTTAAAGCTTCCAGTCAGTCATCTGGAAATATGGCAAAAACCAGATTACCGCCGCACTTAATCACTGGTAATTAGAGAATCTCTGCACGAATATGTATCCGATAGGAAAACCAATAATATTTCAAACAAAAATCCTATATAGTCCATACCACAAAAAAAAGTGGAATTGCCTTTTCTTCTTTGACGGCGTTAATCGTTATGAGTGTAGCGTAATCATAAACAATGTCAGCAGAGCAGATGATTAAAAGGAAGATTCGCTGTGCAAAAGTTCGATAATACACGGATCAGAAGCAGAGTGGATGCGGTCATGCTGTTGTTATGCATGATAAATGTCGCTTCCTTGAAGTGTATTCATTAACGGAGGTAATTTCATCAATCTCGACTGGAGTTGATAATAAGTGGTGTACGACAGGGTCGCTAGCTAATGCCTTGATTCTCCCATTATCTGCAACAGGCAGAGCTCTCACAGTGTGAACAAGCTGCTGAGTTACGTGATAGGTTTTGGTTTGGTTTGGGTTCTATAGGGTAGTTTTTGTGGAAACAAAATTCTAGAGGATATTCTCGTTTACATATATATGCTATTAATATAAGATTAAAACATAGTCAAATTGAAAGATATTAATGAAGTTAATACTCTGAATATTCTATCATTGTATATGTTTTATTACTACAATAATTTAGAATTGGGTTAATATAGCATGTTTTCATTTCACGAATTGTCAAGAATGCAAGATGGTGTATGCTGCCGATAGATCGGTGATATAACTTTCCCTTTAAATCAGCCTTTTTGATGTTAAGTTCTGCAATGAAAGGTCGTAGTAACTTGTTTCATAATTTGAATTTCAGGACAATATGCATCAAAAAGAGAAACAGAATTGTTTCATCTTTAATTTTGTTTAATTAAATGATCTTTGCATGTAATATAATGTAATGTAATGTATAATGCATGTAATATGATTTTTTTCAACCTGATGTGGCAGGGTGAGAATAAAGTTCTTAATGGCTTTCAACATTGGATATACTGTAAGGAATTGGGTACCTTCAAATTTATGTGATGCCCCTTTAGTTTATTTGGCGAAGCAACCAACAGATTTGGTTTCAGGATCACCTCTGACACTGATAACAATCAATCTTTAGAAATCACTTTAAAAAAATGTTTAATCAATTACAAACATTTAATTTACCTTTCTCCTTGAAATATGTAAATGATTTGTGTTTTATATTCCAGATAGTAAGTGAACTGTGTAAGTTGAGTTGAGTTATACTTTATATATCTTTCATAAACAGTAACCATGAAATAACAAAATATACATGGACCTTTATATCAGCATCACAATATAACCCTCAAATCCTTTTATTAGCTCCTACATATGATAACTCTTACACAAAATTAAAAATACGCTTACTTATTTACATATCTAACTAACTTATGATTTCACTAAGGAGATGGCAAATAGTAAAAAAGAACTAATTGATTAATAAATTACAAAAATTAACTTTCGAAGCAGCATCAGGTGGCTTCATCAACGACCAAAAACTCCTCCCTGATTAATACTGACAGGCTGACATTATAAAACTCACCAAAATAGCAAACTTGCACCGAATGGCAACCAGATGCCTGCCCATATTACTTAACAGAGGAAAAAGCTTATCAATCTTTCAACAACAGGATAATTGCTCATTATCTTTCACATTATAAATATTTATGAAAACAGCAAATTATAAAGTGTGGTCCATTATGCACCTGGGTTATGGAAGATGTTGAGGATTTAAAAAGCATAGCTATATGCATGCAGGTAAAATGTGAAATAGCTGCATGCTTACTTCACTTGCATAACCTTACAAATATTATTTTGGACATCTATTCATATCATGCAATTTTCAAAATGTAGGAAAATCGAAAAATCAGTTTATAATTTTGTATAGGCATAAATTATCAACATTTTATCATATTATGTTTAGGAAATCTAACCTAAGACAGATGCACATTTGTATTAAAAAAAAATTCTTTTCCTATGTCATTGTCTTAACTGTCTGAAAATAACCATTAATAGTATTTCATTACTTTTCTAAAAATTAGCTGAAGAGGTGTCAATGGTGCTTTTGGTATCAAAGCTTATATTATTTCACTTATTACATGGCGGCTAGAACTATTTAAGAGGCAAACCTTGCACACTAAAATGGTTATGGTTTGACAAGAAACTCTGATCAGTTGAAAATCACAGTTTCTGGTACTGCAATGTAATGCAACGAAGCATGAGGATTTCTCCAAGTGCAGATAAGTTGCAAAGCACTGGGATATTGATGTAAAACTTGTCAATCCACTTCAATACGCCAAATTACAGAAGTTCACAATGTGAGATCTACATCACTCTACCTAGACAGCGTTACAACATTGATGAAGAACTTCCATAAACTAGACTTGAATGCTTTGTAAATATCCAGAGCATTCTCTACCCCAGACAGACAGAGGTTATGAGGTGTAGTAGGCAGCTGAAGGATTAATAAGGAGAGGGTCAGAGAGAGGGCTCCACTTCATCGTCTTCATCAACTGATTGATTCCGGAGGTCAATAACCCTTGACGCCAAGACACTTCTATTGCTTGCCATGGTCTGGCGGTCTTTGGTACAATGCAATTCCATTCCAATGTTTCAAAGTTTCTAGGTTGTAGGACAGTATGGCGATCTAAGTCTTTGGTACAATGCGATTCCATTCCACTGTTTCAAAGTTTCTAGGTTGTAGGACAGTATGGCGATCTAAGTCTTTGGTACAATGCGATTCCATTCCACTGTTTCAAAGTTTCTAGGTTGTAGGACAGTATGGCGATCTAAGTCTTTGGTACAATACGATTCCATTCCACTGTTTCAAAGTTTCTAGGTTGTAGGACGGTCTGGCAATCTTAGTCTTTGGTACAATGCGATTCCATTCCACTGTTTCAAAGTTTCTAGGTTGTAGGAAGGTTTGGTGATCTTAATCTTTGGTACAATGCGATTCCATTCCACTGTTTCAAAGTTTCTAGGTTGTAGGAAGGTTTGGTGATCTTAGTCTTTGGTACAGTGCAGGTCCCTTCCACTGTTTCAAAGTTTCTATTGGTTGCAGGACGGTCTGGCAATTTTAGTCCTTGGTACAAGGCAATTCCCTTCCACTGTTTCAGAGTTTCTAGGGGCCAGATAGTGCAATTGTTAGCGCGTTGGCTTCAGATCAAGACGTCCGGGTCCGCAACCTTGTCTGCTGTGGAGAACTGTTCTACATGCAATAATGTTTGGGTGCAATGCTTCACTGAATTTCAGTGCAGTACCACCCATGGTTCACTAGTTACAGCCGATGCTCACAGGTTTCACTGCAATGCATAGCTACCATGGCGTTGAGGGCTGTCCCCCTGCAATAATTGTAGCAGTCGTGATGTTAGTGAAATATTTGTTAAAGCAGCTTTAACTGCAACTTACTTTACCTCACTTTCAAAGCTTCTATTGGTTGCAGTTTCTTATTGGTTGGTGATGGCTTTCTCAATTATAGACAGATAAAATGTGACTTTACATAAGTATATCAAAGTCTTTATTTGTTGAAAAGGAGTCCATGTACAGTCAGGTTACCTTGCTGGGTTGATGGGTTTGATGCTCCTGAATACAGGATAAAATGCAACTCTGTCATGTTATTTCAATGTCTTGATTGGTTACTGTTCTCCCATTCAAATTGGTCAGCAGCTTTTGACTACAATAGAGTTCCCTAGAATTATTTAAAATTTCTATTGATTTGTGGATTAGTGGAAGTCAAGCGGTAAAATCCATTCGAATAGCTGTTGTGATACCTACAAATTTGTATTTTTACTTTAATTTTCTTTCAAGCAATTGTTCAAAAATGGCAATTTTCACATACTTAATTAAGAACCTTGAACGTAATTCTGCAGCATTAAATCATTCAGAAATCCAATTTCCTAAGGCCTCAATCTGTAAATGAAATGTTTACCTAAAGAAAATGAATAAAAATTATCTATCATTTCAAATTCACAAAAAAAAAATCCTAGTCTCATCTCTACAGATTCAATAAAATTTTAAATCAATGATAAACCATGCCAGGATGTTTGGAGTAAGCAAAACCAATGTGATTCACAAACCAGATCGATATTCAACGCAGGAGAAGCCTTTGTTAGCATGGTGTTAAAACTGAAAATAATTGTAAGATTGCCATGTGCTGTCAGTAATTGTTGCAGAAAGACGGCATCATTTCCTATTCAATTACAATTAAACATTTTTGTTTCTCTTGAGAAGATTACACCTGATTCTTTGAAAACAGCATCGTCATAGTAATGCTGAGTGATTAGGGAAAGGTTTTGTTTCTAATTCTTAGCACGCATTTCGAGCTAAAACAAATAAATTAATCCCTGAGTTTGTAAATAATTGTTTTAAGTTTTTTAGCTGACTGGAATGATTGATATTAAAACTGAATGTCTTTTACATGAAATTTGTCAATTATACTCTCCACTTGAATCTAATCATACTCATACCTGTTTCATTAATAAGTAGGGCTTTATGTTTACTACAAGGAATGCCTCTCACCCTCCACCTGTAGTAATAATTAGTGCCCAAAGACTCATTATTTACTGAAATACAGGTATATATTAGACAGAGGCTAGCTAGCTATAGGTTTAACTATATTGGTAAAAATAGTTCAGGATATATGCAAATTTTGAAATTGTGAATAATAATATATTTAATCATCGACACATTGACAAGATATCAATCATAAAAATTCAAACATCTCTAACTTATTTTGTCCAGTATATAGTATTGGGAAAAGCTAAAATGGGCCACTTTCAATTGTAAAGGCACTTTGCATGAAAAAAGTCAGTGGCTTATCATGGAGGTGAAACCTGCAAGCACCTGCTGAAATTAGAGAACCAGAATAGGAATTTTCAAAACCAGGAAATGTGGAGCTTTTCTAAATTGCTCTCCCTTCCTTCCATTAAATTGCAAAATAATTCTTATCATTTCTTCTTCTAGAAAGTATATGTGCATTTTTAGAAACATGTACATAAATCATCTTTGACAAAGAGCCAAAAACTGTAAAAAGCCAACAGACAATCCATCCAGCATGTGCTGTACTTCACAATGTTCCTGCAAAGTGTTTGAAAGTGAGATAACAGGTGATAATTGCTGCAACTATTGTTGCTACGATATTTCCATTGCAAGAGAACACTCAGTTTCATACTCATGGTTCTAGAAGAGAAGAGCATGCAATGATATTTCCTTAACATTCACATTTTTACATATTTCTGAGGTTAACCATCTCAGAAAATTAAATTTAAAATGATAAATGTATGAATTAAGATAAAATTGATTAAGATAGATGAATATAAATGAAAATTGCAAATCATGTTATTTCCGTTTTATCAAGGTTAGAATATTTCAGACAAAATGTCCTAACATATTACATTCTAAGTTAACCCCCATATCAATTCTTTACTGTCACAGGTCACGGATAGCTTACATTCAGTAAATACCAAGCAGCTAGACTGTCCAAAGTTTCCAAAAACAATACTTTCTACAAATAGTTTTATTCTATCCAATATCAAAAGTATCTTTATTTAAATCAGGGAAATCTGAGAAAACAAATCAATCAAAAAATTGGTGACAGGCTAGAAAAGAATACACAAATTAGCATTGTTAGCTCTTCTAGGGTATCTGTACAGGGATACTCCAGGGCACCCTAAGTACAAACTCTGATTCCCTGGGTGCAAGGTACCTGCCAACATATTTCAGCTTTGGAGACGAAAACCATCTAAGTGACGGCTCATTCCATAATCTCATCTGGTTTTATAAATCTGATGAGCTTATAAAAAATCTGTTTAACCATAATAAATTGTTACAGTTGTAATGAATAGGATACATAATTAATTCTCCTTTCATATCAAGTTTATGTCCCACCCAAGGCTTGGGACAAAATTATTTCACTCAGGATATCAACTTCATTTGAAAGGGATAGCTCCATTAGATATCTTATAAATACAATCCAACACAGAGCAGCTGTTGATTTTATATGGTCGACAATTCATAAACATTTCCTTTTCATTAGGGGGTTGTCTATATTTTGTGAATACTTTTCATTCAAAATGCAATTCATCATCAAGAATCTACAGCCCAACAAACTTAAGAAAAGTCCAGAATGATAACTATCCTGATTCAGGGCCTCCTCATAAATATAGAGGCCTTATAACCAGGATAGTTATCATTTCAAGATTTTCTTAATTTTGTTGAGCAGCAGTGCACATTAGTGGGCTGACTGTATGGACAACGCAATCTTGCAGTCTCTCTAGTCTATCTCAGGTAACCCCAACAAGTCAGTTCTTTCTTCCAGCCTCAACAGTTTCCATTATTCATGCATAACACTCGATCCACTCATGTAGTCTGCCGCCTGATAAGAATACAGGAACAATACAAGAACACGATACCATGCTCAGATTATTGCCTCTTGGGCAACATAGAACCAGTGGTTTCAGAGGATTCGTAGAGTTTTTTTTCTGCATTAAATCTTGATGCATAACTTGAAAAGGGAGTTGTTATTATTTCGTAATAGCTTAGAATAAAAATGATCTTAAAATAGTTGTATTGCTTTATTGTATGTATACATTGTTTATTGCACTTACCATGCCTGTAATTTCATGTTATTTAGATTGTATATTAGATTTCATATCGTTCCTTAAATAGTAATGGCAATTATCTAAATTTCAGTTAAAACACGTTATGGTTTAACAAAGTTATAGATCTGAAAACAACCACAAGAGTCAACACAAGGATGTCTGAATTCATTCTTGATGGAAAATTAGATAACTATTCATAAAACAACAAACCAATGCTTTCTAGTCTAAATACACTGTTGGTAAATTCAACCTGTCCAAATTATTTGATTAAAAGCTAGTTTAAGCCGTAATGTTCACAGAGACAAGGAGCAGGTGAAGAATGTAGGAACAGCAGAAAGAAGCAACAGTGGAATGCAAGAACATCAGAGCAGTGCAAGCTTATCTTGAAGAGGATCCCTTCTTGACAAAGCCAGAAGCTATTACCATGAAGGGCAAGTAAGAGAAGGAACAATTCGAGAGGAAACACATGGAAACTCTCATTCCTGATAAAGTACTGAGCTAACAGTAATTACTCTGTAATTACAGTGATTATGTGCACTGCCAGTATCATCTTACTTAGTATACAGGATTGTGGTTTGTTGTCCCTGACAATTAGGAGATATCTTTTAGGTAAACTAAGAGTCAACTGGAAAAGAATGCTGCTTAAATCTTCCATTTTGAGATTTATGCTCAGAACTAATGACAATGAGTCCAAACAAATTTCTTAAGCTCTTATCAAAGAAAACACCTGTAAAAGCCCAGCACATTTGCAAAAATAACTTCCATACATGAAAACGCTTCTGACCAAAAAAACCATAAACCTATTCCTAAAACATTATTGTTAAAACAAGGTATCAAGCTGCAAGTTGTCACTCATTTATTAACTTTCACATCATATTCACAAGAATAATAACATTAAATATTATATTGCACAAGAAAAAACAAAAAAGATGAAGACAATCGATATCTAATCAACAAGGCAATCAATCAGCACACCAGCTTTATGAAGGCAGACCAAACAACAGGTTGTTATTTCAGTGCTTGTCAGTGCCATACATCACCAGCCAGCAGCCTTGAGATGTGGCGGGTGGGATTAGAGGGAAGGTTTCCAACACTCAATGTGGACTGCTCCCAAACAAATCAAGTATGAATCCACAAATCACCTCCCACTGTTCATATGTCTCCCAGCTTGTCAGTGACAAACTCTCTGATAAGGTTCTGTAAGTCACTCGTTAACCCCCTCCATCATACAGTGGAGATGCTGCATGATATTCAGTCTTGACCCTTTACTTCCTGATACAAGAATATTCTAACAGTGTTTGAAATAAGCTTGAAATGTTAACAGCCCAAAATCATAATTTTGTGAATTTTCATGGTAAAAATAAACAAAAACCTTAAAAAGTTACCTGCCCAATCCAAAGGTAACAATGTTATATACCTTGATTTTGGACACATAATTCAGTCATTAGCGAAGTGAGACAAATGCATGGTTTGGCACCTCAATCCAGCAGACAGAGCGGTACTCCACACTTCTTATATATGACACGGAAGGGTTAAATCAGAGAGTTAGCTTCCTTAGCAAGTCACTACTCATTTCAACCATTAGCCAATTTAAACCTTGTTGCATGTTGTTAAATTTTCTGTGCCAGTGTACCATTATGCTGCACCTAATTAAACTCTAAGTTTGTGCTACTATGCTAGCACAGATAAGTTAACAAAATGCAGCAAGGTTTGAATTTTAAGACCTTTTTCAAACATCAGGTATAAGATAATTTAACTTAAATATTAAATACATCTCAAACAGTTCTAAACTGTATTAGAATCAAGCACCTAAAGAGTCATACTTGAAGAATACTAAGTCCAAGAAAAACCTTGGTTTTATAGTTTTTTCCTCTAGAATTTTAGAAGCAATAGCACTACACCCAACAAACTTAAGAAAAATCTAAAATGATAACTATCCACAATTCAGGGCCTCTTCATAACTATAGAGACCAGGTAACCAGGATCATAATAATTTCAGGTTTTCCTAATTTTATAGGGCAGTATGATAGTTGTGCACCTAAACATTGCCTTCAGCTATATTAATGTTAAGAGATATGTGATTTGTCATAAGTCTTACAAGGAATCAGGGCCCATATTTTCGAAGCTGTCTTAGTGCAGGGATCACTTTAGGCAGGGATTTGGGGATATTTACTCATTGATGTACCAAGATATCCCATAATAAATACTGAAAAGGGGAGAAAATCCCATTGCAAAAATGTAAAATGATTGTTATAATTTAGAAATATCCCATTACTTTATCTGAAAATCCCATTGTGTAAGGCAAAGGGGAGATTATTCTCCCTTTGACACTCTGCTCCAGGGTGATCCCTGTTAGTGCTAAGATAGTCGTAAGTCAATGTTATTGTATGGCACTTACGACAATCTTAGCGCTAAGAGAGCTTCGAAAATATGGGTCCAGATCTATATTCAATGGACCTTATCTTCATCCCGCATGAGGCTAACTACACCTGCTGGTAACACGCCTAGTTAGGACAGCGTGAGAGGCTGAGACATGGCAAGCACTGAGACCTGTGCATATTTACACAGTGACTGGTGCCAGCCTTCATCACCAGTCCTGGTCAAACAAAGCTCCATTAGATAAGGAATGGTCTTGAATGGAAACGTGTTTTCACACTCAATGATTTGAGTACTCAGTTTAAACACTTCTTCTGTGATTGTTACTATCTAATGGTTATCAAACATTATGTGATTTGGATTTGTCTTCTGAAAATATTGTACGTAATATAATATCATTTTGTGCGACAATTCTCTTATCAGACTGATTCATTACATGCACTACAGATGCCCTTTTTTCAATTGTTGAAATAAATCATATCACAGGAGTTTTGGCTAGAATTTTTGGGAAAGTAACCCAATATAGAATATAACATCTTTAGATTTCAAATGCTTATCTTTGTTGTTTTAAACAAGTTGTATTGACCTTCTAAGTAAGCATTTTATTTACTAGATATAGGAAACAATAATTTTGAAACCTGCTTGGTTGAATTTCTTATTATTTTCATAACCTTGATTTAATCAAAAAGTCAGTTCATGTAATCAATGATATTCATGGATGATTAACTTCTTTATTTAACAAATGGCATTGTTTCGTACACAAACTTCTAGAATGTCTCTCAAAATATCAATATAGCAAAGATCTGAATAAAATTCTAGTCAACACAACCAACTACTGCAAGATACAAGGCATATCAATCAGTGATGGTTCATCAACAGGGCACACAGATCTGCATTAAAGTCTCTTCAACACAACTACTACTGCAACACAACAAATTCAACAGTTCATCAATAAAGCATATGGACTTGTATGTAAACACATAACACAGCGTGCCCAATGAAGTGTGACAAATAGTTCCTTTGACTGATTCGATCAATTGAGTCCTTGCACCATGTGCAATATCCAATAGACCCAACAGAGCTGACACAATCCAATGAACTTAATTGATATCCTATTTGCTGGGCCAATGGCGCCCCAAGGGACCAGATCATGGAATGACAATAGCCGTAAGCTTAGAGCAGGGGCCATGCAATGTCAGGAAATCAATGTGGCACCCTCCCTATGATGATGCTAAAGAAAGAAGATTGTGTAATGTTGTTTAACCAGTTTTACATGGATATTGACCTAGAACATGTGATGACGATCATTCTTATAATTGGCCTTCTTTGGTCTGTATTACAGCTACAGGTTCATTTACGGTCCTCGTCTTGTCATTGCGCTATTTTATCTCATGCTTTCTCCTTGATGGTTTTTCTGATGACCTGTAACATGTGATGACAACGTATCTAGAGGTTATAATGTGGATATAACTGTGAGCAGATATTTGGGTCTGTATCAGTTTCGACATACAAATATTCATATAATGCTATGATATACAAATACTCATATAATGCTAAGATATACAAATATTCATATAATGCTAAGATATACAAATATTCATATAATGCTATGATATACAAATACTCATATAATGCTAAGATATACAAATATTCATATAATGCTAAGATATACAAATATTCATATAATGCTAAGATATACAAATACTCATATAATGCTATGATATACAAATACTCATATAATGCTAAGATATACAAATATTCATATAATGCTAAGATATACAAATATTCATATAATGCTATGATATACAAATACTCATATAATGCTAAGATATACAAATATTCATATAATGCTAATATGATATACAAATATTCATATAATGCTAATATGATATACAAATACTCATATAATGCTATGATATACAAATACTCCTATAATGCTATGATATATAAATACTCATATAATGCTATGATATACAAATACTCATATAATGCCATGATATACAAATACTCATTGTTACTGTTATAATTATTTAAATGGTTGTCTTTGGTCTCTGTCTCCTTTGCATTTTCTCATCTAGTATCTTCTTAAAGATGGTGTCACTTTTCTTTTCCCAACGCGAAATAATAAATTTAATTGCTTCTATATAATGCTGTATGAAAATAAATAGCTCACATTTGAACGGTTATTCATTGGTAGGTGAGGCCTCATCCTCATTCAAGGCACCCAAGATAATGACTGTATTTCCACCGCTATCAACAATGAGAAGATCAATCTAACATTATATGGATAAACCATCAGTCATTCAGTGGTGGCATATTAATCAGATACTTCACAGAAATAACTCCTTGAAGAGTAAAATGATGTTGTTAACGCATCATAATCTTCATTCTCTGTTATAAAACCAGCCAAAAAACATAATGACAGTGTCTGTAATTGTTTTGTTACAAACAAGAGAAAATCAATCTCATATTTTATTTATTGTATGTAAACTAAAAGAAAGCAGACTGTTTCTTGTCTTTTTTAGTATCTGTTTTACTAGGTTTGGAATATTAAGGTGAACAAAATGAATGAGTTTATTCCGTCAAGAGGCCTATTATACAAAACAATGGCAACAGTTTGAGAACAACTTCAAGCGCACATTATGACATATTGTTTCAAATATAAACAAGATGTGTTTGTTAAACACGGATGCCCCCGGATGTACCAAAGTTATCGCCAAGGTTTAAGTTTTCTGAAGATGTCCACTGCAGCAAGGTCAAGGTCACAAGTTCAAATATGATTACCTCATCTGAAAGGTCTCATCACAAGGTATGCACATGCCAAGTATGAAAGCCTTAGCTCTGAGCAATCCAAAGTTATGGCCAAGGTTAAAGTTTTCTGAAGATGTCCACTGCGGTAAGGTCAAGGTCACAAGGTCAAATATGATGACCTCATCTGAAAGGTCTCATCACAAGGTATGCACATGCCAAGTATGAAAGCCATATAGCTCTGAGCAAACCAAAGTTAAAGGCCAAGGTTAAAGTTTGTAGACAAACACACGGACGGACAGACTGACAGACAGACGGACAGGTTAAAAACAATATATCCCTGGAATCTCCGATTCGGGTGCATAACAAAAATTTGTTTGTTTTTCTACAGTGGTATATCTTCAATAGTTAATGTTTCTTAAAGGCTAAAATAAAAACTAATTTGTTGATAACAGTATTGTTTTGACAAGACATGAGGCTACAAAATTTGTCAAATGAAAAATGGGCTCGTGACCTCTTTACAGAATAAACTCATTCATTGATTCATTCATTTTTTCATTATAAAGGTGAACAACTTTCCAAGAAAATAATGCCCTCAAGCAAGATACATTGTGCTAATAGCATAGTCAAAGACTGTCATCATCACAAGGAGAAAGATATTTAATCACATACTTTTTAAGGTACTTCTTATACAAAGCAGACTGTCTAACACCACTTAACCACCAATCAGATAATCAAGACCTAGAGTGTGTGATGGAGGTCTTTGTCCTTACACCAACACTTCCAATGCTAGTCCCTGTAGTCTTCCTGCCACGACTACGAATCAAATACCTTCTTTCAAAGGTGCAGCAAAAAATGCAGATTGTTCAATACGGCTTAACTCCAAGTTCTGTCACGCCGGCTTGTTAGGGCAATTCTCCATCAAAGGAATATGCCCTTGAGACAAGGAACATGTGCTAACATCTTGTAAATAACCTTCAAAGAGCAGAAATTGTGATGACAATAACCTCACGCCAATCTCTTGGGGTCACCTAAGCTGAGTCAATGACTGATCTATATTTCATTTGTTCCACAGCGCAAAGGGATCGATATAATTCTTCATTTATATAAGCCTCAAGATGAAGCAATCAGTCTTCTTTCCGTTAAATGGAACAAAAACTTCTAGTTTTATGAGTTTTGTCAATCAACTTTACTGAATATTCAATTCTATATTCAGATTGATCCAAATGACTACAAAATATGCTGTTTTCGCTCAACAGATGTAAGACATCCTACACTTTGATTGTTAACTAAATGTTGAAATTGGTGGAAATGAATCCCATTGTTTTCTCTAACTGAACATGAAATCATCTTCTGTGCCCCTTATGCATGTTAAAACTGGCTATAATTAGTCTTATTTCTTATGTATAGAAGCAATATCATAATCCTAGTAGATTCAGACACATATTCAAATTGGACTCCAATTCTACAGTCTATAAAACAAATTCTATTTTGTTATTGCACTCACTTTATATCCAAATCAGACATCTTTGAAATGAATCCTATTTTCTCTGTAAATAAATGTTCTTCTTTTAATAACATTGTAAAAACAAAGAAAATGCATGCTTTAAAATTGAATCAAAGAAATGATATTATAATTAAACACCACTGCCTACCCGTCTTTCGGCTTATTTTGTGCGTGTGTAGACATACACCATCTTTGTGCAAAAAACTATGATAGTATGGTATTATAGTTCCTCCATATAATACTCCAAAATTGTTCAAGTAGCCAACCTTGGTAAAACCGATCTTACAACATCACAGGGGTATATTTTTAAAGAATGGGGAGGGCAGAGGGTGGGTGATCACCAAGGGGTCCATTAACTTTCATGCCAAATTTGTTCTGGATCCACCACTGAATATAACCCTTGCATGGGGCAAGCAACATCCTAACCTACTCATTTATTTCCTAAGTTCCACATATGCAAATCAGTCTAATGACCTCCTATCAGCATGAGCTGAAGAAAAGACCTTTGGTATGTTTTGTATTACTAAACCAACAGTTTGGAATCGTCTGGTCTCATTTCCCAGTGATTGTGTATATTGATTGGGTCATTGACTGCTTGTGTGTGCAGACTGTTATATGTGTGTGATACCACTGTTTGTACTGTGAGTAAATTCTGGATAAATGGACGATTGGCATGCACGGCGACTCACACAGAATCACAACCAAACTAGGAAAACAACACGTCAAGAAGATCAACCACGTAATAAAATACTCCAGTTTACATGAAGGTATATCACTAATGGTGGTATATGTGAGCTAATTTTGCACACTTATATAGGAAAATATACTTATATATACTTATGAGGAAAATATCCAATCAATTCTTGTTTATAAAACACTAGGTCTAAGGGGTGAGAGATATTCTTGAAATGAATAGTTTCATTTTTACTTTTATATTGAGTATTTAGTTGATAGGCCATGTCAAATTATGCACATGATGAAAAGGAAGCCAATATTTGAGGACGAATTCCAATACTTGAAGATGTACATGACTTGAATTATGTAAGAAATAAATATCCAATCTTTGCAATATGATATACCCAGATAAAGACATAAATAATATAGAATTATACCTACCGGTAATCAATATTTCATAATAGAACTGTGACAATAAATATTTTTTGATGGAAATGGAGAAGTTATTTTTTCCAAGTGCAACATTTTCCAAAACCTTTTCAATTCTTCTTATTGCAATTTTTTATGTCTTTTTTTAAAGCTTGAACAAATTCAATTTCCCCTGTTTAACTACATACGTCACACTCTTCAGCCTCTACGTCCATGAACCCCTGACATTTACTGAAAGCTTCATGAAACATGTATAAACTGCCAAACTGTATTATATTCATGAGCCATATTTTACCTAATAGAATTATATCCACCTTTGGCCATGTTACACAGTAGGTGTTGCAGTAATCCCCAATTACTTGTATCTCCTCCATATTACATGGTACAGATGGCAGTAATCCCTCATTACTTATATTAATGATCTCACGACACATGGAACACACAACTACGACATCTCACTTACAGCATCAGACAGTACACAGTTTACACTGACATATTTACCAATTAGTTCTCCATTGACCCACAACATCACTCATTACACACTACATGTAGTTATTATGTTCAATTATCTCTAAACAAGGGATCCACTACAGCTGATTGTCAAACTGTCAGAGTGGATCATGTTAATTACTGCCTATACACAAGCTCATAACCATCACTTAGTCGATAATGACTTTATTATACACATCACACAGCCAGTGATGGTTTTACTACACAGGTCAACAGGTGCTTGTTTGATTTAAACATCTTAGAATGATTATTTCCTAAAACTACTTACTTGTTCCTGCTATAAACATCTCAGCATCATGATTTCCTAAATTAACTGCTCATTTCTTCATGCTATATATGCATCATGATAACGTCATGGTTTTCTCCCACTACCCATTGAGTACTACATAAAACAATATAGGTGTATGTTATTTGATCCTTTTTCATGATTCTCTGTTATTTGTTTGCCTCATTAAGCAAAATCTGATTAAGTTAACAAAGATGTTTGGATTTGTCTGATTTAGTTTTGAAACATTTTACAATCTTCTTGAAGAGACAGTTTTATTTCATATGCGTACTCTTTTTCATTCTATATAAATCCTCAGACTTGATTTGAATCAGTTAAACATGCAGGTTAATTACCCAATTCAACATTCCAGAACAACTTAAATAAATTAAGGGTTAAATTTCACAAAACGCCAACTGTAAATCCGAGTCAACATTCAACAATAGTCTATAGGGTTAATGACGGGATGATCAGATGAAATACATCCCGTCAGATTTGGTGATAGTAGATTGGCTTGGACACACAGTACCACAACAGACTAATCACAGGTTGACAGACAAAACGATCATTACACACCGACCGACCAACCAGACAACCAGGCAGTGGAACCAATCAGTGTTCACATGCTGACCGTCCATACATCAACTCAATCACTACTGAACTTCAAGTTGTAATTCGCTGTGAGGTGATATAGGCGCGTTAGGGAATTTTCACTAATGCAACTTGTACATTGTAGAGAGAAAGCCTGCAACGTCATTGCGGCTGCGGATTGTGGTAAAGTCAGTGAGTGTAAATTTGAAATTACAAACCATGAGTTGTACTTCATCGAATATCAAAGAAATATCTAACTGCATTGACACACTGAGGACTCTACCGCAGACAATGCCACAGTAACAGGATTTGAACCCTGAATACATGATCTGAAACCGCAATTACCAAAAGAATGAATGGAATGATTCTAGATGGAGCATGGGCTTATGATTGGCTAGTCTAACACTTAGACTTTGAGAAAAGTATCTTTCCTTACAAGATATCACCATTTTATTACATTTTACAAAGAAGCCTTCGAGAAAAGGGAATTTCAGAGTCTAAGTTTTAGATTAATGAAAGGCAGGTAATGGTTAAAAAATCTTGACCAACCAAAATCCATCGTCCTTCCTTCTTGACCACTAATACATCCTTGCACACATGAGATGACAGCGGTCAATCACCATGGTAACAGAGTGACAGTCTGCAGTAGTGGGAGTCAGAGTGAGTGAATGACAGATGACTAGTTTGTGACAGCAACTCCAGGACATCTCTATGAATGAATGTATTGATGAGATGGAAGCCAGAAGCTTGCCACATTGTGGTTATTCGTCATGTTTGGTTTTCATTACTTCAAATCCTTCCAATGGAGAAGGACTTAATCTTTTAGCAAGAACACCGGACATAATGTAGACCTTACAAATATGAAATAATTAAAATTCTATCGGGTTATTTTTTAGATAGATGTTCCCTGGGACAGTAAGTTACCTTGTAGTAAGTTGGCAATGCTGAGAGCTTATTGATTCAAACCTAATTCATACACTGATATCATCCTAGAAAAGTTATTTTCTTTAAAACAATTTTA
Source organism: Gibbula magus (assembly GCA_936450465.1). Classification (NCBI taxonomy): domain Eukaryota; kingdom Metazoa; phylum Mollusca; class Gastropoda; order Trochida; family Trochidae; genus Gibbula; species Gibbula magus. The sequence continues at coordinate 32,904,497 of OW388293.1, forward strand.
GGAAATAACCAAAACATCTGTGCCTCTCCCTGGCGAAATGCAAAACTGACAGAACTAACAAAAACATTTTCATGGATTGGAAGAAGAACAACCCAAATTAAATAGAGCCTCAGGATGTTCTAAAATAAATTAGATCTTTCCGTAAAGTCATTAAATTTTCTTCAGGTAATTATTGCTTCCGTTAAGTCAACCCATCTAACCATATAATCTCAAACCTAATTTGGTGAAAGTCGCAACCCCAAGAATAGATGCCATATAAAATACAAAGTGCTATTCCGACAAAAGATCACACACGGACATCAAACCCACTGCACATAATTTTCGGGCTGACTAGCCAAGACGAACCAGGACTAACAATCCGATACATCTCATTTTCATGTCTACCGCTACTGCCAGTCTCTGCCCCTGACGCTAACAAGAAGGGATCGAGGTCAGACTTGATTAGGCAATCAGCAGCAAATGCCCAAACTGGACTTAATAGCAGTGTAGTGCAGGTCCAATACATCAATACTCCAAACTGCAGTCTAATAACAGTAGAAACTGAAGACTAGCTTTATACTGTTATCTAGATGGATATATATATATATATATATATATATATATATATATATATATATATATATCATTAACATGATTTATTGCACAAACGCCTCATTTAGAAAGAGTACAAAATTAACACATTAGCAAAATAAGAATGACAATACCAGAGGAGGTAGAAATATAAAGAAAACTATTCTGACGATGAAGTTTATGAGGAATGACAGTGATAACAGAGGTATTGATGCTCCATCTAATATTCTGATGAAGGGGTCTAACCCCCGAAACATGTAACTACACACATTCTCCTGCTCCTCCTCCTCGTGCGGCTAACTTCATGTGTTTTGGTGGCTCTCTCCTCCTCTTTATCTAATATTATACATTGAGAATGAGATATAGAGATTATTATCCGAAGAAGTGTGTCATATGACTTTTACGAAAATAGTATGAATTTTTGTTTTGCCTGAGCGAGACCGAGGGTTATACACAAATTTGCATGAGTTTTGTGAAAGCCGTATGACACACTTTCGAGTGTAATACTTTCTTTATTACTCGTTCTATACGATTTGAATCGCATACAAAAGAGTTAGGGAACGGTCCACTTCTCTTGCTACAACAAGCTACAATGACGTTACAAACAATTGTTTTATGACATCACAGATGACGAAATACGTTGCTCTGAATCAATGGTTTCTAGGTAAACGTGATATGTGCACATGTGCTCATATCAGTAATACTAACTCGGCTATTTTCAACCATATGGGTAATAAAATGAAACATATCAGTCTACTTGTTCCTCCATCAGGTGAATAACATATATGATGATGTCCAATTTCCCTGGCAAATTTTGGTCATTGAGCACAAGAGCTTTGATACATGTTGTCTCTCTGAGGAGATAACGGAACAGGAAGTGTTCACTATCCTGTACCTGTTGGGGGTCACAGTGGCGACACATCTGGAGTGTATTCCCCGTCTCTATCTCTAGGACATGTCAGCCAAGCAGAGTCTTGTCAAAGTGCTTTGACGGCTATTGTGTATATAAGCTACTCTCAACAACTTGCCCTGATTTTAACATGTGAATAGCCAAAAACTGTAGTAGCATCTTAGAATATTGGCATATTTTACTGTACCAATAATCTTATGATGTTTATATGTATACTTTATTCTTTATTTATTTATTTATATATGATTTTACATTATACAGATTATCTTTTATGTGTTTTACCATCTCTCATAATTCGCTTGGCGATTGGTCACTTTTATATATGACATCACTTTTATATTTATATTTGTGCGAGTGAGATGTATATAAACAATTCTGTCTGTCCGTCTCATTAAGCTGGTAGGTCATATCACATCACTCTGAATTTCGGTGTCACTGAGTGATATAAGCAGTGGATACTGATAACTGGATTTCTACTGTAGTCATCATCCATTCATCTTCACAACATCACAGGCTTAACGAAAATATTTCCATATCTTCTCCTTCCGCCCTTGACCTCAACCCTCACATTTTCAGTGCTAAGATTTTAACATACTGCAGGCTTATCGGATAAGCCAATCAAAAGACAGTTGTATTGCCCCTGTGACTGTGTCGATCGTCGCTTATTTTGAATTGGTTCCGAATGTTCCATACAGCGATATCATTGGCTGTATGCTAGCAGATGGTAACGGACCTAACTCATGATCACAATAGGTGTCACTGATTCGTTTCACCACTTCTGCCTAGGTTGAAGGCAAGGTAAAAAATGGAGAGTTCTCGATACATTTTCACCTTGCCGTGGGAAGATCTCATCCATTAGAAATTATGAGAATTAACAAATCAATCACAAATCCAGGTTAATAATTAGAGGAGTTTATGACCATCATTGTGCTGTAATCATTTGCCGTCAGTAAAATTTTAATATCACAGACAAGACTCAAGCTGAATATTACTATGGAGAAAGTTGAAGCCTAGAGCAAGCCTAGAACTTTGTATTGAAATCACTCTGTAACCTGTCGTACCATACTCCAGATATCTTCTGAATCAGGGTGTTACCTTCACAGTCAAGCAGACATATAGAATCAATTAACAAAATTTAAAAACAAAAGGATCATTAGAGTCATTGAGATGTAAATATTTCCAACATTGTCATTTTGACGAAGGGGCAAGACGTAAAAATAAAGAATCCATAATGGTGTCTCGTAATTTGAGTATAACATTTCCACGCTCCCATAAAAACATAAAAATAAGGTACCTCATCAAATTATATAGGTAAATTATCATTGTGGGCAGTCAAAAAGATTGAGTTAGACAATCAGATGTTTCATATTCCAATATGACCCTCAGAAAGTGTGAGACAAACTTTCCATTAGAATTACTACATCCTGGGCAGCTAGTTGAGAAGAATTCTGTAGGACATCGATATTCCAAACAGGAGGCTAATGACCGTTAGAGCAGAGGCAGACAATCTGTGTTTGTACCAGACTAACTCTGTGGTACAAGTCTTACTGAATGAGGCCAATGATCACAAGACTGACTTGTTGCTTATGCTGGGCAATAAATTCAGACAAATTTTGTTTGATGCAAAAGGACACTAATCTGAACTAATGCCGCTTGTGAACTATATATCCATGTGAGTCTATGAGCAATAAAGGCACACTTTAGATGGACGCTTCTGATTGCATCAATATTCCGTCCGACATGAAATGATGTAGATGACAAATTAACAGGAATACAGGAGCCTGATAAAACACACCATCATTCTTAACTGGTGCCACATGACCAAAATTAGGTTTAGACTTTTAAGAAATTTGTATTAGGTTCAATTCCACAGGATTATAAACAATGTAGATGATAAATTAGAACAATGTATGCATTCGATCATGCACTAAAATGGTTCCAAACTGGTGCCAAATGATCATTTGGGTAACGGAAGACACTCTTTTTAACATACCGCATGACTCCAATTGATTGCAACACTACTATGCACTGTGTAAAACTAATCTATATGTCAAAAATAATAGTGCACATTCCAGACTGGTGCCTTGTACCATAAAAAACTGGTATTGGGGAAAATGGACTGGTTGTGTTTTTCCAATAAGCATGATGTTTGTATATAACGTATATTTCAATAATATTATCTGCTTCACTCTGACAATCTTTCAACTTTTATTATTACTTCCACAGTCTTATTACTATTATTTATTTCATTACTATTCATACATTTACATATAAACAACAATTTAGACAGGTGTGTTATCTGTTGTGAGGGGATGAGATCGATTTATTCCAAGAATACAGCATAATTATTTGCATTCATATTTTATTCTGAAATTTTGCTTTTGTCGATTTATATATTTTGCTTTAGCCATAGACATTTTTTAAATAAGAATTTCTTACTGCTACATTTTACATTATATATGAAGAAAGAAAAGTTAATCTAGAAGTAAGTTCAGATTTCAAATAATCAATATGTCCTTGCCCAACTGTTCTACATCAAACACAGACAGGCCACAGTTACCAGTCTCTAGCTAGAACTGTAAGATGTCAATAGAAACAAATAAATCTGTAGAAGTGTTATCTACCGGTACATAGAGGCCAGTCCTGATGCCAGAGAAGCAACACTTCAGACATAGACACTCGTAAATTAGCGGTCACACTAACTACTTGATGCCAATATAGATAACTAAATCTAGAAGTGAGTTGTATTGAGAGACATGTCCAGATCAGCAAGAAGTAAAATCTACAAGACTGAAATCAAGGAAGGTCCTGTGTAGATCAGGTAGTTTCATCATCAATTGGATCTCGGACACAGAAACAGATCACAAACTTTTCACTACAACTGATGACGTCTGCAGTTCCACATCTGACTGAACACTCATCAACAATTGGTTACAAGGACTGGTTAATTTAAACATAGACAAATAAATCTGTTGTAAGAGGCATCTACCTAGGGGCAAGTATTATGTCTATCCTGGCCTGAAGAGAAACATTTGTAAATGCAACACAGGCACTCATCAAACCAAGTCTCAGTGACAGCTTTCATATCAACATGAACACATACATCTGCAGAAGTGATAGCTATACATGGGCATATTATGACTATCCTGGCCTTAAGAGAAACATCACTTCCCAGTTGCAGTTATAAATCCAACATAGACACTCTTTAAACCAGGTCTCAGTGGCTTTTGCTTCATAAATCACATAAATCTGCAGAAGTTATTTCTACACATAAGCAACTACTCTGACTGTCCTGGCCTTAAGAGAAACACCACTTCCCAGGTGCAGTTATAAATCCAACATAGACACTCTTTAAACCAAGTTTCAATGACTACTGCTTCATATCAACATGAACACATAAATCTGCATAAGTTATTTCTACACATAAGCAACTTCTCTGACTATCCTGGCCTTAAGAGAAACACCACTTTCCAGATGCAGTTATAAATCCCACATAGACGTCCATCAATAACTGGTAACAGTCTGGCTGCCTGGTATTAATGGGACGACTATCTTCGCACTAAGAGAAGTTAGACAATCCTGTGGAGGTGTTTCTAAAGGGAACTCTGAACATTGAAGGAAGTGTCACTTCTCTGCCTGCAGTTCCATATCAGAGATAGGCACCCGTCAATTACTGGTCAGACTGACTGTGCTGGGGTGATTGATCCGCCGGATCAATATCTCCAGACTCCGCTATTCAATCTGATCACCACCACTGGAGTAATTTATGTCCTCGCTTACACTTTAATAGCTCCATTATAGATTTTTTTCACAGTAATCATTCTGCTGCTGTAAGTAAAATGGTCTTCAACAGTTTGTGCTTAGCCGTTTTTCTTTCGAAAGCATGCAGGTGTTGAAGATATCCTTACCACCAAAGCACTATCCATTTAGACTATTGCATTTCTGAAAGTGCTAGTCAAAACCAATTTAAGCAACATGGCTCAAAAGTATCACTAGTACGATCATCCATGGCTCCCTCCTCTGCATCTGCATCTGCATTGAGCAAATAAATCCTTCCTTGGTTAGGATTAGTTCAACTTAATCTTGACATTCATATTTTCCCTCAGACCTGTATAAATTCAACTGACTCTCAGGCATGTCACTCAGTAGTGCCCAAGTGCTTATTAGAGATCTGGTGCTGAAGGCTTCAGTGGAAATGAAAATGAAACATCCTGCATTGATATTTAATCTAAAAACTTCTATGTAAACTTGTGGCACATTGGCACTTATTGGAGACCCAGTGCTTACTTCTTGAAACGTTGTTTGTAACCCCCAGCATATGCTTCAACTTCGGCTCTTATTATAGATCTGGTACTTCTTTGGGGAAATATGTATCTTCATAACCCCTCTTTTTTTCAACTATTTATTTTAGTAGACAATCAGTGAAAGAAGTTAAAAAGGGTTGTTGCAAGCTTATAGAGGTCTTGTTAAAAGGCCTTTGTATTTATGAGGGTAGAGTTGGAATAGAAAAACAGGAGATTTATCCCCTCGATCACCAAATCATTCCCATATTGTCTAATTTCACATTTGGACAGTAAAATGTCTTTGTGAAACTGTCCCTTTACACAATTTTTTAAAAATTCCCGTCAATCATTTATCTGTGCAAGTAAGTCTGTACCATGTACCATTTACAAAAGCAACTGTTGCTGAACCTGACATGACTGCAACAAGTTTGACTGCTTTGTTCCTAGAACAACAACCTGACCTCCAATGGCTGCCAGAAGAAAGTGCTTGGATCTGAGATCTAATGATTTTGATAATCCAGTAGCTAGAAAGTAATTATCCCATTACTGCCATTTACCTGTCATATCTCCTACCAAACCTATTTATCCCTCGTGCTGTTTCACGTCAGTGACCGAACATTAATAGTGTATTCGTAGAGTAGAGTCTTATCTTTATTTCACAATAATAGAGCAAGGTACTAGTGTATGTTTTATTACTAGAGTGTCATCTTTGTACCAGATTCTGATGTGTCTGTGTACAAGAGTATTGCCCTAACAAGCACAAGAAGGTTAACAATTCTGATACAAACCCAGAGAAGCCCAAACAAACACAAGAAGGTTAACAATTCTGATACAAACCCAGAGAAACCCTAACAAGCACAAGAAGATTAACAATTCTGATACAAACCCAGAGAAGCCCTAACAAGCACAAGAAGATTAACAATTCTGATACAAACCCAGAGAAGCCCTAACAAACACAAGAAGATTAACAATTCTGATATAAACCCGGAGAAGCCCTAACAAGCACAAGAAGGGTAACAATTCTGATACAAACCCAGAGAAGCCCTAACAAGCACAAGAAGGTTAACAATTCTGATACAAACCCAGAGAAGCCCTAACAAACACAAGATGGTTAACAATTCTGTTACTGAGACAGCCTCACAAGCACAAGAAGATTAACAATTCTGATACAAACCCAGAGAAGCCCTAACAAACACAAGATGGTTAACAATTCTGATACAAACCCAGGGAAGCCCTAACAAGCACAAGAAGGTTAACAATTCTGTTACTGAGACACCCTCACAAGCACAAGAAGATTAACAATTCTGATACAAACCCAGAGAAGCCCTAACAAACACAAGAAGATTAACAATTCTGATATAAACCCGGAGAAGCCCTAACAAGCACAAGAAGGGTAACAATTCTGATACAAACCCAGAGAAGCCCTAACAAGCATAAGAAGGTTAACAATTCTGATACAAACCCAGAGAAGCCCTAACAAACACAAGATGGTTAACAATTCTGTTACTGAGACAGCCTCACAAGGTGAGGTGAGGTGAGTTGGGGTTTAACGCCGCTTTCAAGAGTATTTCACTTATATCGCGGCTGCTAGTATTATGGCAGGGAGAAAGCCCGCAACGCCATGTGGCTATGCATTGCGGTGAAACCTGCGAGCATCGGCTGGAACCAGCCTCACAAGCACAAGAAGATTAACAATTCTGATACAAACCCAGAGAAGCCCTAACAAACACAAGAAGATTAACCATTCTGATATAAACCCGGAGAAGACCTAACAAGCACAAGAAGTTTAACAATTCTGATACAAACCCAGAGAAGCCCTAACAAGCATAAGAAGGTTAACAATTCTGATACAAACCCAGAGAAGCCCTAACAAACATAAGGTTAACAATTCTGATCAAACACAGAGAAGTCCTAACAAGCACAAGAAGGTTAACAATTCTGATACAAACCCAGAGAAGCCCTAACAAGCACAAGAAGGGTAACAATTCTGATACAAACCCAGAGAAGCCCTAACAAGTACAGGAAGGTTAACAATTCTGATACAAACCCAGAGAAGCCCTAACAAACACAAGAAGATTAACAATTCTGTTACTGAGACATCCTAACAAACACAAGAAGGTTAACAATTCTGATACAAACCCAGAGAAGCCCTAACAAGCACAAGAAGGTTAACAATTCTGATACAAACCCAGAGAAGCCCTAACAAGTACAGGAAGGTTAACAATTCTGATCAAACCCAGAGAAGCCCTTACAAGCAACTGTCAGGAAGTCAATACATTTTGACAAAAGCAAGATATCAAATCTTTCTTAGCATGGGTAAAGGACACTTATTCTGGAAGCAGCTAACTGGAAACTGTCATTGTGTCACTTTCATCTGGCAGCAAACATGTTCCTGTGACAAAATGTTGATTTTAAGTCTTTTTCAATGAAAATATCTGTCAAAGTGGTAAAAATTTAATATCCCAGGAGAATTGAAACAATGACAAACCGCATTTTCATTGTTTATTGCAAAAGTTGGAAATACTTATTTGGTATTACTAATATAAACTTTCAATATCTCAAACTGGATTACATTTATTTACATTCTTTTCCTTTAAAGGAGCACAAAATAACAACTTTAATTCAAATTCTTTTAAAAATCTGAGTAATTAAGTATAATGATATTCATCTATGCTACAATCAGTCCATCAACTTCAGCTATAATACATTTGAAGCACAAGTACAAAGATTTATCCAATTTATAATCATCAAAGAGCAATCCATTTGTCTTCTCAAATTGGATTGACCTAAAATCAAAGGATAGCTTCTATTGTCACATAACATTACCTGCCCTTTAACTTCCTTCAGATGACCTTGACATTCACGTTTAGGAACGTCCTGATTTGCCATTTAATCTTTCAAGGTGAAAGTTAATCTGAGGTTCTGATTATTTTACAGCTAAAACTAAAACAAATTATTACCAAAGAACAGTAAAATTGATAAAATCCATTTATTAGCAAAAAATTTATGATGCAACTCATCATGCCTCGAATCTTAACAGTGAAAATTAAACACTATCAGATTAGCATAAAAAGCTTTTAAAACTCCAAGCTGAAATGGCCCAAACAGTTTAATCGTCTCAAGCTATTTTCAGAGGAAGTCACCGCAGGCCTCAGAGGAAGTCAATATTTTAAATCCTACTTCAAACCCTTCTTACTCCTCACTTCTTACGAGAATCAATTCGCAAAAGGTCAAATGAATCTTGGAGCGACAGGCTGAATATTAATAACAAAATTGTGTTAATGCGACCGACCAATCAAACGGGGAGGATTGTGATAAGCTGTCTGGACCTAACTGTAGGATTTGGACATGAAACTGGGAGCACACTGTGACGAAAAGGTCACATTCGGATAAAGGACAGCATCTTGAGAACAACTTATTATGAAGACACTCCCAATTGGACGTAACCGGCCACTTCAAAGAGCAGCATGGATGTTTGTCTCCATGTTATCTGGGGTTTAACGACAGGGTTTGAGTGGCTCCCTCTAGGGAGCTAGTACACTGGCTTTCCAGTATAGAGGCAACGAGGCATTAATAAAGTGACCGGTGATTAACTTAGATGACAATGTGCTTGGACATGATAAAATTCTCCACCGAACCTCATCCAGCCATTGCATTCTTCTTTGGAAATTAACTGATTTCATTTACATCTCTAGCACTAAGCAGATCATATTGATAGGGTTGCCATTCCTTTAAATGATTGAATGAGGAATCTAGTTACTGATAGATTCTGGTAGAAGTAATCTCTGAAGTAATATGCAGAGCAGAAAAATGTCTTGTATAATGCAAGGAGAAAACATAAGTTTAATCATCTTAAAGTTCATTTACCCATGATGTCAGAAACAGCATGGACATTTAAGGTATCCAGATTATTGTTTAAATAATGTAGAAGACAAAATTGATTTTTAAAGAGGCAGTTCTGACGTTGATTGTCAGTCATCTTGCTTTTTTACTACTTTTATTATTTTAATGGTGTGTTGCGCCGTAGGAAAGCTTTCCACACAGCCTTCCACACTCGTAGCGTCATTGAATGTCTTCACTTCTCATTGTTTTTATTTTTGAAAGAATGTGATTTCACCTTTATCAAATTTTCAAATATAAAGTCATGAAAACATTACTCTCAGTAATATGTTTCACATGGATTATTCAATAAGTATACATGTATTAATACCATATATGACTAAAACGGCAATGTCCTCTAGAATTTCAATTCCACAAAAAATACCAGATAGAACCCTCTCTTTAAGGTAACATCTGGATCTCTGTTCAGTTCATCTTCTGGACTTTCCACCTTTTAAAGCATTTAAGGTGTAATCTATATATGAAATCATTAGCTTCTGTGAATCACTTTCTAACACAACAGCATAAACCACAAAGGGAACATAGTATAACGTCACTATGCTTCGGGTCAATGTCTCTGGTCTTGAAGCAATGTCTCTGGTCAATCTAATGTCAATCTATTTCAAATCAATGTTGCGAGTTGATTGACAGCTTCTCAAGATTCCACTTGGTGAATTCACCTTAGAGAACATTAAGACAGAGACGAAATGACTTGAGGAAATTGTGAGCATTAATTTACAATGCTGATCTTGTCGTGTCCCTGTGCTGACTAGACCTTGGACTGTCAACTGATCCCACCAGCCATCTGTGATGAAGAAGTTGTCAGACTTTCTTCAAGTCTTCAAACACTTGCATTATAACAAAATTATTTATGAAATAAGGCTTACTGATAAACAATGTAAAAAAATATAGTGGTAAGGTTGTGGGATTTTTATTTGGTCATATAAACCTAAGGTGTCATATTTGTGTTATTTTGGAGGTAATTCTTTTCTCAGGTAAACCCCCTTTCAAGGCCATACAGAACACCCTGGGGCATTCTATAGAATATCCCTGGGACATTCAATAGCATATTCCTGGCCCTGAAAGTAGACTTTAACGTGAATTGTGAATTCCGGAATAACCGCATATGATGTTTGAATTTCAAAAAAATTTCACACTTGACATGATGGGATTCGAACATGCATCCCTTGCTCCTTAAACTAGACGCTCTACCACGGAGCCACAAAGGACCTGACAATGAAACGTTTAACAACTCCAACTATAGTCACGTTTCCTTAACCTCAATATAACAATAGAGCGTGAGATTCACTAGCTTTTCGCGAAAGTCAAACAGTCCCAAGCTTCGTTTGCGCTATACTTTTTTTTTTCACGGCATGGCTATGTCATTTCATAGGAAATATGTTTCATGATTAATAACCAATTTTGATAAATTTGTCGCCTTTTCCTTCGCTTTATATTACAGATATAAGACTCTCCCTTCGGACCGTGGGTTCTCCCTCTCCCTCATCCCTCATGTTTACATTTTCAACCAAAACCTCGGGAGAGTGTTATATATTCTTTACATAGGAATTGACAACATTACTCTTTGGGAGTGGCTAGTTTAATGCTTTTTTTTAACACTGGAATATCTTGGTAAATTTGCAGCTCCGGACTCCGAATTCACTTTTAGCAATACTTTCAAACTGGCGTTATTCAAGTTATGACAATGGCTAAGTGGAAGACATGAACAAAGCCTTCTGAAGGCAGCGTATGAAATAGGGCCTGTCCGGCAGCCCGGAACCTGGTACTTTTGCTCTGACCTGGAACCATTTGGAGGTTTTTCTTTATTTTCCTATTTAAAATAAAAAATAAAAAATTTTGGACTGGCTACAATTCTGGCTTATTTCATTCACTGGCGAAGGTGTTGGAGTATGAGCTAATGAGCTATGATGAACAATCAAGTAGTTATATAACACTGCCCAAGGAGTGTTTGAAGGTATTTTCTTGTTCTTTGAATATCTTTACTTAATCTGTATGATGAGAAGGCGATGATATTGTACCAATTATGAGAAGGCATCCTAGAAGCCTATTCTCAAAAGTGTCACAATTCCGACAGAATCTTGTACTTTTTATTGTTGAATGAGTTACTTTACAAAAGAACACATGGAATTTCCCCAGGTGCAGCGCACTGAAAACAGCGAACGGCGGTGCATGCTGACCTTGTCAGAAAGAGAAGGTAGATGAAAAGACTCAAAGAGATAAGTGTCTATTGTAAATATCAGTGGTGCAGATTCTCAATATTTTTACGATTTGAAACTTACAGTCTGTTTTATTCTAACAACGGATTGACTGGAAAACTCTTCTGATAATAGTGTTGAAAAACTGACTAGCCTACCGTATATAGCTTACAGATACCTCATACTACTTTAGTAACATGTATACAATGATGTTAAGCAATATCCAAAATGATGCATTTTGAAGTTTCAAAATGACATAATTTTGAGAAGTTTCCCTGTAGTCGTTTCATAATGTCTGAACTTGAAACTGAAAAGGAAACCTTGAAGCAACGCATTCAAGCAATTCATGTACAGTTCTTCACATTTCAATGCAAATGAAATGAAATGAAAATAAAGGCAAGACATTTCAATCAGTGAAGAAATAACCAAGATCTTGAAATCCTAATTTTACACATTCAAAGGGGCTTTATTATAACTGAAAGTTTTCATGAAGCGTTCAAATGAAACCAGTTGCAATAAAATATAAGGCAAGTCTAGCTTCTTTGATTCTTATAAAATAAGTGAACAAATATTTGCAGGCCAGTGAAGTTGTAGACCAGTTTGCTTCTACAAGCCCAAAGCCAACTTAGACCTAATAATTCTTGAGAAGTACATCATGTACAAATAGAAGATGAGAATTAGTCTATATAATTGGAACCTTGATGGAAGTCAGATCTATTTGAAACAATCATGAATGGCATTTCTCACAGGACACCTGTCTTCCTAAACTACAGAGATCAATCAATGCTGAAGAGGAATTTTCTCCACATATTCCCACTGTAATCAATTCTGGGGAGACAAGACTGCAAACAAAGACGGGACTTCTTTTGATACGTGAAAAGCATTTTATCATCATTAATGGCCTCTGAGTTTCCAGATTTTTCTTTTGACTAGCTTCATTGCCATTTTTTCATTCCAACAGTCAAAGACAATAACCTTACTCTACTGTTTTTTTTAAAAAGACTACTTCGGTTGTTTTGAATCAGTTACTTCAGAATGAGCTGTTCAATGTTAATTGTCACACTGAAGTTCAATTGTACTTAAAAGAAACACAGTGTTTGAATTATAAACATTTTGTGGGTTGAATAATGAAATATCTGCATTCAAAAGGATGTTCTAACATTAGGATGATTTGATGAAAATCAAGAACGATACTTCAAAGAAAATGTTTAAAAAATAACCATCAATTAGAACTGATAAACCATTATTTCAAAAAGAGAAACTAACAAAATCTTAACAAGAGAATGTCAAATCTAAAAGAAAAGAAAAGTTTGCTAATGCGTTGCACATCACTAAAGTTTTCTTTCATAACAAAAATGTAATAATCAGTTGGAAATAACAGCAACAAGATCAAGATGGCGCCAGTGTCAATCTATTTTCAAACAATGCCCTCTTTCAAGGCATATAACAGTATATGTCTGCTGTGTCCAGTAAGAAAACCACAACAGTCTCTGTGCATTTTTGTTTTAAAAACCTTTTTAATTATACATTTTTACAGAAATCCTTACCTGGGTAGCATGAACTCCATGAGATTAAAAAGTACCATGATTTCTGAGTTGTTTTTTTATCATTTTAAGAATACATGAGACAATAACACATTCACACTCCATGTAAGTATATACAATGAAAGTATGACAATTTTGATGGAAACATATTGGTATTCTTGCATTTTAACTCAAACAAGATGGTATATAGTTTTAACTGTTTTCAGTCATTGCTCAACTCAAATGAAGTGACAGAGAGTATTGCATATTCATCCCCAAATCCCAAATACAAGACAAATACTTGTTTTCAATGAAAAACAAACATGGCTTTGTGCAAGTGCAGAAGATGAATATACTCGTCCCATTAAAAATGTATTCTAGTTACATGACCAATTAAACACTACCAACCTAAATCTGCTAAAGATCAGTTACCAAAATTATTTTTGTCTTATTGGTGTGTGTCAGCTGTGGTAGATTGTCTGTTTTTTAAATCACATGAGTGACAACCTTACACCTTTTGGCTTTATATCATATACACAAAGATGAAATAGAGCCATGGGCTATGTAGCTCACCTGGATTTGTATTGAAATAATAAATTGCTTGTTCTAGAGCTTTTCTTGCTGGAGAAGAAGATGAAAATAGTTTTTTAGGGTTTTAGTGACCCCTGTGACCCTATTTGAGGTCATGGGGTCACCAACAATTCAGTATCCTATTTGCCAAAGAGTCTGCACACAACTTTTCAGCTCTCTAGACCTTTTGGAACTGGAGAAGAAGATGAAAATAGGTTTTTAAGGTTGTCATGAAGTCTCTCAGCAAGACAAACAAGAATAAGCTCTAGAATAGAACATATTGCAAAATTTCTGTCATTTTCTGTCAAACTAAATAACAAACAAAAGTGCCCTGTATTCACAATGCATGCAAAATAGTTCATATTTAAAACATCAGATTTACAACGCAGAAATTGTTACATTAATTATTACTAAATCAAAGTGAAGTTTACGAAAATATTTTAAACTCAAAAGCGTAGCTATGGAGTTTATGCAACCTTTCATCAAAATTGAGACACAAGTTTCTGGTCAGCTAACTTATAGATCTCCCAGACTGTTTCAATCAAATACCTATCATACCATCACTGTCCATAACAGAACCAATCGAAACTGAAGACAAAGGTGGTCTGATATGAGAAATATTTCCCTTCAGATTTATTACAGAATGATGATAATCTGGATGCAGACACACCACGGTTCGCTCATTGATCAGTCTTGTAGGAAGTCTCGTCATCATGCAGGATGCAACAACTCCCATACCTTGTGATCAATCATGTTACCCAATGAAAGCTGTCAACAGACAAACCTGAATTCTAAGGGTATGTAGGCTGACAGGACTATATGGAAGGCATAAGATGGAGGACAAGTCGTTATGGATTATCAAATAATTGACAAAGGTGACATTTTGCTATGGATCCTAACAAAATTATCAAGCATGTAATAAGACATTAGGCATTGCTTTCATTGCTGTGTCATGTTTCCCAGAATTGTTCACATTTGTTAAAAATAATTTTTTGTAAAAGATTTGTTTTAAAGTGGAGACAGAAAGGACGGAATCCAAATCCAAATTTGTAAACCCCTCATCGTAGTTCATAGGCTATCTGAATTAGACTTACTTTGATAATTTCCTCACAAGAAAAAGGTCAAATTCCAGTTGAGAACAATGGGCTGAGGAATGTGTATGAACATCTCATAAACAACAGTTAACTATTGCTTTCTCCTGAAGATCAACAGAACTTGGACATTGGAGTCTAGAAACCCAGAGGTTTGTCATCTTGTTGTTTGTGCTGTCACCAAAATCTATACTCCCTATTTAAGGTTTCAAGGTCATTCATCAGAAGAAAAACGATGATATATTGACGCCTAACATTTTGAGAATGATATCCATCCTGGAAATGTCTAAATTTGGACTATAATTTCTTAATTTCTTTACCATTATAAAGCAACTGATAGCTTTATAAAGCTCCTTTGAAAATAATATTATTTATTAATCAATCTTGTAATGCTAATCAGAAATGAAAACCTCCCTGGATACTTGGGTGTTGTATGGAATCTGTATCTTAAAGAATAACCCTGATAACACATTTAACTCCATGACTTCAGCAACTATGTATCTATTCTATGCAGTATGGTCATATATCACATAGACTTTTACACTGTGTGTAGACAGTAGAGTCCACCATAATGTCTTCAGGATAATGTGGAAGTGAGTAATTGACTGAACAGAGTCTGAAGGAGGGGACAATTTCCTATGGGCTGAGCGTTGTGGACAAAGGTCTCGAGAGATTATCACAAATGTATCATTGTGGCACTGATTTATGACTCAGTCGGCTGACATTTGATCTGTCTTAGTGTTCATATTACAAGGAGGCATGAACGAAAATATTACCAAGTGTATTATTTCTGAATATGATCAGAGTCACATGAAACTGAAATTGTTCTATTGTTGTGCTTGATACTTTAACTGATCATGGTATTATATCATACCATGGGCTCATCTAACACTTCAAAATTTAGAATTATAGACTTTCATAAAAGAAGAGGCGTGATTAAACAATGTCACCATTTCAGAAAACATAAAATTTACTATTACACAAGCATGAAAGTATTTCAATTCAACATTAATTAACAGGAGTTTCAACATGTCTTACAAAAATGCATTTTGAAAGCAATTAAAACAAATGTGTCGATATGAATGTACAAACAAATGAAAATTTAAATGAAATCTTGATTAAAACAAACTTTCTTTAAAATTAATTCCCTTCAAACCAATTAAACCAGAAAGCGAAAGTATTGATAAGCATCTAATAATCAATAATACATGTTTATGAGCAATGAGTTCAGACAACAGTCCAACCATCAAATAAACGATTTTACTGTGATATATCACACATATGGATTTTAGTGCTGGGAGCGCTGTAGATTGCTGAGCCAAGTTCTGTCAAACTTCCTACTTGCTGCCCAGACAGTTGACTTCTCCTAGTGCTCTACCAGATATATGAGGTTATTGAAAAAATACGTCAAGTGTTTCCTGCAATTTGCGAAATGCACCAAAACACTCAAAATGATACATGACTTGTACTTTGCTATATGAAAGAATTAAATAAATATAAAACGCTCCTGCTTTTACTGTTTTCCGATATTTTTCATCTACGTAATGCTTACATTTATCAAGTGAAATGATTGTAAATCTGAGAACTACACTTACGAGATTTGCTGCTTACTGAAGGATGGTTTTCACCAATGTCTGATTATGAAAAACCTGAACTTGACCATTTAAAAGTTTTTCTCAAAGCCATGCACAGATTACTGAGATTACAAACATATTACCGTAGACTTCCCTAACTAAGGGGTACTGAGAAAAACATTTTTCAAAGGATCTATTGATTTAATCAAAATATTCATTTCTTCTGAAAATACTATTTTTTTGTGCATATTATAACAGAAGTGAATGATTAACCAATGAGAAATAAGATGCTCCCTGCTGCAAGTTTGATATCAAGCCCAAGGGGTTTTGACGTATTGATACCACATTGACTTTTGACCCTTTGTTATACATACGACAAAATAAAACTCGTTATGAGCTTTCAGTAAAATGGAACAATTTTTAGATAAAAACAAACGAAACCACTTAGGCCTTTAGGAGATACTTTATCTCAGGAGTTGTAACTTTTTCATTAATATCTATCAAAATAGGAGTTTTAAAAATATTATTTCAGAGATTAAATGCTTAATATAGGATATATTCTATGAACTACCTACTTTTTTCATAAATATTTCTCAAAACGTCACTTTTAAAAAAAATAAATCAGGATCTAAATGTTAGCCTCAAAAGAAATGTGTAATTCCAGTTGGCAGTACGTACCAAGCTGAGACAACCAATCAGGAATCATCCTTGATTCAGACCACACAGGGTGACAGAACACTGTTCTTATTTCCTCTAATTACCATTAACATCAGGTTCCTCTAACTCAATCAGTATTCACACCTAGTCCTTTTAACAAGATAGAAAGGTATTTAGTGACTCCTCGCATGGAGGGCAATGCACACAAAGATCACAAACACGACTTGGCATATGGTGGTGTTCTAACAGGCATCTAGACTAAAATTTAGTCAATGGAATTTTTATAATTACTTTACCTTCATCCTTTTGATTACATATTTTTTTTATACTTCCAGTTCCATTCAGTTTATCTAGACTTGCTGAATAAAAATCTAGACTGTATTAAAGGCTCTTAATAATACACAGTCATGGAGCAGGACTAACAGGCATCTAGCTAATTCTTTTACAAGAAATTTGTTATATTTCACCTGTTATTATTTTGATATTGTAAGTTTTTAAATCATTTTCATTTTAAATAGTTTGAGTTAACATTCACAGGTATG
The DNA here is from genome assembly GCA_936450465.1 of Gibbula magus. Taxonomy (NCBI): domain Eukaryota; kingdom Metazoa; phylum Mollusca; class Gastropoda; order Trochida; family Trochidae; genus Gibbula; species Gibbula magus. The sequence continues at coordinate 32,922,312 of OW388293.1, forward strand.
TGATACACATAATTATAATAGATGATTTGGTGAATGTCCCTGCTCTGTAATGTCATTTAGAGCCAATTGAAAGAAAACAAAATCTCTAAAAGCACACATGTTATATTTTCTGACGATAAATGTGGGAAAAGGAACACAATATTGATTTTGGCAATAGCAGTTGCTGATTTCATCAATCAGTATCATCCAATTGAACAAATCAATTTTCCTCCAACTTTCACCAAATTGTATTTTCCCCGAAAGATTTTGCTGAAAATTTATTTCATAATGTTTTGGGCCAAAGCCATATATTGCAGAGTTTTTCAATTGCTTCGCGCTTATCTACGCATACTCTGGGACAATATTCATTTACGATTGGATGAAAGCCATGAAAATTTATCAAAGAAGAATCAACAGGTTTCTTGGGTGAATTCTATCAAAATCATTGATATCAAAAACAGAAGCGAAATTGAAACGAACCTCTTGAGGCCAAATTGAATTCAAATCATTGACAGTCAAGAGGTTGGGAAGTCAAAACCAGCTGAGAAGAGAAAATTGATTAGAATTGAAGGGGAACACAGGTTTCAAATGAAATCGATTTATTTTTGTTTGCGCTTGATTCATGAAGAGTGATTTTACTCTGGGGGTAAAACTTAATCTAGAAAACATGTTGTTGATCTTTGGCAAAAGAAATATGGATTTTTATAATGAAAATTTTAAGAAATGTAATGGATATAGATGGGAAATGTCCTTTGGCAAAATATATTGAAACTTAAAAATGGTGATAAAAATGATTACTGAAAATTATTACAGAAATTCCATTATCAAGATGAATAATCAGCTCGTTCAATTTCATAACTTCAAAGTTTCATAAAATGATATAACAATATAAGGCCAAAAAATTAAAATTTAATGTAGACAAAGTGTTTCCATATGTTCAGAAACAGAGTTAAAATAACAAAATGTCAAAAGTCAAAAACGAAATCTAACATGGTTAATTCTTTTTAATGGCAAATGTTTAAAACATAGAGACACACAAATTCTCTTCTAAATAATGATAGCATCAAACTGCAAAATCTAAATATCCTACTTACATTTTCATATCCCAAAGTTCTCAGTCATTTAACTCATTACTGATCTTAGATTTAAAGTACAAAGAAATCATGTCTACATCTTACAGTTTATATAGTTATTTTGATGAGAACATAAATATCTAGAACTTATAATGTTAGCAAATGCCATGGTCTCAATTTTCAATAAACAGCAGAAGGAAAATAGCAGAATATTCAGAAAGTGTTCTTCAAATTTCTTTATAAAATTATGACATATATGGCATTTTAAAAGTGATTCTAGCAACGTTAAACCCCAAATCACCTCACCAAACCTCAAAATTGATTCTAAATTTTAAAAATTTAGTTTTCATCTTTTTTTTTTTTTTACCAATAGTAATCATATTTTTTTCTTTAGTCATTTGTTAAAGTAAAGATATGGCATAGGTTTCTGAAAATCCCAATCCTAAGTTGGGGTTGATTTTTGCCCTACTAAAGAACTAGCAGGACTGGTGTATATCTGAAGCTATTAGCCTGACTGCATTCCAGCTGATCAAATACATCTACACGTTCACATAGTCTTTAAATGAAGCTAGCTCTTTGGACTGCCAGTCATTATATTTTCACACTAGTACAGGACACTTTCTATCATGGGAAACTAAACTAGTGCCAATGTCAAATCTAGGATGCAGAATTGTGCAATTCTCCCTGAAAATGATCAAATAGCCCCTTTTTAAAAATCATGGAGGGGACTGTCTCCCTCCTTTTGAAAAAATACTATTTTTTTCAAAATCCCCCCTTTTTCTGCATAAAGTTTCTAGATTAGACACTGGGGTGCTCAACTCTAAGGTTAAGACAAGTGTTGTAGAAGTCAGTCATCAGACACATGTTCACCCAGCAGTACAATTGAGTATCTAGTATGGAACTGAAGGCAATGTGACAGATGAGATCACTTTAACGCACTTTCATTGGCAGCTAAGTTGCATAGTCCCAATGACTCCAAATGACAAGGTAAAATGTTGGTTACACCAGGGTAATAATGTGCGCGCACTTAGAGCATGCCCCTTTGTGATGTACAGTTCACCGCAGTACAAGTATCCTCATTTTATCATCAGCAGCATTTTCAGATTTTGTCTGATGAAAAATTTAACTATTAAGCTAAATTTATATCTATAATTGCTAATCCCTTTTTCCATTGTACCTCTCATAATTTCTTGTATGTTATATGTCATTTGGAAATAAAATACTGTTTAAATCAAATTTATATTGAAAACTTTCTTGTGACGAGAAAAGAAGAACTAATGTAAACATCTAAAATAGTATGAGGTAATGATCTCCATAGTTTGTTTCATTCTTTGTACCAGCAGCTGATGGACAATATTTCATCATTTGCAGTTGTTGAACCAGTTTGAACCACTAAATTTATATTCAAATGAGATCTTGAAAAGACATTTAAGAAATCGGACTGCTTAGAAACAGTGCAATATGAATGTTACTTGTTCATGAAAGTTAGTGTCCTGAAAACAGGATGTTATTTTTAAATAAATATATTTCTTCTGACCTAAAAATGGTTATTTAGTAATCGCCTCAATGGTATGACATTCTACCCAGACTCAATGAATCTTTTAGGAATGCTTTTCTCAAATCAGTATGCTATAATGATATGCAATGGACACAAAAGGCTCATTTCATCAACCCAGTGGACATTATTATCGCCAAAAGTGACTGCTGAAACTGATGTGCAATGTCAACTAATACAAGGAGGTTTAACCCATAACCTGCTCAGCTGCATACACTTACATGAGTTCTAATCAGTCGTTACTAACCACAATGTAAGTTACAAGGGGACATAAAGGGACTGGATCTGATGTCACTGATACCCCAGTCCCGTATACCCCACTTCCAAACGCAAACATAAATGTTTCCAGTTTCCATCACTGGCTGATTTAAAGGGCCACAATGCGCTCGCAGGTTCATTAATTATTTGTTGGCAAAGCTTAATTAGCCAAGCGTAACGAGGTCGGAAATCTCAATCAGCGTGACCACTACTCAGCGATGTTTGTTTTGCGCAGCGCCCTACTCGCGCGGTACTCAACCGGATACGAGATTGTTTATAAGTCGAAACAATATGGCGTTGTTTAGACATATCGAGCTGTCATGGGACCCGGTAGACCTCGACTGTTAACCGACTCGGCGAAGAAAAGACGTGCCACCGCCAATAACCGAAGACATTATTCCTCGAGAATCTATCTTGGAAAATCTGCGGAGAAGTGGAATAGAATTCGTGCCAACATTGGAATCGAAACCAGCGATTTCATTCGCCACCTTTTGGACGTCCACGATTCTTTGTGTGGTTGTGACAAGTAAGTTGAAATCAAGCAAAAATATTTTTATACTATATGATTTAATCTTCAGATTTTGGTTCAAACATTTTCTCACAAGTACAGTACATATAGTTTGTCATACAAAAAAGAATAATAGTTGCAAAAGTTGCAGACAACTGAAAATAAGAATCATAACAACAGAAGTAAAATTGAATGGAATTCTGCACTGCAAACAAATATCAGATAATGACTGGAAATATATAGAACATAGAATTCTAATAAATTTCAATAGGTTACATGTAGTATTATTCACAGATGCATATCAATCAATAAATGTTACAGCATTCAGAATTAAATTTGATTGAAACTAATATTAATTTTGTTCTTTCTGTACAAATAGAGTTGAAAGCATAACACATATTTATTTATTAGTGCAACATAGCCAAAGAAATTTGGAATAATGTCACAACATAAAACTTCGATAAGATGAAAATATTACTTGGATACCGGGAAAAAATAAATGTCCTAAATCATATCATAATTATCACAAAATATCTTCAAATCGAGATTAGCAAACAAACTTCTAAACATCACACATAGAAAACAATGTTGAAACTACATAAAATTTAGATTAACTAAACATGTAATTGTAACTAACACCATTTATTCAGTTTTGGTTGATGTGTTATCAAAATAATACTTATTATCCTGCATGCTTGGAAGACCCTCATAAATTACATGTTACTCCATTACAAATGCTTTGACATATAATGATTTATGACTTTGTATGAAGAAAAGCCAGCTTTAGTTCAGAATAAACCTCAACATACCCATGCAATTCGTCAAGTTTTGATACTTTTAATTTTCTTTCTCAAATACAAGTACACCATGCATTTCATGAGTTATTTCTTTCCAGACACCAGAAGGAAGTGGAGCAGATCAAAACACCACAAGCCAAATCCAGTTCCCCAAGCTTCACTACTCCAGAGTGTGCTGAAGTTGACACACCACATTTCAGTAAGTTGTAGGGGTGTAAGGATAGACCACACTGTGGACTTATCGCGATTGTTGCTCTGCCGATAGTAATCGATAATCATTTTAGTTTACTACCGTAATCCTGGAATAATGCCGGACATGTTTTGATTTCAAACACTGATTTGAGGCAGGCAATTATTGTTTTCAAAGCAAAATTTTTATTTGTATTTAAAAATATTTTGACAAATATTATTGTGAAAATTGTGATAAAGGCTCTTAGCAATAGTTAAGCATTTCATAAATATGCATGTATGCCAGAAGTGTTTAGGGAGTCGGAGATATCAAATACTTATTAAAATCAAACCTGGCGATTATTCTAGACAGACAATAATTCTAGGATTTACAATATGTTCCTAGACTATATTATTATTACTACATGACTAAATCATGTTTTGCTTTTTTTCTGTATGCCATTTTGTTTTACATTGTACGGTTTATGTACATGAAGTCGTTTTTTATTTCCTCTGAATTTCCTCTGGGATAATGAAAGTGGTATCTTTTCTTAATCTTATCTAACCATAGTGAAATCTTTGGGGCTCCTTCCAGTATTCAATTTCAATGAGGACTGTTCAGCAATCTTCATGTAATCCTATACAAAATGTAAGGTTATGATAAATTTACACACTAGCTACTGTGCTTTGTTAGTTATGTAAGATTCATAGCCACATGATTTTAATAACTTTTATTATATGTTTACCAGTAAGTGACCATGGGTTTTTTTCCTTCCAGATAACAGTCTTTCAAGCCTATCTGTTAGTTTGCCTTCAACTCCACCTTCTTTATCAAGCCAGACATCACCCCATCTAGGGTATCCAAGGTATTTTTTATTTTATAACATGGTTTTACAACATGCCTTTACAAAAAGAGCAGATACAGACAAAAACTGCTAATCAGAATTTAATTTTAAATTTCTTAAATAATTATTTTGATTCACCAGCTGAGTAGTTCAGGCATTTAGCACTATACATGTCAATCTCTCAAAGTATTCTTAAACATTGCACCCCTCACATATCCATCAGAGATATACATTCACTGGACTCTTTTTGAGACTGTTTAATAAAATCTTTAACCTTTTCTTTCTTCATTTCTTTTCTCTGACTTGCAAGAATAGAAGTATTAGATGTCCTTCTTATTCTGGTTGTAAACATTTATCATCAATGAACAGTATTGCCTAATAAATGAAAATATTTTAAAATTATTTAAAAGTATGTAATATTTATTAAATCATCTTCATGTAATGTCTTTCATGCCCTTATGCAATGTATTGATTACTTTCCTCTTGCAGAGACCAAGAAGAGTTGGAGACCGAGATAGAGACTGAGTTGGAGACCGAGATAGAGACTGAGTTGGAGACCGAGATAGAGACTGAGTTGGAGACCGAGATAGAGACTGAGTTGGAGACTGAGATAGAGACTGAGTTGGAGACCGAGTTGGAGACCGAGAGAGACGCACAGATAGAGTCAGAGTTTGGAGCTTATGACCCAAATCTGAGCGATGCAAGGTTTGTGTTGAGTCTGTTCTAAGTTAGGTTTTAATTTGTATTACAGAAGTGAATTACTTGTGAGAGACTTTTAGAATCAACACACAGATTAAGGGGGGAGTTATTTTGGTAAAAACTCACATCACAATTTTGTTCATAAATTCTAATGACTGATTATTTGATTACCTTGGTCATTTACAGAGGCACTAGGTGACTTCCATGCTATTTTATTTGATGCTCCTACATGTTGCTACATAAAATTTTACTATATTCATTCAAATTATCTCTCAAAAATAAAAAAAATCTGACAGTATGAGCAGATTGCAATGACAAAAGGTCCAAAACCTAACGTGGGTGTCACAGCTGTCTATTGTTTATAGATAATTAAATAACCTTGCAAACTAAAATTCTATCTTATAACTGCTTTAGATAAATTCCCAAAATCTGCATTTGACTCACTGCGTAATTTATGATTTAAGGGCTACGTTTGGAGAGGACTCTTGGGACAGGTCTACACTGGAGGAAGATCTCTTGCAGCTGCCTTCAGAAGAGGGGCAAGATGAAGATGAGGCAAACGAACCAGATCAGACCGACAACCTGGAGAATCTTGTCACAGCTCAGAAGTACATAGCATACCTTGAGCCACTGATGGAGCTGGTGAAGCAGATGGCTGGCAGCAACTGCACCAGACGTTCCTGTGAGCAGCCTCTTATTTTCAGCCATAAGAGGTTCGGTAGCGCTGTTCGAATCAAGTGGGATTGTAGTGCTGGCCACGCTTGTGGATCTTGGGACTCTCAACCAAAGGTGAAGCGGATGTTTGCAGGAAATCTTCAGCTTGCCAGCAGCATTCTCTTCAGCGGAAATTCGTTCAAGAAGACGGCATTACTGTTTAAGTTTTTGGACCTTGGATGTATCGATGAGACGACATTTTACCAGGTAATTCTTAATGTTTACTGATGCCATATTGATGCTCTAGACGGTAGTGTCACAAAGGTGTTAAAATGGGAATAAGGAAAATAATCCATTACTATTTTTTTTGCTAAGAGATATGTTTACACTTGCACTTTGAAAAACTCATTCCAAAATTGCACAATTTTCATTAAAGAAATCTACACTGTGGAAAAATTGACTTCCAGAAGGAATGATAACCTTACCCAATTCACAAACAAATGGGTACCACTACACCCGGTATTTTAGGTTTGATATACCCTCTTATTAGTCTATATAAAAAGCTGATTTGTATAAATTGTCTATATATCCTTATTGCTTTTATTCAACTTGGGAATGAATAATAAAATAAGGTGTTAAAATGCATTTACGAAGTAAAGGAAGTCATGAAATCTATAATGATGATCACTTAAACCAACATGCTTGCATAGTTATGTATGATTAAATAAGGGCAATTATTTGTTTTTCAGGTACAGAGGCTCTATGCCGCTCCAGCTGTTGACAGGTACTGGCTTGACATGCAGACCCGCTTTCTTCTAGAGAAGTCACGACAGGGACAACCAGTGTGTCTTGCTGGTGATGGACGGAACGACAGCCCTGGATATTCTGCCCAGTACTGCACGTATTCCTTCCTGGATATGGACACAGATGCTGTGCTGCACCTTGAGGTGGTAGATGTCCGACAGGCAACATCCAGTGTGGCCATGGAGAAAGTGGGATTCACCAAAGGAGTCAACTTTCTCCTGTCAAGGGTGGACGTGGCAGAGATCGTAACAGATCAGAGCCCATCTATCAGCAAGGCCATGAGTAAGTATCAGTCACATCTATCACATCGCTGTAAATGCGTCATAAAGTAAATGCACTTTTCACATCGTTGTCAAACTTTCACTTTCATCACTCAAAAGCTCTGGACTATTTGCCTGGATCTGAATACCAAGTAATAGATTGTTTCAACAGAAATAATATTACATTTCTTTGTCAACATTCAACAAAATTAAAAATTATTTTCTTGTCTGTACATGAACTTATGATACTCAACACTGGCAACAGTATTATTAGCACATTTTAATACTATATCTCCACTATGACTTTATTCCTAGCATGTATACATTATGATGAACACATTTTTAGGAACCGATCCTGCATACCAAGCCATCGTCCACCAGTACGACATCTGGCATGCCGCCAAGAACCTTGAGAAGCGACTCATTACAGTAGGTTACATTCTGCTTTTCTGAAGAATGATGAAGGCAACTTTTATGGATATTCAACTTCTTTATTCTTGTAATGATGAATGCAATTTTTATGGATATACAACTTCTTTACTCTTCTTATTCTTCATCAGTGCAACTTATAGAACCCTCATCAGTGCAACTTCTAGAATGCCCATCAAAGCTGTTCTGCTTTTCTGTTTAAATACAAGAACAAGAAATGTGGGATATAGTTGATCATTGCTTTAAAAAATAAACGATATTAAGCAAGGTTAAGTGTCTATCCCTCTTTGAATGACTATTATCATTGGAAATCAGTTTAAAACTTATAACAATATGCCTTTTATACATTCCTACTCCAAATAAATAATGAGAACTATTTGCTTTCCCAGTCCTGCAAGCCCAACTCCTTGTTGCGACAGTGGGTCACTCCCATAAAAAACCACTTTTGGTGGAGTGCCCAAGTGTGTGATGGACAGACATTGAAGATGAAGGTAAATTGATTATATCGTTTGTTTGTGTAAAATGTTTCATAACCGAACAGGAAATGTTGTTTTATTAGAAATTAAAAATTAAACTGTAGGCAGTAATCCTATCCTGTCATTTTCTGTTAACCCAGTAAAACTGAGTTCTCCATGGAAATTTTCCACAAATATAAAAAAGTTGAAAGTGGAGAAAGGTTGAATACATGATTTCATAATGTTGATATATTTCAGGAAACCTGGTTTCGTGTCTTGTCACATGTGTGCAATGTGCATGAATGGGCAGTGGCAGGTCACACCGAGGGCAGCTGCAATCATGGTCCCCTGAATGAAGAGGATCACATGCGGCCATGGCTGGACAAGGAAAGCCCGGACATGGACACCCTTCGACAGGTGGTCACAGAACGACGCTTTCTAAAGCAGTTTGACTTCTTCAGAAACTTCAGGTAATTGAGTAACCAATGTGTACCAAGCGAGGCTAAACAATAACTTACTTCATTCCAATTTTTTCATATTTTCTTTGGGCTTTTGGTAATTACATATTGAATAGGTACCCAAGGTTGACATTTTGATGGGATTTTGATATATAAATGTTTGAATTGATAGTAATAACTAGTTAATCAATGTGTTGCAAATGTTTCATGAATATTTTTATCAATGTCCAATCAATTTTCAGACACACAGGTGCACTGGAAGGATTTAACAACCACATCCTCATGTATGCTCCGAAACGTCACTCCTACAGGTAAGTTTAATCTTCCTTATTTCAAAATAAAAAGTACATAGGCATATATGAAATAGTAAAAAATATAATATGCATTTGTTTACTTTTAATTAATAATATGTATCATTGTTACACAAACTTTCAAGCAAATTAATTTTGTTGTCATCTAGGTCTCAACAATCTTCATTTCTATAAATTAATAAACATTTATGACTTGTTAATGATCTTCTGTATTGTTTATCAGTTTCATTGGCTATCGGACAAGAAACAAGCTCGCCGCCATAGACCACAACCACCATCTTCATCGACCAGAGAAAGTCGATCCGAATGGAGACACAGTGTAAGTAACACCAATCTTCTCATTAAAATTGTGTCAGATGTGTTCCTTGACTTTTGTAATAATTGATAAAGATAACAAACAGGGCATGATTTCCTGCAGGATAAGGAGATTTGACATAGCTAGAATGGTAAACATCACCGATTGAAATGTCAACATTAAGTAATATATCAGTCAGTAATATATATTGAAAACTAGTTTGTAAAACTGTGTTTAATGATTGTATTTTTTAAGAATGTTTCCCTTCAGTGTTTGTTCGAATGTTTATAAATAAGAACCTATTCCTATTGCCTTTTGCATTTTAGCTTTTCCGGAAGCTACAGCAAGAGGAGCCAGCGTTGGAGACCCAGGACGATGAAGCAGGAGAAGAACTACTCCTATAAGACAGACCTCCAACTCCTCACCTTCCAGTTGAAGCAAAGTGAGGGTGAAGGCGGCTTGAAAAGAAAGACACCTATGGACATCGACGATCCAAAACTGATCTCATCGACAATAGCCAAGCGTCCCTGCCCACCCATCAAGGATCTGGTCAAGGAATCACACGTTTTGCCAAGAAGTGAAATGGATCTTAGAGGAGAAATAATGCATTTATGATGGACAGTGTACTGTTTAGATTAATTATGGAACATAGTGTGATATCCAAATTGCGATAGTAAAAATAACTAGAGTTAGTTAATTTTCCCAAACATAAGGCCACAAGCAAGGATGTTTATTGTATATATTTAGAACAAGGACATTGCTAATTGCTGATTAGGTGCAATACCATTCTAAATTGATCTATGATGTTATGTAACTGTGTTAGGTTGAGAGGGTGACCACAGGTGTCAGGTGGTCCCAATACACAGGAAATGGTGGTATAATGTCTATTGAATAGCTCTACATGGCTGAACTTGTGTATGTTGTCATACACATCATTAATCATTAGATGTGCTCATTTAGATGTGGTGCTGGTCATAAAAGAATAGTGTCGCCCAATTATCCCCCACCCTTGAACACTTGCTATTTTGCCAAGTCAGTCTGTAATCTTCTCAGTTTGATGAAATGTTATTTTAGATAAATGACTAGGGACACCTGGTGTTTTACATAAGTTTAATGACAGGGTTGCTTTCTGAACATATACACAAAAAAAGAAATGTAGAATTACCAAGTGTACCATCTTTCATTGTGTACAAAATAAATGTACAGCCTTGTAATTTATGTTGACACCAATTACAAGTATTAACAAGTACATATTTTCAATAAATGACCTGCAACAATTTCATATCCATAACAAAAACTTATTTATTAAAATAATTCTAAAATTCCAGCATATTCTAGAATAGCATGGCAATAATTTTACAGACAATATTTTGTTCATGTTCATGTCCAGAAAATAAATACTAGTATGTAATTAGTAAATACAGCAAATAAATATATACACGAAATAAAAAATAAATATTATTAACAAAAATAAATATGTACATGGAATAGGTGGCATTAAACTAAATAGCAAATGATTTGTCTTGTCCTTGTATATAATATGAAAATAATGTGGAATTTTATTTTGACCTTGTACATATTTTGCCATAAATGACCTTTTTTTATTTAACAATATTGTACATGTTTTATCATTAATGTCATTTGTTATTTGTACATGTTCTGCCATAAATGTCTAGCAATGTTCACATGAAAATTTATTATTGATTACATCTGTGCTTGCCATCTCATAAATAGCAAGTCATGCATTTGACAGAGACAATATAAAATTAAATAAGGTAAACAGACATGTTGATATTTATCATTCAAAAAATATATAATATTTACAGTTTATAAATAGATATACAATGACGGAATGACTTCTGTTGTCTGTTCATACATCTATGCCAAAAATCCGGTGTAGTGCCCCTGTGGGTCCGGGAAGCGTTCCCGAATGGCCAATACCACACAGGATGGTACCACTCGTCTGTTCCCTGCACCAAGACGTCCAAATCGCTGAAGGACAAACTGTCGGTAAGCTTGGTGTCTGTAAGCAGCATTATCTCGAACCTGGTCATGGACCATAAAGTCATTGTAGTGAGCGATAGCTAAAGTCATTGTAGTGAGCGATAGCTAAGTCTAAAACTGCTGGTTCCACAACAAGGTAGAAGTTAGGAGCTAGTGTTGCGCAGCACGTCGCCCCTCTCCCCATGCAGCACTTGTTCTCTGTAGCTGTGGCCATTGGACGGCAGTTTCCACAGCGACACCAAGCTGGACTATCAGGCTGAGGTGGTGGTGACTGTGGTGGGTCTTGTCCTGGTCTGTAGCCATGGGCGTAGTCCTGGAATGCTCCCTCGTCTCTAGACAGCAACTCCACGACTATCTTCCTCAGTGCCTCCTCGTCCAGTTGAGCAGCAAAGTTCTGTTAGTTAAAAAGAACGCATTGTAATTCTTCAGGATGATTACTTTTTCATTTTTTTCATTTTCAATAAAATAATATAAATATATTTATAATATACTTTAAAAAGAATTTGTGCTTTGATGGATTTACCTCGACAGTTTGTCGTTGTTGTGTAGCTGGAGTCGGTCTGCGGGTCCTTGGTGTGGAAGTGTGTCTTATCCCTATTGTTCCGGTTGGTGTAACAGTTGCTGGCTAAAAAAAAAATTATTATTTATATCTGTTATTGACATTTATGTAATATATCACAAAATGAGAGTAAAGTAGACAATTAGAAATAACAAATGTAACATTGTAATATTTTGGGACCACACTATATGCAATATTACAAGTATACAAGCATGTACATATATGAATAAAATAAATTTAGTGTATTATATATCATGAAATAAAATATTTCAAATGTGAAACGGATTCTCAGCTGAGACCAGGAGATAAGGTGTTTCTTGTTCATAATGTCTGTATACTCGAGTGCTAGTGTTATGTAGTGATATATCCTGTGTGGAACTTACTTCGTCTTGAAAGGCACACAGGGGGTTTGAGTGGGAGACATCTGACTTGCCAGGTAATCCTGTATCAAAATCAACTTTGAATAAATGATAGTGCATGGTGACAGCAGAAAGTATGTCATTAATTAAGAAATAAAAAATGAAATACATATAAATATAATTTTAAACTAATATTTTGGATATACTAAGGAAGTTTATGGCGACTATGTTTTGTGAAACAATTTGAAACATTTCTTCTCACCTCAACTTCCTCATGGTTGTGTTTTGTCCTCTTTGCTGTCTTTGTCTTTGTCGTCGGCTTCCTTTTCTTTGTTGAACGGTCTCTAGTTACTTCAGGTAGATCGACCTCCTACAATTGAAGATTTCAGTGGCGTTAGTTACATCTAAATTATTTGCCTCTGTCGCATAACATTGTCTTTTCAGCCGAACACACATACTTTGAATGTATAATTGAAGATGGAAACCCATGTTATAACTTTGTTTTTGAAATACAATTCACTGCACAGATTCCCACGTTTAAACTAATTTGGTAATAGGTATGATTCCAAACTGTAACAAGTAACATGGTCGATAATGTTTTTGGATCCCAATTTTTTAAGCTATGAAAAATAAGCTTCAATTTAAAATTGTCATATTGTAACAAAAAAAAATCAATTATGTCCCTTTGAAGCTGTATCAGGCAGTACAGGACCTTATTTAGTGGATTGTTTAAATTGGTTTTATAATGGATACGTGGATTCGGTTAAATAATATAATATATTTAAAGCAATATGCATACCTCACGCGCTATAAGTTTCTCGAACGAATCTTCCTCGCAACTTGAAACTGATGGTGGTGTCGGTGTCTGTTGATGCACGGCAAGGACCAGCCATATGAACACAAGTCTGTACAGGGTTTACAGGCTCTACGGCAAGGACACGCTCCCCTCTTGGTTGATCGGTTACAGATGTTTTTACAGCGACAGGAAATTGCAGAAACGCTAGCCATTTTAGACTGTAACCATCATCATGCTCAATGTTGTTTATAAACAAGATCACGAAAGAATCAGCCAATCAACGATCGCGTGTCATGAAGGGGATTCCCCTGTCAAAACTACGACCACATCTCGCTGGGCCAGTGCCCAGTCTTAACCACGTGACCTTGCTACCCGCTAAATCAATTAGCGTATCGGTCTCGTAACGGTTGTCGATTCGCCTTGACCCGCGAGCGCTTTGTGCCCCTTTAAGCCTTGCAGTATATCCCTTGCTTTTCTGTGCTAAGTGGGCTCTCTAAGACCAAAACTTAAAGGCTTAAATAAGCCAGTAAAGGAGACTTGCAATCCAAGCCCCCTTTACCCCAGTCCTGTATACCCCAGTCCCGTATACCCCAGCCCCGTATACCCCAGTCCTGTATACCCAGTCCCGTATACCCCAGCCCCGTATACCCCAGTCCTGTATACCCAGCCCCGTATACCCCAGTCCCGTATACCCCAGCCCTGTATACCCCAGTCCCTTATACCCCAATCCTGTATACCCAGCCCCGTATACCCCAGTCCCGTATACCCCAGCCCTGTATACCCCAGTCCTGTATATATGAATAAATTTCTTTCATGAGCAATTGTGAATTTGAAACAAATAACTTTGCTTCAGAAATACTTGCCATTTAGATAGTGAAGAAATATAACATGGTTATCCCAAATATAACCATATTAAATAACTTTGCGTTACCTAAGCATTATTGTCATCATTCCTGATTCTAAGTACAAAGCTGAGCAATATCTGACTTACATCCCAGGCCCTGTAATATTACTGCATCAGCAGGTAAAGAGTTATTTTTATGTTACAATTTCTAATACGGATGCTACAGATTTATTTTCATCGGGTGATTGGCACTACTTCACCATTAGCAGTATTCCGAGACTTGCATGTGACAGCAATTGTACGAGACCAGTATGCCAGACTGACTATGATAGATCCCTCCACAAGACCGATCGAGGTGGACGTACCAATACAGCCTGCAGTGAAGTACCTAGCAGTCAGAGATATCGATGTCACACGGAGGATGTATGGTGCCGCAAATAGTCCCAGGGAGTCAGACAGGGTGATGTAATGTCTCGCCACATCTCAAATAGTTTTCTAAGAGTCTATAGCAAATTATTTAACAATTAAAGATGTTCTGTTGGTAATCCATTGAATGATTTGATTTTCTTCCTCGGTTTGATGCAAATTTCATAGAAAGCATTTGTTTTGCAGACAAATCTGCAAGGATGGTGTTACATGTCTTACCAAATGCAGAAACAAATCTGTAATATGGTCTCGGCGGAAAATGTGTAAATACATGATCAATAATTAGATATTCTCCCCGGACTCAATGTATCTTCAAATGTTTGTCTATTCCAGAGAAGTCGAGGAGGGTGATGTAATGCCTGACCACAGCTGGAGAATAATCTCTTTCAGAACACACTTGGCACACTAATTAAGAATAGAGACCTTCACAGAAACAGAAAATATGTCAAAATAGATATTTGTTATTATGTAAAATTATTTGGTTTCAAAATAGATTTGATTATCTAGATATTTATAGTTTTAAGAATGCAATGTGATGTCACGCCACAAATGTAAAATAAACTGCTCTTGGCAAATTACCTGAAATGAATAGATATTTCACTGGTTCAAATTTTCATGTACTCTTAAGCATTTCCTCAGATTAAGAAAAGAAACAGTGTAAGGATGATGCAATAATTTTACAATTTGTGGAAAGTCCTTTTTTCTGTGAACTACTGGTCAATTATAACAATGGAAATCTGCTGATTGGATTCATTATAACATTTCCTTGGTATTGTGTGTTACAGTGTAAAACTACATTCTAGTTGTCTAGAAGAGTGGTATGATGGTGATGTTCCTAGACACACAGCACAGAGGGGATCATTTTGGCCAATTCTAAGAAGAAGTCAAAGTGAAAGTATCATGATTCTCCAAGTTTCACCAGGAGTCTGGACCCCCTCTAGAAAGAACACTGGTATTGGGTCTCATCACATTTGAAATGAATATATCAATCGCAAAACAAACTAAAGATTATTCATTTCTAACCAATTTAACAGTTTAATTTTCTACAATGACTCGATATACACAAACACATTATACTGCAGACCGGAAAAGCTCTATGTGTGAGTGAGGTGTGTGTTGTTGAGTCACACTCAAAATTGCTTCTAACTTCCATTGATATTTTGAATACTGGAACCATCAACAAGATGTCATGACAAGCTTCCTGAACAAAACATGGCCCCTGGTGACTGCATCCTAGAGTACAGGAATGTACTGTACTGCGGTGTACATTGTGAACTTCACACTCCTTCACCTGTACTGTGTGTTAGCCCTCACTCACATCTATACAAACATTACCTCTCTCGGGTATGTCTAGACTTACTCAGTCTCCAACTGATATAAAATCGATGTTTTTTTAAAGTGTAGATGTTACATACCAGCTTTACAAAATATGAACAATATATATCAATCCCATCTAGTCTGGAATTCTTTTTGTCTTTTTATTTACTTAAAAACAAAATTAGGACTTTTATCTTTATATTTACAAGGATACTAACAAAATAGATAAATCAGCAACTCAAAATGGTTGGGTACTGACTTAGCTAGCACAGTGGCAAATCCAAAGGAGACTCAACTCCTTTTGAAAAAATGTGCATGTAAATTTGATGAAACCCCAAAATAACCTCCCTTTTCAACAATTGAATCCCTCCCCCAACTCCCTCCCGCCTTTCAGATTCCTTTATCTGCCGGTTTTTGTATACAACAAGGATACATCTTTAGCCAGTAGCTACTCCTGCGTTGTACAAGTTGCTATTCCTAAGGATTTGTCATTCAGAATTGCTTGACACAAATCAATGAAACGGTTACAAAAAGGATAGTTTTCTTTCAGAAAACAAATTAAAAGTTGTGTTACTTTCTCTATTACAAATGTTGGTTGCATGGTCTAAAAATCACTTCTCCAGAAGTTGTAGTGTTTGTTCCATAATGTCTGGAGAAAATATATGAAACCGTTTTTGTTCAATTCACATTCATAAAGGAGTTGGACAACCATGTTGATCAAGTATCTGTATATTTAGATATCTCTCTTACTGAATTTACCCTCGGAAACTATGGACAATACTGTATCTTTAAGTATCTTAGTATATATTTTGTGTCAGAGACTTTCGTGAATGTGCCATTTTTGTTTCAATTTACTTTTATTTTCTAAAGGAGCTTGGGCAATTTGTTCTTGGATGTTACAAAAATTGAGATTTGTTTTTCAAGATGAGAATTATAGTTAGGTGGATGGGAAATAATGACACAGGGATGAGAGACAGACTTGAAGACATCTCACAATGAAGGTTTGGGAGGGAGTACAATGATCCCTCTCCATGTTTTAGTGAAAATTTGTCTCAAAGATAGACTGAGATTATTGTATTAAATGCCAAGAAAGCAAAGAGTAAATTACTTCTCATGTATATATATATATCAGTCATAGAACATGAGATTAATCTGGAAACATAATCAATTTAAAGTATAACATTGAGAGAAAAATTATTTCTTATTTCTAATTTAATTTGCATGGCTGGCATAATTATGACATTAAAAAATATCATTTGAATCATGAAAATCATATGTTTAGCGACTGACACAAAATTTAAGAATGTCGATTATATAAATAACCAGTTTTATAGTATACGAGTCACTTAATTCCTATATTTATCATCTAAATAAATTGTAAAAAATCTTTTAATGACCATAATGATATTACTTACAAAGGTTGACATACTAAACATGAGACTAGGATACTTAGATATATTACTCGACAAAAATAAGAGGATTTATGAAACGTGACATTACAAGTGAGAGTATAAAATCAATACTGAACCCATCTTACTGATTTAATAATGTGTGGTGTGTATAGAGATGGGTGATAAGCAGTGTATATAGCACAAATACACTGTGTGTTATATGGGATAAATACCAGCTGGTTGATATTGATTAGCGTCCATATCATCCAGCTTGAAATACATACTATTGACTTTTGATACTTGTTTAAGTAAGGATTCAAAACAAAGGTGATGTCTGTTGATTCATTTGATTTTGAAGAACTGGTCCAGATGGTTATCTTTCACCCTCATGGAATACCTTATCAAAATAGGATGAATAAGAGCACTGACATTTATCAACCAAAACTGTGTTCCACAGGAGATAGCGCTATTGTGAAAATCTCCTGGGCAAGAAGATATCATTTTGACAATATACTTTGCACAATGCCCTGTCACTGTCCACCACATGACATCATAATGCTTTTACGTCATCAAGCAATGGCTCACAATGCTGTGACATCAAAACCTGATGACATCACCCCACTGGAAGTGTAATGGCAGTTCTGTGTTCAGAGACATAAATTTTTCATTGATAGTAATGAAGAATAATTTTGGATGATGATTAATAGAATCATACCCCTGTGTTTTCTGACATAACTTGTATCAATTCGTTTTGACATATTTGATTTCTGATGACACTTGGGAGATTATCTACTTTATTAATTATTGAACTACAACCTAGTCTTCATATTGTTATGCACTTCTATGAATGATGTCCTAATTTCAAATGGCTGACAATTTCAGAGAACTATATTCTAAGTGCAGTACTAAGAAACTATCAGCGAACAGACTACCTTTCGTTAACTACCATTTACTTAGTTTAACTTCTCATATTTAGTCATTAAAGGGGCAGTAGCATGTTTTTTCGCTCAAATAATTCAATGAAATGTATTTGAAAAATAATTTCACCAATCGTAAAACACCCTTCTCTCTTCGGAAAATCAAGTTAAAAGTGAGTGTACATGGCTCAGGTAAGCCATGGGGATCGTTTTTGTCATTCGAAATAATAAAATGTGTTCACAATAAAATGGCCGCCATGCAATTTTTGCTTTATATGCAACACTGTTATCACTACTACGGATAACTGGTTTGTGTAATAGGATGTTTTACCCTGTAAAGTAAATTCAAATGGCACAAACTATCATTATAAAAAGGAAATTTGAAAAAATAAATTTTGCAAAAAACGTGGTACTTCCCCTTTTAAAATGTCTTTCCTACATTTTTTACTTTTGCTTCATGAATGTTTATCCTTGTACATTTATAATTCATTACAGCAATCTGAAGTACAATTGAAAGGTTAGACATTCATTCTGATGAACAGGAAACGTAATGACGGCAGTTTTATAATATCTGACTGAACCAGACCTATCTTAAATCAACCATTAATAAACACATTGAACTGATTGAATTGCACAAAGTTCAAAGCTAGATATTGTAAGCTGGTAACAATAACTCATAGCAAATCAATAATGACACAAACGAATAGTCAATTACATCACAAGCACTACTGCAATCTGATCGCTCTAAAACCCACTTTTATGATAAGAATCATGAAAAACAGCTAAAAGCATTGTGGTGTATTGTTTCCCCATGTATATGTCTATGAATAGAGACATAGCACCTAGGGAGTTATGATAGTATAGCTCCCAGCTGCTGCACTGCCACAGATGTGATACTAGTGAAAGTGTGGTGCCCAGCTAACTCTGAAGTGAGATATACGATACAGGGCGAGTTTATCATCAGCTGTATCTCCTTGTGCAATAAACTTGTCATCTGTTTACATGTGATATCCACTTCCATTGACTGCTGTCATTGACAACTCTCCTGTTTCATCGAATGTCAATAAAACAAATACAGAGGTTACTACAGTTGCTTATTACTCTATTCTGAAGGAAATATGAGCGGTTGTAAATTACCTTTACCAAAATTCATTGGCTAGCAAAAATAATAAGTAAATTTTATATTATAAATTTGCACATATTTTATTTTAAAACATCAAATGGCAGTTTTAACACACAAATCAATTCTAAAATCTTCTTTTGCCCACTGGCCACAAATGTTTTAATTGTTGAGGTTATGCTTATGGTTAAGATGAATATTCTCTTGCAGGATCTGCTATGTATACAGGAAAGATGACTCTACACGATCCAGATACTGAGTGTCAGAGAGAACAGCATGTTGACATGAGACAACAGTGGACAACGTCAAGTACCTAGATAGGACATGTCCTTCCTCCTCTGACTAACTACCGGTAGCTACTAGGAATCTATATATGCTGTAGGCTCTTTCCCATATCAAGAGAGTAAAATATTTAAAGTCTACTTAAACAGTTGAACACGGTTATAGGAAACACGGAAATAGCGAACTGAATTCTTTGGTCCCTTGGAGGTCGTTATATCCGTGTTCTACTGTAATCATCTGACTAACTAAGAATCTAATCTCTATATATTTTCTGTAGGCTCTTTCCCATAACAGGAGAGAAAATAAGGCTACTTCTCAATAGACTTAAATCCAGTCTATGAATTTGTTTTACTAATTATTATATCATAAAAACATTCCACCCGATGAAGAAGTAAGTACAAATTTTGAAATGAAATGCCATGTATGTTCTTAGTAAAGAACGGTTACCCCAAAATCTTGTTTTCCCATAATTATAGTACTATACCTTCATCTATGATCTGAATTTATTTCTTTAGATTTTAAATTTCATATGCATACAGTTAATGGAAATTAGCTGAATGAGGACCTAGACTGTATTAAAGTCTCTTATCAATATACAGCCATAGTGCAGAACCGGGTACTTTGAAGATGGAGAGGGACGGGGCGAGAAGGAGATATTGTAAAGCCACTTCTAGAGAAAAGAGATATTTGTGAAACTAAGTTTCTCAACATTAGCCATTAAATTTTCTCTCCATCAGAGTTCTAAGAACAACCTTGGATGATAAACCAAAAACTCTAATTTGGTATAGAGAATTGTAGCAATGATAAAAATTACTCCACTTTTTTTGGTGGCCCAAATGATGATAATATGTGGACGAATAAATTTCTGGCCCCTACCTGCTATAACTCTCAAGGAACTGTCCATCCAAAAACAAATGTGGAGCTAATTTCATGAATTCATTATATCAATGAAACAAAAAGACCATTTCTGAAAATTCATTTCTTGTGACCTATTCCAATACAGATTGTATGTATCTCCATTCTTATGAACCCAATCAGTGAAATCACAATAAGTGTTGAATGAACAATGGTGTGCCTTCTTTACTAATGACCATTGGTCTATTTTTGCCGTTAAACCAACACATATCTAAGGAAAGGCTATTAGAACAACACTAAATCGAGAAGACCCATTGATTCTTTGTGACTCAATCCATTTTGTGTCATTGAAAATAATTCTCAGGAAAGGCTATCAGAAACTGGCAGTTTATTCTTTAATTCTTTAGAGGCTCGTACAAGACTTATTATTATAATTGAATTTAGCTGTCATGTATTATATTTACCGACAAGAAAGGTTAATCAAACAAACAAATCATAACATGAAGACACATTGATTCTAAAACCATTGCAAGTTGATTTCCTGTGCATTAGATTCCCTCACAAGCAAAGCCATTTCAACAATGAATACCCCTTCATTCCTCGTGACCCATTGAAAGGCACAACATCCTTTTGCTGTTTATGGCGATGCTCAGGAAAAGCAATTTGAACAACGACACAATGAAAGGGAGACCCATCGATTCCAGTTGACCCAATACAGACCACTATCTTTATACAATTGAAGGAATCGGGCACAATCATGTCAAAACAGATAGGCCATTAAAACAATGAAACTGTAAGAGGCATACTAATGATGCAAGGTGACCCATTGCAGACCATTATCCTGTACATCTTTGAAGGAATTGGACACCACCATGTTTAAAGACAGGAACAAGGGCACTATGACAGGAAGTTACATTGATTGCTACTGCCCAACTGCAGACAGACAGACAGACACGTAGTGTACATTGATTGTGCTGCACCCTGCACACACAGAGGTTCCAGTCCTGACACACCGCTGATTGATTTGTCAGTGTCTGGTGTCACGTCTTAACATGCCCGCTGAGTGCAGGGAGTCCCATAGTTAGTTGGGGCTGAAACATTCCTCCAAATAGTGTATAGCTATTTGATTTCTGAAACATTCCTCCAAAGAGTGTATAGCAATTTTGTGACTGAAAATTCCTCCAAATAGTGTATAGCTATTTGATTACTGAAACATTCCTTCAAATAGTGTATAGTTATTTGGGGCTGAAACATTCCTCCAAATAGTGTATAGTTATTTTGTGACTGAAAATTCCTCCAAACAGTTTATAGTTATTTGGGGCTGAAACATTCCTCCAAATAGTGTATAGCTATTTAGTGATTGAAACATTTGTTTAAACAGTTCTAAGTTATTTAGTGACTGAAATATTCCTCCACATAGTTTATAGTTATTTGATGACTGAAACATTCTTTCAAACAGTTTATTTGTTACTACATGTTATGGTTACACTGACATTTTGTATCTCAAATACTTTCAACGAAACATTGACATTCAATTGAAATCCAACAATGATGGTTTTTGTGCAACTTGAATGCCAGCTCATCAAAGCTGACAAGATACATACAGTAACTCTATCAGATTCATGATTATCAAGACATCTTGACCTACCAGTAATCCTAAAATTTTAACTCAGATCTTGAAAATGTGCCAACAGGTATTGAACATAAATATGAACTAAAGACATTTGCCCTTCATAATTTATTTATTCTGGTCACTGGTGCATCACTAGTTTCCAGGAAGAAAGTGCCATCTTAAACATAATTGATGTTTAATTCCAGAAGTATGTCGAGTAACTTTCAAATAATGAAGAGCTGTAATACTTTAACCAACAAAGAAAGCATTCTACCACAGCCCAACCCGGTCACATCCATACTATATACCGGTACATAAAATAATGTTTTCAATGATGATTCAACAATCCAAAGTCCTAGTTGGGAATAACCAAGTTATAAAAAATAATTGCTGAAAACCGTTTCATTTCCATATCCTTGAGTACTTTAGTGAGTTCATAAATAATCATTCTGAAAGAAAGTCATCAATTTATATTGGTTTATCCACCAGCATGTGTCAGTATATATTGCGATACGTAATCGCTTAGTATTAGTATAGCGTAAACCGTGCAGTCTTAGTCATTACAGTGATCACTGTTTAAAGATTTGGATATACATCTAGATATCCTATAAATACTAACCGTGAAGAAAAATTCCATTGTTAAAATGCACATATATATTGATATATAACAAATTATTCATGTTCTAATGAAATATTTCATTGCATTGACTGGATTTTCTCCAATAGACAGTTTTCTCCAGGGTGATCACCCTGTGTCAAAGAGATTCCTGTATCATACCCATCAGACCAACCAATCATACAGCAGCTACAACTACAACTACTACAACCGCACATCTCTGCTGCATTTGTTGCACAAGCCACTACTTTATTACCGGTATATAAAACACAAAGAGATAAAGGAAAGCTATGTCAATCAATACTCATGAATAAGTACAGCAGAACAGGTCAACAGCAGATCAATCAGCCTCCAATATACTACAATGATGGAATATGAGCATTATATTGTTCATACTACGTAATGGGTAATCAGGGTATATGGATGTTCTTCCTACTAAGTTATAGAATATTAGACTATAATGCTTCCGACACAACATATAGAATATGTTTTAATTAAAATGTGATGGAATAGTGAAGTATTATACTCTTCATCTGTTAGGCATCGCTTAACAAGGCAACCGCTCTATTCTGTGACATACCAATAGCCTGACTGAGAACAATCAGGTCCCTCCCTCTGGGGAAATGTATATTGATATTACCTACTACATGTTCAATTCATGCCTATTTCTACGGAATATTGTTACATTTTTCATTATATGAAACAAAATAGAGTTGACAATTTCACTTTATATTTTTCGTCTAATATAACAGTTTTATTTCATGTAATCATCAGATATTACCATGAAATGTTTGTAACATGTCCATCAAAATCCTAAACTGCCTTCTTAGTATTGACATACTGTAATTATTTGTCTTCTCAATGCGATCTGCAATATGGATCCCACATATTCATAAACTTTCTTTTAGATTTCTGCACATTCTTCTTTTAGCACAATTGCAGCATTGAGATCGTTGGGACATGTTATGCATGCAACGTTGAACAAACATTCAGAAGATCATTTCTTATTGATGTATACATCGGAACTGCTGTGTACATACAAGTCTGGCAGAATCGATAAACAAGGATGAATCATGAAAGTAAACTTCTTCTGGTCATTCTTTAATATGTTTATTTGAATACATAAATTTCATTAAATACATTTCACTGAAACTACATGGTTTGAAATTAACACTAAGCTTTTGAAAAATATGCAATTTATACAATTTGAAATTAAACATAACATTTCCATATCTCTAAACTAAAGGACAGATGTCATTGATAATATTTTTTTAAATGAATAATTGCTTACTTCAGAGGGTATTTGATATTTAATGTGATAATCATATTACAAACTCTTGAAACCTTTTTTTTAAATAAATATAATATTTTCATGACCAATTTGTGAATTAAAAATGGAGAAATCCTTGAAAATTTCTTAACTTTCATATTTTTCATCTAAATAAAAAATAGCTATTATTCTTCCCAGTTAATTAGAAAGTGTGTCTATGTCTAGTTTTCATAACATTATCAAAATGTCAAAATGTATTTATGATCAGTAACACCTCACAGACAAACAACATGCTACCAACTGACACATTTTACTAGCTATTTATAACGAGAACTCAGGTATCAGGTTATTTCATGCATGAAAGCCTTTGGAATTTTTTAGACATTGCCAAAGTCAGTTTCTTAAGATGTTATACAATACATTGATAATCTACCATATATAAAAAGGCAATGGACAGTTGCAACCATCCAAATGAAATAGCATATAGCCCTACACCATTTTCATGAAAGCGAAGATGGTTTTCAAGAAACATTATGAACATTATGTCTTTTGTATGGAATTTTTTTTTTTGTCAAGAATAAAAATGTTTGCCTTTCAATTTACAATTAGAATATTTAAATTAAAGATAGGTTTAATGATTCTCAGGTGATGAATTATTCATAAAGAGAAAGCCTCTCCTTTTTGTGATCATACTCTGACAATGATGTATTGCGAAATATTTGTGACAAAACTTATTTCTTACACAAAAGGATTTTACGTTTCTTTCAATTTCCACACAAATCATTAAAATTCAGCGATTGAAGTTGTTTGTAACGGAATCGCTGTTATAAAATCGCATGAATCCAGTTTTAGTCTGTATCGATCCTTGCCGTAACCAGAACGTTTCGTTCACAAACACCTGTGACAGACGGGCTTGTTCAGACTTCAGTGAGCCGTGTACATAACAAATAAACGATGATTTAAGTTATCTTACCACGCCGCGTGCAGTATCAGTAGAAATACCGCTGGCACGACCAAATCGTCGGAGCCCACAGACCATCGCCGGCGAAAGACAACGATTCCTGGCATTTTCCAAGAGTCGACTTGGCAGGTTATAACTTTTGTATCCTTATATTTCCATTTTTCACTGGTAATTCCACATGCACACACGGTTGTCCTTATGGTTCAACCCATTCCTAGTAGCAGACTACATATCCAAATGTGTTCACTGGTTTTTTTTCTCCGTTTACTCTTGGATTCAGTGAGTAGTGATGTTGACAGCCGAAGCTGATGAACTCGGTTTGTCGTGACTGCTTGTAAGAAGTAATCTGATTGGTTGAACTTTGACATATTCACCGCGCACCTGCTATATTACTACAACGGAAGTGAAAGATGGACAGATCAGGATTTTGACGTTTCAGTGAATATAAAACAAGTACTTTACTCGTATATTGGTGAGTGTCCCCTTTCTTTCGGTCACTAAACATCTTTTGTAGTTGATATGTTAATATAGTATCAGCTATGAACCCTAGTCGAGATGTAGGAAAGAAAAGTAACTTCCCTCGATCCAGTGTTCTTCAGGCGTCAACTGTCTGGAAATCTAGATATATTGTTTACGATATTAAAATCATCCAAACAGCTGTATTTATTTATTCTCTAGTTTATCTCAACAACAACATTGTAAAAACACATATTAAAACATATGTTTTTTCAATGTGTATACATTTTGTATTTGTTTAATAACTATAGGCTTAATTGGGCCCTATAATTGACTGAACTTTGTAAACACCGTTCCTTGGGGTGCCAGTGTTTTCGTAGAGGAAACCGGTTCGTAGAGACCGATTATTCGTAGAGACAACAGGTTCGTAGATACTAGTTTCGTAGAGACTTGTAAAAAAATATTTAAAGACATAGTTTGTCATGTTTTGTGTATTGTGAATGTCTATTAAATAGTGTGTACATTAAATAGAAACGGGTCCCATAGATCGCCAGGTTAAATGTTTTCACAACTACGATATATGTTGATAAAATTACTGTCATTTCCTATATATAAAACGGAAAATCAAACATAAATTATGAGGTTGTAGCCAAGATGATTCCTCACAAACATGATAAATGTGATCGGACAAACATCCTATCTATAAAAATTATTTATCCCAGACTAAATTAACATGTAAGTCTATGGAAATGGCGTCACCGTCCGAATACTTTTTGAACAACTAAAGCTATGCTGTCAACGAAGAAAAACAATGCTGATGATCCAGTCTTTTCTCGTTTTATAGTTAGGAAACGAATCAACGATGCTCATTCTGCATATTTATATTATATATGCATTACTGTAACTGCATTACAGTACTGTTGTGGATTACTTTAATTTGTCTACTCAACACCAGAACAGATTATAAGCAAAAAGCTGGTAGTGAGATGTTTTGATTGCACATTACTCTGTCGGCGACTTACCCGTTTCATCTTCTCCGCATCCATTTATTATCGGCAATTGTAATCCTGCAATATAATCATACTTACCTGTTTTCTTTATTTATCTCAAATGAACTTTAATTACTATTTATGAACTATTTTTTTACTCTCTACGAACCTGTTTATACTCTCTACGAACTTGTCTCTACGAAACCGTAAAAAATCCCATCTACGAACCTGTTTCATCTACGAATAAACCTACACCCGTTCCTTGGTTGTATTTCAAACAATGTTGCTTAAAAAAGTGAAGGTATCCTTTCAATGTTTATGCTAATTTAACCAGTTTTGCAATGGTGATTTGTATTTACTTCAGGGTTCCTCAAAATGGTATTAATTTTCACTTCAGGTTACTGTGATAGTTGTCAATCTGAAGCAAAGTCCATCATGTGGAATAGAAGAAGACCAAAATTACAGTTCCTCAGTAGTTATGTATTCCTTCTGTGTTCTTTGGTAGTTTTTGGACTCTGTGCTTTAGCCATGGTCTTGCTTTGGCCATCTTCAGATTTAAATGACAAGTTACTTCACAGACTGCCGAGAAGCTTACGCACCAATGACATTCTTCATATAAAACCAAGGAGTCACATTAACATATCTGAACGAGACACATCTTGTACTTTTCATACCTGTCTTGAAGTGTATCACTGCGGCTATAATGATGATACAAAGATAACTGTTTATATATACCCTATCAAGAGATACACAGATGAAAATGGGAATGACATCACAATGTCACGATCTAAAGAGTTCGATGAGATTCTGGAAGCTATTTCTGAGAGTCCCTACTATACAAGCGATCCTGAAACCGCCTGTTTGTTTATTCCTTCTGTCGACCTCCTCAACCAGAACAACCTTCACCTTCAAGATACAGCGCGCATTCTGTCCTCACTTTCACAGTGAGTTACAAACAACTGAATTATTGATAATTGTTTTGTCATTTGAATATGGCTTCTTAAAATTCATATCATATCCTCAAGTATGTAGCTAGTAAATAACTCGCAGCTTAAGTCGCGAACACATGTCAAACATATTTTATATTTTTTAGCACTCCTTCCTACGATGGAATGTTACATGATTTCTAATATCCATAATGACCTATTTTTAAACAAATATATCTAAAAAGAACAGCTTCATAAATTAATGTAATCATTTATTGATTCAGAATACTAATTGTCCAGAATACTACTTTTCGAAAGAAAATAACACTGTGTATCTGATCTATTTTCTGCCAGTTGGAAGGACGGCTCCAATCATCTGCTGTTCAATATGCTGGCTGGAACTAGCCCAGAGTTCCACAGTGTCCTAGAAGTTATGACAGGACGTGCGGTCATCGCGGGAAGTGGATTCTCGACCTGGTCTTACCGCCGCACCTTTGATATCTCCATCCCCATCTACAACCCCCTCATCTCTCACATAGAACTGCCAAGAAAATCCTACCTGTATGTATAACTTTGATGAACAGTTTTCAATCAAATGTCTGTTATAAAATGTTCCCATATCATTAATTTGCATTTTAAAATAATTATCCCCCGCCACAACGAAGTTGGCGGGGGATATAGAAATGAGCTCCGTCCGTCTGTCCGTCTGTCCGTCTGTCCGTCTGTCTGTGCGTCCGGCCTTTTCCATTCCGGCCACAAACTTCAAAACTATTCAATATATTTTGCTGAAACTTTGTACAGGTATCAACCAAGTAGTCTAGATGTGCCTTTTGCTATATAGAAATTTGAGAATATTTTTTTTTTTTTTACGAATGCAAACAGTCTAGACTTAGAACCAAGTAGAGGGAAAACTATATTCCGGCCTCAAACTTCAAAACTATTCAATATATTTTGCTGAAACTTTGTACAGGTATCAACCAAGTAGTCTAGATGTGCCTTTTGCTATATACAAATTTGAGAATTTCTTCTTTTTTTTTTTACAAATGCAAACAGTCTGGACTTAGAACCAAGAAGAGGGAAAACTATATTCCGGCCTCAAACTTCAAAACTATTCAATATATTTTGCTGAAACTTTGTACAGGTATCAACACAGTAGTCTAGATGTGCCTTTTGCTATATAGAAAGTAAATGCATTATTTATTCAAAATGCATAAATATATTCAAAATTCCTACATGGCGGGGGATATGGCCGACTCTGTCTGCTTGTTATTTACTGAATAATTTTGAGTATCTTGACTAATTGCCCCTTGGTTATTAATTTCAAACATTTCAGTTAGCAATTAATTAAGGAAGGTGAATATTTGAGGCAAACCATTATTGTTTTCAAAGCTTTGATTAATGTATGATATTCTAACAAATTTAAACAAAACATCATTGCCATTTATGTTTTAATTCAATTATTGTAAATAACATTCTTGGTATGAGATTAACATAAATAGAGTGTATTATAATATGGATAATCATGCCTATATCTGTAAGGGTAGGATCCAATATTGAATAACAAACCAGACCATTGTCTTTCTGAAAGTACTAGTCTAAAATCAAAACATCAAATTATCTACATCACCTTTATGTTTAGTTCATTTATTTGCAAGGATTTGTACATTTTGCTTTTCAGAGTTTGTTGTAACTATTTGACCCTGTACCTTCCATTTAGGTCAGAGCGAGAATGGCTGGTCACGTCAGCTCAAACAGGACTCCACTCTGAGTACCGAGAGGTTCTAGATAAGCTGGCTGCAGAGAACAGCCGGATGCTTGTCCTGGACCGGTGCCAGTCTGACAGCTTGTCCTGGAACTTCACCAGCAGGTGTAACAGCAACAAACACTACAAGTACCCCCACATACTCCTGGTGAGTATAGTTGTCATCTTTCAAATTTTATTTTAACTGTGTAGAAAATAGTTGGCTCAAGTATCCAATTTGGTCTATCTCCTGTCATAACAACTCCAAGCTTCATGTAGCACTTTCATTTACTTTCCTAACCATCTCTGGATTCTGCAAAAAGGTCCATAATGTATCGGAAAATTTATCCTGTGATGAATCCAGTGGGGGGGGTGCATGGGCGGGTATGGGGAAAAACAATTGGACCCCTCCTTTTTCAATTGGTGGACCCACCCCACCCCCCTTCAAAATTCCTGGATCCGTCACTGTTATCTATTTGCCTTTGAGTGGTAGAATGAAATGGGGAATCGTTCGGCGAGGTTTAAAAATGAGAACATCACAACATTTCATAACTCTTCCAAGAAATAAGTTTTGTTTCATTTATTATCCCCCACTGCGCGTTTAGCGCGAAGCAGGGGAATAGTATTCGGCTGCGTCCGTACGAAATGGAATAACTCAAATACTATTCACTGAATTCTTTTCATATTTTGCATATGGGTTCATCATGGGAAGAGTAATGTTCCTACAGAGGTTTGTGACCTTGACCTTCATTTCAAGGTCACGACCAGACTTTGTCATTTTACCCTTGTCAGCGGGATATCACAAGAACCATTTGCTGGATTCTCTTCATATTTAACACATAGCTTCTCCAAGAAAAGACAAAGGGCTGATGAGATGTTGGTGACCATGACATTATTTTCAAGGTCACTACGGAACTTTGAATTTTTCGACATGTTAATGTACATGTAAAGCTTGTCAGCGGGATATCTCAAGAACCATTCTCAGGAATTGCATCATATCTTACACGAAGCACCTCCAAGGGAAGACGACGGGCTGATTACATTTTGGTGACCTTGACATTATTCTCAAGGTCACAGTGGAGCTTTGACCTTTCCGACATGTTTGACAGTCGATTTTGCTGAATTTGACATTATTTTTCAATTTTTTAGTATTAATTTGCGGCGGGGGATCATGTCACCTTAGTGACAACCACTTGTTTTTATTGTAGGAGTCCACATTTTGTGTGGTGCTGCGAGGAGCGAGATTGGGTCAACCGATACTGAGCGACATTCTTAAAGCAGGCTGTATCCCTGTCATTGTTGCTGATGGATACATTCTACCCTTCTCTGAAGTGCTTGACTGGAAGAGGTAAACATATTATTTGGGGGATAAAAAAGAAAACCATTCAGCAAATTATTTTGTACTTTTCTGAGAATCTTATTACACTAGTTTAATATTGCCGTATAAATATTACACTGCAGTATCTTACACCATTTATTTGCTAGATTCAGGTCATAGGTTTTACTACAATGTATACCGTAATTCTTCCTTAATTTCGCACCCTCTATAAGTTCGCCCACGTAAGTTCATCTGACAGCCTTATTTCAAAATACCTTTCAAAATTACGACAGTGTGCCAGAAGTTCAGTATTGACAAATCAAAAGTTCGACCACATTCCAAATTTTGAAAAAAAATTATTTACAGTCACGATATACAATCATCTAGTGATTTGTTTTCAGTAAGATTGATATGAGTAAAGCGCGTAGTTTTTATTACAACAATTTTGGGAAAAGTTTTAACTTGATCACGCTTGTCTTGTATCGATAAATGCTTTATTTTCACACTTCTCAATTTATTCACTTACTGTACTTATGACATACCTTTACCAAGAATGATGTTACATCTTATCATATTATCCTTTATCAATGATTTAATTTTTCTTAAATGAAAAGGCAGCAATCACTTCCGTGTGAGGCTATAAATATATATCAATTAGACTGTCAACACAGTAATGCTACACTATGAATTGAGTTTGTATTGAATTTTCTGATTGGCTAAGAAAAGGGCTCTCCCAAAGTTAACCAATGATATGGCTTATAAAATCTGGATGTTTGCTGGGGAGACTTGAAACAGTCACATGACTAATGATAAGTCTTATAACATCTGGATGTTTGCTGGGGAGACTTGAAACAGTCAATTGACCTAGTTCCTTAATGTCTGCAATGGAATCACTGGAATTGTCTATTACTGAGTAGGGATGAGTCACTGGGGATATTGTTTTGCATTTCCATTTTGGTGAGTCAATTTACTTATCAAATGATGAATTACTGTTGGAATATAATGACAGATGTTAGCTCATACTTACAAATATATTTCAGTTTTAAAAATCTGAATGTATAATAAATTGTTTCAAAGTTTTGTGACTTTGTAATCCCTACATACAAATAGACTCAACCAAACACCCAGAGAGACGACTGAAGAGGTTACCGGTAATTGATTTTAGTCGACTGTCGTAGATAATCAGAATCATTTATGTTGAGGTATATGTTTCAAAATATAAATGATAATTAGTTTGCATAAATAAAGCCTTTCAAAGGTAATAGAATTATTCAGCTGTCATTGTTTATGTTTATAAGTTCTTGCAAACCAAGCTGGTTGATATATTCTACTTGATCTTCACAATGGCGTTTCAGAAAAAGTTGACAGAGAAAATATGCTTCCTATTAAAACTTGACTTTTATAGTAACAGACACTGGTTCATATTATAATTTATTAATGAATTTTACACATAGGACTCTGAACTAATGCAATAATAGTTAGGATTGGTGTATTGTTTTTCTCAGTTCTAGGTGATACGCTTGCTAGAAGGGAATTCCGTAATGACGATAGTCTGCTTTGATTGGTTTATACTAATATAGCAACCAATCAGATTGTACTTCCTTTGAAAACAAGTGGACAGCCAGCGGTGCGAGACATGCACGCTAAAGCTAAATTACGATTCATATCATTTCAAATTTCCTGATTTATTTTGTCAATTGTAAGAACATAACAATTCAACTCCAGATTATTATTGTTTTAATTCATAAAACCCAAATGCCATTCAAATTTCACAGAAACAATAAATTGAGAATCGTGGCTTCGCCGATCGTAACTTGTCTCCTGAAAAACAAAAACGTAGTATTAGTGCATTATATGAATATAATTACCATATGCAAACATAATTAAAAGTTTTTGGTAACTAATATTTACGAAGTGTGTAACATTCTTTTTCAAATTGGTTTTAAACATTTATATGAAAATCTAAAATTTCGACAAAAATGGCGCACAAACCAGGTGAGTGGTGATAATTTCGACCGTGATCATTTTGTTAAAATATTTGGAAAATTTGAGGGTCGAAATAATGGAAGAATTACTGTATCCACAATTGTATTGCAGGTTTATTCCCTGGAAAGTATGAGGTGCTGTGAATTACTACTCTTAAAAGTGGCGTTAAATCCATACCTGACTTTAGAACAGTGTGCTGTAGAAAGTAGTTGTCCAGTTAGAATGCTATTTAAACTTCACCATTGTCGGAAGATGAATTACATGAATAAAACCCCAAAAGGTTCTAAATTCTTTATCTTTTCAAAGGCAAAATTTTCCAATTTATTCTATTACCTAATTTAGTTATTGTCAAGTCATCTGAATACATTTTTGTTCCCAGAATTGGTATCACAGTGAGAGAGGATGATCTGGGAGAGTTGATGACTATTGTCAAGTCCTTCAGTATAGACAAAGTGTACGAGATGCGGCAACAGGTGAAGTTTGTCTGGGAGAACTACTTCAGTTCCATGAAGGCCATCACCCTAACAACCCTGCAGATCATTAACGACAGAATCTCGCCCTATGCCAGTCGGAGCTATGAGGACTGGAATGATATACCAAACAAGGTGGGAAATATTTGTAAATTATGTAAAGTTGGCATTAAATGGAAGATCGGTCTGTGTCCTGAAGCTGCGAAATTCAACTTTATCCAAACATTCCCTGCTAATGAAATAAATACACTACTTGAAATCTCAATTAGGCTGAAACAGTTTTAAAAAAAATTGCAAACCATGTAACTTAGTGAAATATTATCATTGAAAGGCTTTTACCAACTAAAAAAGTGTATTATTTTTTAAAAAAGGATTTACAAATGCTTATGACTATTTAATAAGCTTTGTGTTCAACACAAAACTGGCCCAAATAAAAATCAAATTTCATAACAATTTCAAATAATTCAACTGTCCAAAACAGTTTTGAAATCTCTTCTTCCAATCGTCATGACATTTCCAGGAATCTGTGAACAACCCCCTCTTCCTCCCGTTGATGCCTTCAAAAGCCCAGGGCTTCACCGCTGTGATCCTGACATACGACCGACTCGAGTCCCTCTTCCAGGTTATCAAACAGGTCGCCAAGGTGCCCAGTCTAGCTAAGGTTGTCGTGGTTTGGAACAACCAGAACAAAGCACCTCCACCAAGTAAATATTCTGTGAAATTTTTTCATCTTGATTTTTTTAATAAATTTACCGTACCCTTCACTTGCTGATGTGGTGATATTCCAGGTCTGTGTATTAAGAGTCTCTGGCTAGTCCTGTATTGTTTTGTTAATAAGACATGGTTTCTTAAAGTCGAGAACTCTGAAAGGATTGGCTCAACTTCACAAAACAGTTGAAAGTCAAACCTTGGTTTTCCATGACAATCTACTCACTCTGTTTTATCTTCTTCTTCCAATTCTGTCAAAGCCAGTATTGTCATATTTGGTTATGAAAAGTAACATATTGTAAATACTAAAGAGAGGGTTTCCTGAGTTGGTTAACTTTCTCTAGTATGTTTCATTGATGATCAGGCCGAATTCTCAAATATAGAATTAAGATACACTGGTTAAACGACAATATGACAAATAACCATTTAATGCAGGATGAATTATTTTATAATTCTTAATTGTAATTTTTATTTTTGGAACTCCATACATGACAATTTATTACAGGAAACAGTTCGATTTTAACATGAATGTATAAATCAGTCTTGAGGATGTACACAGGTATGCTTAGCAAGCATTTATACATATATACAGGAAGTGGAAGATATAATTATAAAGGTACCATGTCATTATCTCCACTTGCCCTTTGCTTAACTTCCATCTATGTATCATCAACAGATTGTTTAGAGTAAAGTGGAGGAATTCTGATCATTTGATAACAAAATAAGTTGATATGGTTTATGTTTTCAGTGTCATCATGGCCATACATCGCAAAACCAGTGAAGGTGGTACGCACAAAGAAGAACAAGTTAAGCAACAGGTGAGAGGGATCTAATTCTACTAAGTCTAAGGTATGGTCCAGAAAGTCGCCATTAGGGTGCCACAAAGGACTTCCTAGGTCGAAGACGAGCCAAAACAAAGTCACTCTCAACTATTGGAGTAGCTTCTCATGGCCATATTTATAAATTATCACAGTAAATTCTAATAAGTGTTTTTTTTACAAATACCATTTGTGACCACAATATGTACTATGGCGGTTGTGGTGCCTTATTATGTCCATTGGATACAATACAGTGGCAAGATTGAATTTACAACAACATTCTGGACCCCTATTTCATTTACTGTCACATTTTCTTGACCTCTAGTTATTTCTTACCAGGTTCTTCCCCTATGATGAGATAGAGACAGAGTGTATCCTAGCTCTCGATGACGACATAGTGATGCTCACAGCAGATGAACTCGAGTTTGCGTATGAGGTACATTCAAACTGAATCAATAACTGAAATTATTAAGGACAGCTTTGGTTGTACAGACGAGTCAGTCAGTATATGTTTTGTTTCAAACTATGGAACCAGTGTGCAGTTGATGATTCATGAGAAACCAGTTCTGTGGATTTACAACTTCTTTATTGAAAGAGTGAAATGTTTTGATGTAAATGTTTTCACCATAATCAAGCATCTCAAGCGTCATTTTACTTCATGACATTAACGCCTACCCCAAAACAGAAATAATAAAAAAGTAAATCCATAGAACTCATTTCTCATTCATCTAACCAACTTCTACAAGATTCTTAAAGGCGCTGTAGCACGTTTTTTCGCTCAAATAAGTCGATGAAATGTATTTGAAAAATACTGTCACCAATAGTAAAACAACCTTCTCTCTTAGGAAAACCAAGTTACAAATGAGTGTACATGGTTCCGTAAAGCCATGGGAATCATTTTTGTAATACAAAATAATAAATTGTGTTCACAATAAAATGGCCGCCATGCAATTTTTGCTTTATACGCAACATAGTTTTTACCACTACAGATAATTGGTTTGTGTAATAAGATGTTTTACCCTCTAAAGTTAATTCAAATGACATAAACTATCATTATAAATAGGAAATTTGAAAAAATAAATTTTGCAAAAAACGTGCTACTGCCCCTTTAAAGAAATAGTCAATGATTGTTTGACTTCATTTGGACATTCAGCTGATTAACATCTCTACCAATTCAAATCAGATGAACTAGGCTGAATTTTTTACCTGTAAATGGCTTTAAAGGAACATCTATTCAAAATGGTTACACATGCATAGACAATTGAGAACAGGACAAGGCTGGTCAGACCTTTCCTGTTATGCAACCCAGTCTACAAATGATAACTTACTAGGGAACAAGTAGTCAAACCATGGGTTAGTTAGTTTGTTTGACTTGCTAGTTAACAATCTTTAGCATTTGAGCAAGCTATTCAAAACAGAAAACTCAGTGCTGAGCTCCGGCTGATCAAAGGGAGGTAATTTTGAAATAATTATCTCCCTTTGGATGTTACATTTGTATACTATTAGTAGAAATTAGTTTTCTAATTCACAATTCGGTTTCATACTAATATCCTGATAAGATTATTCTCTTCTACAAACTTTATATATTGACACTTTTCAAACCATGTCAACTTGTTGCAATTAAAGTATGTAACTGTAATGGAAACTTTTTCTATTGTTTACCAGCGAAAAGTGATTGTGTATGGAGATATCTGCCATAAAATTAATTTTCTTGTCTATCCTCACCGCTAATGGCTGTGATACTGCCCAATCTGCTTTAAACAATAACTCTCTCACACACTCACTCCTATCTATTCTATCCATTAAATGTTCCTCTTTAAAAGTAATTAATGACAACATTAACAATGAATTTTTCTGATACAAATGTATGATTCAAATAAATGTAGGTGTGGAGAGAGTTTCCTGACAGACTGGTTGGGTTTCCTTCACGTCTACACTTGTGGGACAACGGAACTCACAAGTGGAAGTATGAGTCTGAGTGGACCAACGCTATCTCCATGGTGCTCACAGGAGCTGCCTTCTATCATAAGGTGACGACTTGAATGGGGATTATCCGTTTATTGCGGACTTATCATTTGTCTGTACTTGTCTACCCAAAAGATAAAACATGAGAGCCTTGATTTGTGAAGATTTAATTTAAAAGACTCAAGTGAAATCTCAAATAAGAAAACAAGCTTTTCTGGATAACTTCTTTATTGTGAATATAAACCACATTTTAGATTTTGACTCCTTTTTAATTCGACCTGGTTGTCACAATAAAGAAGTTGTTATCCAGAAAAGCTTGTTGTTCCCCCGCCGCAACGCGGAACGGGGGACTATGTATTCAGCGGCGTCTGTACGTCCGTACGTCACATTTCTTGTTTACGCGATATTTTATGAAGCGTTGCATCCAAACTCTTCAAATTTGATGTCTGCCTACATTGTTGGAAGACGCAGACACCAGTCAATTTTGGTGACCTTGGCCTTATTATACCCCCGCCTTACCAGCGTAAGCGGGGGTATATAGCGTTCATTCTTTCCGTCCGTCCGTCCCAAAACTTTGTGCGGAGCAGATCTCCCAAACTATACATGCTAGCATCACCAAACTTCATACACATGTCAACCATGATCCCTAGTTGTGCCTTTTGAGGGTTAGAACTATATCTGAATTTCATTTTTTTCGGTTTCCATGGAAACGTGACTAAAAATGACCCTTTGAGGAAGTCATTTTGTGCGGAGCAGATCTCCAAAACTATGCATGCTAGCTTCATCAAACTTGATACACATGTCAAACAGGATCTCTAGTTGTGCCTTTTGAGGGTAAGACCTATATCTGAATTTTATTTTTTGCGGTTCCCATGAAAACGTGACATAAACAGGGACTTTATAGAGGTCTTGTTGTCCAGACCATATCTCCCATAATATGCATGTCAGCTTCACTTAACTTGATACAGAGGTTAACCATGATCCCTAGATGTGTCTTTTGAGGGTAAGACCAATATGCAAATGCTATTTTTGGATGGTTGCTATGGAAACATGACTTCAGCAGTGACTATGTAGAAGTCAGTTTGTCCTAAGCATATCTCCTGTACTACATTTGAAAGATACCACCAAACTTGAAACACATGTCAACCATGATCCCTAGATGTGCCTTTTGACAACTGGACCTTAATTATATAGCTTACATCTTCCAATGTTATGTAGAAACATTTGAAGCTATGTGATCCACTTCATCAAACTGTATTGTTATGTTAATCAATAGCCACAGATTTATCATTAGCTTATTTGAAACTTCTTTGACCTAAGTGGGAAGCGGGGGTATGTGAACTTTGCTCGCTTCTACACTTGTTTTCAAGGTCACCATAACACTTTGACAACTTTTTGAACTCTTGTTTACGCGATATCTCATGAAACGTTGCATCCAAAGTCTTCAAAGTTGATGTCTGCCTACATTGTGGGAAGACGCAGACACCAGTCAATTTTGGTGACCTTGGCTTTATTTTCAAGGTCACCAGGACACTTTGACCACTCTTTGAACTCTTGTTAAGGCGATATCTCATGAAACATTGCATCCAAAGTCTTCAAATTAGTTGTCAGCCTACATTGGGGAAAGATGCAGACACCAGTTGATTTTGGTGACCTTGACCTTATTTTCAAGGTCACTACAACACTTTGACCACTTTTCGAACTCTTGTTATCACCATTTATTATGACCGGTTGGACCCAATGTTTTTAAATTAGGTGTCAGCCTACATTGGGCGAAGACGCAGACACCAGTCGATTTGGTGACCTTGACCTTTTTTTCAAGGTCACTGCAACACTTTGACCACTTTTCAAACTCTTGCTTACGCGATATATCATGACCGGTTGGACCAAATGTTTTTAAATTTGGTGTCAGTCTACATTGGAGGATGACGCAGACACCAGTCGATTTGGTGACCTTGACCTTATTTTCAAGGTCACCTCTACACTTTGACCACTTTTTGGAACTTTTGTTACTCTTGTTGCGATATATCATGAACCCAAGCACCCAAAGTCTTAAAATTTGCTGATCATCATGTCACTTTTTACCAGTAATGCAATATATAAAGTAGCTCCAATGATGTGTCTTACTAACTCAATGTCACCGGCGGGGGACATTGCCATGTTAGTGGCAAACACTTGTTTTCTGTTGAATTCCACTTCTAAATGCCCTTCAAAGACTTAATTTCAAGTGGTCTTTAAATTAGGGCCTACATCATTGCAATGTATAAGTAACAGAATGTGTATTTATTATGTCACTATTTACCAGTAATGCAATATATAAAGTAGCTCCAATGATGTGTCTTACTAACTCAATGTCACCGGCGGGGGACATTGCCATGTTAGTGGCAAACACTTGTTTTCTGTTGAATTCCACTTCTAAATGCCCTTCAAAGACTTAATTTCAAGTGGTCTTTAAATTAGGGCCTACATCATTGCAATGTATAAGTAACAGAATGTGTATTTATTATGTCACTATTTACCAGTAATGCAATATATAAAGTAGCTCCAATGATGTGTCTTACTAACTCAATGTCACCGGCGGGGGACATTGCCATGTTAGTGGCAAACACTTGTTTTCTGTTGAATTCCACTTCTAAATGCCCTTCAAAGACTTAATTTCAAGTGGTCTTTAAATTAGGGCCTACATCATTGCAATGTATAAGTAACAGAATGTGTATTTATTATGTCTGTTAACTTGAACTGTCAATAGTTTAGTTATCTCCCTTTGTACATTTATGACATCATGGAACTACATAATACTCAATCATCATTTATCAAAATTATTTCACTATTTCTTCTACCTGCAGTACTTTAGTCAGTTGTACACACTTTGCTTGCAGCACCATTGTCAATAAGAAATTTCTATTTAATGAAACATGTGATAAATGTGACACCAAATTCTTGAACCAAGGGATTTCAATGTCCAAAGATATGCTATAATACGTTATCAAAGCTATAGTGTTTATATCTTAACATAAAATCAAGGATATCTTTATTAACCCATATGTGCTTGTATATTGCAGTACTTCAGCTACCTGTATACATACTCGATGCCAGGCAATATGAAGATGTGGGTGGACGACCACATGAACTGTGAGGATATCGCCATGAACTTCCTCATAGCAAACATCACGGGCAAGGCGCCGATGAAAGTGACGCCGAGGAAGAAGTTTAAGTGTCCACAGTGTATAAACAATGAGATGCTGTCGGCCGACCTGACCCACATGGTGGAGAGGTCAGAGTGCATTAACCAGTTTGCCAGTATTTACCAGACTATGCCGTTGAAGAGTGTTGAGTTCAGGGCGGACCCTGTCTTGTACAGAGACAACTTCCCCAGTATTCTCAAGAGATACAACGATATTGGTAGTTTGTGAATTGTCAGCACTTATACTTATACTTCCACATATATTCAACAAACAGGAGCACACCAATACTCAGTATTCAAGTACTACACTGATCATAATATGAATTGTCACATAATTCAATATTGAAAAATGGTGTGGTCCTCATGTTTGTTGTTGAGTATGTTATTACGACTTATGATTGCTTGTTCTTGAAAAGTATTATGATATGAGAACTGCTAACCATGTTTAAAATATTTTATTATAAAGAAACAAAGTAAGTATTGGAATTTGTGATAATTCTTTGAAATTTACTAATGCAGAGATTAGGAATTTTGATTTCACAATTTATTAAACATTTATATTTTGAAGTTGGTGAAAAACATTATTTGAATAATTGATTTCACAGATTCTTTAAAATATCTGGTAAATAATATTTGTTTTCAATAATGTTACTTTGCGATTTAACAATGTTCTTGAAAGAAACCATACATGGTGTATTTAACACTATTTTCAAACCTTTTAATGATCATGCTAAGAGGAATTTGTGATTAACAAGGTATACTCCAATTTTAAATTTTTAACGTTCCTCACTTGTTTTATAATATGAGACAATTTGAGTTGAACAAGGAAAACTGTTTTCTGGATGTCAGTTTTTATACTTGTTTACAAATAGTGCTGGTTTTATCTTAATATATGACTGTTTGTTATATTTTTATTTTGCATCTTTTAATTAAAGTTTGTGTTTATACTTATTCTACTTT
Source organism: Gibbula magus (assembly GCA_936450465.1). Lineage (NCBI taxonomy): Eukaryota > Metazoa > Mollusca > Gastropoda > Trochida > Trochidae > Gibbula > Gibbula magus. The sequence goes on from OW388293.1 coordinate 32,962,710, forward strand.
GTGACTTCCAAATTTAGAATGGTGTCAGCAAACCATGTTTTGACAGTTTATCTCTTACAATCATCATTGTCTCCTGAAGTACAATTACATTTTTCAATTTGATTGTTCTAAACAAAATCAAGACATGCATGTCCATGTCCGTGTTCATTATAGATAATAATTTCGTAAAGCATTAGTAAATCTTATGCAACCATTCAGGATTCTCTTTTCATAACATGAAATCCCTTGATTTACAACAGAGGTTAGGATAGAAGAACTGAGTGGAATAACCTTTGTTGGAAGAGAATGAGGGCATTAGTAAATAATTGATGCTAGAAGAAATATGCTTTGTATTTCATTCTGTGATCTTAGAAATTTGTTTTCCCAAAGGACATGAATCTCTTCGATATTAGCTGTGATATTTGAAAAGATTAGTCTCATAATAAAAATAACATGCATTTATGATGTGCAGCAATTCACAGGGATATTTGATCTGTGAGCAAAATGCCCATAATCCTAAATGATTACAAACCTTGCTGATAATAATCATTATTTACTCTCTTAGATAATATTCAGAATAATAACAGGTCACAAAATTAAATGTTGAAATTTAAAGAGAGTTTTCTTTTTATCTGTATTAATATGTGCATATTTTTATTGATTTGTTTGTAGACACTTTTCAATACATATTTTACCTCTGCTAATGATTTTGTATTCAGAAACAACAGTAAAAACTTGTATTCATTATCATGAAAAAAAACTTCTTTTAAGGATAAGGTAATGTTGCCATATAAAATTTAAGTTTTATTTCAGAAACATAATTAATGATGACAATATTAAAACAATTACATTAACTCCAGTTTTTCCTGCTCTTTTCTTTTTATGAGAAGAAAATGTTTAAGTAACACAATGTTCTGTGTTATATTCATTTAAATTTGTTTGTGTGAAGAAATTTTAGATTATGTGTTCCCTTACTGTTTAATTCTTTTTCAGAAGGGATCCTCCTTGGGGTACATATAGCATAAAAATCCTAATTTTTAACTTGATGACAGGTTGTAACTTAATTTTTAAAAATAACAGTAAAAATAAGTTCAAAAAACACAAAATAAGTGTTTTCCGAACGTGTGACCACCCTGTGTAGAGCCCCATCCCAGTGCAAACCAAGGGATGTAACTCTAATCTCGCCACTTATCAATCTGTCATCGAGCAAGCAAGACGTTCTTCTGCTCCGAAAGTTTTTTGACTTTGAAATAAGTTTCCACTTGAGAAAATGGACAAGACAAAGAGTACTGTATGTGTGGTAACCCCTTTTTTATTCGTAGAGGCGAATGTTTAGGTTACTTATATGGTTTTTGTCGCGTTGTAACTTCGTTTTCAATTCACACGTGCTTCGAATTGAACGAGTAATGGCGGATGGAAAACGCTCAAAATGGCGGATCTCAAACAAAATGCAATGTGTTAGTACTTTGCTATTCTTGTATTGAGATTTGATTGTTTTGAAGGTTCTTTATCGTGCTTCGCATTGTAGGGCAGCACTTTACTGACGAGGATTTCTCCCTGTTTGAATTTTTTCATTCTCGGGGTCATCGTCTCAGTCGGCAAGCATGTACTAGGGAATTTTCATGCTTTATTTCTTTCAGTGGCTTACTATTCATTACTTGCCTAGTGCTTAGTTATTATAGTATCGCCTCTGCGTTTTGTTTGTATGATGCACATTTATGAAACATAAACATTGCACTTACACACATGCACACCCCTAAACATTCTGTGTTTGACTTGCAGTCTTTCACCGAATGTGTGGGGTGCAAGACCCGCATTCCCCCTGCCGACAAGCATAACAGGTGTCTGCCTTGTCTTGTCGAGGATGAGCACGACGACACCACCTGTAAGCTGTGCATCGCTTTCACCCCGAGGGCCAAGAAGGAGCGAGGTATCGACATGCTCTTCTATAGGAACCTGCAGAAGGCAGGGCAGGAAATTAAAGGTGCTATCCCCCCCTCTAAAGAAAAGAGGAGTAAGGGCAAGGGTAAGGGTAAGAAGGTGCACTCCCCTCCTATCCCCTCTTCCTCATCGGATGAGGTGGATATGGAGGTGGGGTCACCTGCTGCGGGGGGTTCTACGCCCCCTCCAGTTCTTTCACCTCAAGCACACTTGCATGTTCCTAAACCTAAATCAAACACTAACCCTAATCTGGACGCGGCAGCTATCACTGCCATAATCCAGGGGCAGATGACGGGGATGGTGGGGACGATGATGGCTCAGCTCCGTAAGGAGTTGACCGTCGTCGCCCTGCCGGACCCTGATGTCCAAGGGTCAACCGGCACTCGTGCGGGTAATGACCTCGGGGGCACTACTGAACCGGGCGCAGGCCCCGGCAAGGTAGTGGCTCCCGACGCAGGCATCCGAGAGACTGCTCCGGCTCTGCCTCGTACGCAAGTAACCAAAGCCCCCTCGTCGGTGCAAGGTACTCCGGTGCCGAGCACGTCGAGGGGCACAGGTAACCCCAAGGCCACGGTCACCGGTGCTTCGGCGCCGGTGCAGTCGCAGCCCCGGGGACCGGCTCCGGTCGGGGAACGAGCGCCGGTGAGCAGCGCTGGGTTCCGCATCCCTCTCAAACGGACAATCCGAGATCGGGCTTCGGACACCGGGTCACAGCTTAGTGGCTCCGGTGCCGGGGATCCGGAGGAGGAGGACTCCGACTATTCAGAGGAGGAGGATGAGGAATCCGGCCGGGCTGTCTCGCTCGCCGAGCTTCTGAAGGAGACGCGTGACCGAATAGCGATCGCTATCCCGCAGACGCTCATTCCCGTCCCGGAGCAGGTCACCGAGGAGTTCCGGCTTCCGGGGGAGGCTTTTGCTCCCAGCAAGCCTCCGGCGACCAGGCTCCGCATCATCGACAGCTTGTTGGTGGAGGCGATCAATCCTCTTCTATCTGGTGCCCGTACGAAGGCTGATTTGCCTGAACTCAACAAGAGGTACCAGTTGGGAGAGGATGGTCTCTTCGACCTTCCGGTTGTGGACGATTGCGTCCTGACCTCCGTCACCCTGTCCGGCGCTCAGGCGCAGCCTTCTGTAGGCAAACAGGGCCGGCGACTGCCTCCATTTCTGTCACAGGCTGCCATGTTGAAGGCCGAGTTCCGTGCCCATGAGGACACATACCGGAACGGAGCCCAACAACTAAGGGTAGCAGTACACGGGGCCTACCTTGCTGCTATGCAGGCTAAGGACCTGGCAGAAGTGCAGGAACTGGGCACCAAGGTGTCCACGTTCCAGAAGCAGTTGGCGGAGGTATCGAGTTATCTGGCTCGGGACTCAATCAGGAGTGCCTCGAGTCAGATGATGGGCGCAGTCATGGGGATGCGCCGGCTGTGGCTAGCAACATCAAAGTATTCGCAGTCCACACGCCTCACCTTGCAGAACCTGCCATTCAGGTTGGGGTCCACCCTCTTCCCTGGATCGCAGGCCGTAGTCAAGGAAGCCGCTGAGCAGAAGGTTGCCTTCGAGGACTCCAAGGTGCTCCTCGAGGAACCAGCTCCGCAAGAAAAGCGTGTGCGGCTTTCCCCCCTTGATGGCCTATACCCCACGCCGGGGGGTTCGGGTCAAGCTTCTTGGAATGGCCCTATGGGCAACAAGAAGAGATTCAAGGGGAAGGGAAAGAAAGGGCACTTCCGTGGGGGCCAAAAGGGCCAGCGGAATTTTCGGAACCGAGGCAAGCAAAACAAGCAAACCTAGGTTCTCCGAAGCCCGTGTTACCACCCAAAAGTCCAGCAGCTCGAATGCTGCCGGAGACGGGGGTACACTGTCTTTCCAAAGATCTTCCAGTGGGGGGCAGACTATCTCACTTCGTCTCAGAGTGGGAGAAAGTCACCTCGAATACCTGGGTCCTGTCCACACTCAGGGAGGGCCACTTACCACTTTGGAAGTACGACCCACCGACTTTCTCCGGGATACGGCACACGAAGGTGCCCGAGTTGCCCGAGAAGGCGGAAGTCCTTCGTGCCGAGGTGCAAGCTTTAATAGACAAAGCAGCCATCGAGGTAGTTCCGAAGGGTCAGGAAGAGAGCGGTTATTACTCGACCTACTTCCTGGTGCCCAAGAAGGACGGAGGGTTCAGACCGATTCTCAATCTGAAATATTTGAATCGCAGTCTACAGGTTCCAACGTTCAAGATGGAAACCTTGAGATCGGTCATAGCGTCAGTAGAGACGGGAGATTGGCTGTCGTCAATAGATCTCAAAGATGCTTATCTCCATGTTCCAATGCACCCCGACTTCAAGGAGTTTCTTCGGTTCTCTTTCGACGGGACGTGCTACCAATTCCGGGTGTTACCCTTCGGCATTTCGACTGCTCCGAGGGTATTCACCAAGTTGATGTTGGTGCCGGCACAGGCCGCCAGGTCGCAGGGCAGGTGTTGTCATTCGTACCTGGACGACTGGCTGATCAGAGCCTTGTCTCGAGAACTAAATCAGGAGGCCACCCAGCAGGTGTTAGACATCTTGCTCAAGCTGGGTTGGATCATCAACCTGAAGAAGTCAGACATAGCGCCCAGGCAGGACCTGGTCTTCCTGGGCGCAAGGTTCGATACGGCCTCCGGTTCCGTGTCCCTGGCCCCGGATCGGGTGTCCAGAGTGATCGGGGCAGTCCACTTGTTCCTTCAATCGCCGACCCACACAGCCAGGACTTGGCTGCAGTTATTGGGTCACATGGCGGCGACAGTGGACGTGGTTTGGAGAGCTCGCTTGAGTATGAGACCGGTTCAGCAAGCGCTGGCACGAATGTGGTCACACTCGGACAGCTTCGAGAAGGTTCTAACCACGCCGGTTTGGGTGCTCGAGCACCTTCGGTGGTGGGTTGTCGAGAGCAACCTTCTCAAGGGTCTTCCGCTAGAGCTTCCAACGCCTTCGGTCACCATCCAGACAGACGCCTCCCTATCAGGCTGGGGGGGGGTCCTGGACGACCTGACAGCCTCGGGCCTTTGGTCACAGGAGGAGTCGAAATTGCACATCAACGTGCTAGAGCTCAGAGCAGTTCGACGTGTGTTCGAGTGCTTCAAGGAGCGGATCAGGGGGCTTGTGGTTCGTCTAGAAATGGACAACCAGACAGCCATATCCTACATTCTGAAACAGGGCGGCACAGTGTCTCCATCTCTCCTTCAGGAGTCGTGGCAGTTCCTACTGTGGTGCGACCAGTTCAGCATTCAGGTGGTTCCTGTTTATCTCCCGGGAGTGGACAACGTCCGTGCGGACGCTTTGTCTCGGCGCATCCTAACACCTCACGAGTGGATGCTCGACCGGGGGATATTCGGAACTATCTCCCTGTTGTTCGGGTCGTTCCAGGTGGATCTGTTTGCGTCAGGGATGACGAATCAGATACCTGTGTTCTGCTCCAGAATACCAGATCCAAGGGCTCTAGCCAGAGACGCCTTCGCGATCGACTGGTCGGACAGAGTACTGTGGGCGTTCCCTCCAGTGCCTCTGATCCCCAGGGTTCTTTCTCAGTTGACCATTCAACCAGCTCGCCTCCTAGTGCTTGTAGCACCACTTTGGTCGGCTCAGAGTTGGTTCCCGTCCGTTCTCAGGTTTCTAGTGCAGCCTCCTGTACTGTTACCCTCGAGACGAGACATACTATTTCAGGAAGGGGCACCACACCCGAATCCCAGGATTCAGTGGGTGGCTTGGCCACTGTCCGGAATCGCCTCCAGGAGAGCGGTATTCCTGCACAAGTTGCAGACACAATACTGGCTTCGAGGAGGGATTCGACAAACCTTCAATATGAAGATCGATGGGCCTGTTATGCGCGCTGGTGTGGCGATAGAGGGCTTCTCGATCCCTTTTCTACAGATCTAGTCGCTGTTTTGGAGTTCCTCCAGTCCAGGTTAGATGCTGGCTTAGCCGCATCGACCGTCAGGGGATACTCTACGGCTATTTCTGCTTTCCACATACCGGTGGACGGTGCTCTTTTGGGATCGCATCCACTGGTACAGCGTTTCTTAGCAGGTGTGGACAGGATACGTCCGGTTCTCCGGCGTATCAGCCCCACTTGGGACCTTTCAATTGTTTTGGATTGGCTCTCAGGTCCGGGGTTCAAAGATTTGAACGCACTGTCATTGCAGCTTTTGACGTGGAAGACCGCTTTTTTGGTGGCATTGGCGTCGGGCAGGCGGGTAGGCGATATCCATGCGATGTCTGCTGATCCCGAACTGACTGTCTTTCACAAAGACAGAGTCAGTATCAGGCTGCCCGACAGCTATCGTCCCAAGGTCGACCATTCGTTCCATGTGACGGCTCCTATCGAACTGCCGACTCTTATGCAGCCGGCCTCTTCGGGGTCTATGGGGAACCATGCTCACATTTTGGATGTGCGCAGGGTTCTCAAGGTCTATATCAAGCTCACCAGGGCTATCCGTAAGGACCAGCAACTTTTCTGCTGTTACGGAGGCACCAAGCCTGGTTTGCCGGCATCTAAGCAGTCAATATCCAGGTGGATAGTGTCTGCGATTGTCATGGGCTACGTTCACAAGGGCTTAGAAGCCCCAGGTCAGTTGAAAGCTCACTCGGTTAGAGCGGTTGCGACGTCTAAGGCGTTCGCGGCGGCTCTGCCCATCGAAGAGATCTGCTCCGCCGCTATCTGGAGCCGGCCGAGCACGTTCATTCGACACTACCAACTAGATAGGCACTCTAGGGAGCGCGCTCGGTTTGGTCAGTCGGTTCTCTCAGGTGGGCAGAGTTGAAACTCTCTAGCTGATTGAGCTTTCGAGTTATTGTTCAGTTTGGTTCAGTTCAGTTTTCTAAGAAGACTAATAAACTAACCTAGTTGTTCATCCTAACCAGTTGCACTGTTTGACGGGCATTTTTATCCCCCGCAGCAGGTGTCCCGGTGGCACTGCCTAGCGGGTTAATACCTACTCCTATTGATCCCCAATAGTCTTTTGAAAAAAAAGAGGGGGGGGGGGGGGGTATTTGGCCTACATAACGGTAATCAGGCGGATTAAGCCGATTGGTTAGTCCCCAAGGGATCACCCATCCTCAGCCCTCGGCGCGGGAGGTCACGTGATCTGGTAAGTGTGACACCTTTATTGGATTGAGTAGAGCACTTTTAAGGGATATTTGGTGTACAGACAGAATCCACATCCTAAGTCTTCTTTGGGAGTCTGCCTTATGCTATATGTACCCCAAGGAGGATCCCTTCTGAAAAAGAATCGAACCAACCTGCAGAGGTTGCAGATTCTTTGAAGGGATCCTCCTTGGGGTACGGCCACCCACCTCCCCTTATTCTGTCTGACTTGGTTAGATTGATAAGTGGCGAGATTAGAGTTACATCCCTTGGTTTGCACTGGGATGGGGCTCTACACAGGGTGGTCACACGTTCGGAAAACACTTATTTTGTGTTTTTTGAACTTATTTTTACTGTTATTTTTAAAAATTAAGTTACAACCTGTCATCAAGTTAAAAATTAGGATTTTTATGCTATATGTACCCCAAGGAGGATCCCTTCAAAGAATCTGCAACCTCTGCAGGTTGGTTCGAATTTAATTGCAACAACAGTTTGTTCATTATACACCATGTCTCATGTCAATCAACTGTATGTTCATGCAAATTACCAAAGAAATCAAAGTAACATAGTCTTACTTTGAAACCAATCTCTGTTCTAGTCCTTTTCATGTGTGAAAGTACGGTTTGCATCAAGTAGTTCATTTTGAAATCCATGTTTAGTTAAGTTGATGTTAACCAAAATTAACGGTTGTAAGGTGTCATTTTCATTTAATGTTGAAGGCATTTAAATATTTAACATTGTTACATTTGGGATAACAATGTTAGTTTTTTTCACTATATAAATTACATGTATTTAAATGCATTTGAATGTTGACATAAAATGTTTTGGTGAGATGCTGTATAATAGCACCCCCTGGTAAAAGTGATCCCAACGGTATTGAAAGCATTCACAAGATCATAATTCTGTTTAAGGGGATATTCTAAATGTAAGTCATATACATAGGATACTGGTTAAAGTCTGAGGCCTCTGATTTACCAGATTTTACCTTTGACTCAACCAAAAAACATGGCTTGCCTCATTAAAAAATGAATTAACTACAGTCATTGGCTTGATTTTGAGACAGGCTGTGTGACTTGAGGCAAAATGCTGCGGAAAGTTATTAACCCTATGAATGGAACACAACAGAACATCTTATTATGAATCATTATACTGTTTTCATGAATCAAGGAAACTAACACATTGCTGCTGTAGGTAAAAATAAATTACCGTAATCATCCCAAAGACTTATCAAGAGATTTGCATGAAACCATGACATAATAATTTACCGTATAATATGTATTACTTACTATATTAGAGAAACAGACATCATAATCAAAGTATATAGTCCTCTGCCTGCATCAAATAATTTTATGCATAACTTAATGACTTGAAAACTTAAATCTAGCATGGATGTAACCTATAAATTGTTGATGTTCAACTGTAACAACTCACCAAACATATTTTAACATTGGTCTCAAAATGGCCCAATGTTTTCAAATAATTTAATGTTATGTTAAGTTAATTAACTATAGACGTGAATATGTGAGCTGTGCTCACTTTGTTTTTCTTTACTTGTCAATTTCACTAGGTGTTTTTAGCACTAAGATGGTTTTGATTGAATAGACCCTGGTGTATACTAAAAGATGTTTGATGTTATCTTGCAGAAATTAATTTAAATCTTGTACAGTAACACCATACATTTATTAATTACTCATTATAAAGATGTATATACACTTTATCAAATGTCATGATAAATATGCACAATTAATATAACAATAACCATGATGCTTATGTTTGATATATGCTATATACTTTGTACTCAGTATTCCACTCAAAGTGGATATTGATACTTCACCTACATAATTGCTGATGTCAGCTATTGTACAACACATATTTATACATAAAAATACATCATTAAATGATGATTTAATCACACAATTTTGTTTCTCTTTATTTAAGGTGGCAGCTGTTGTCTCTTGTTCTGCAATAATAAAATTACCAGTCTGATTAAAAATCTACCTTGTTCTGAGGAATAAATTTGCAAAATAATGCATCTACCAGGAGGAACAGGTTCTGTAGCTTCCTCTCCAGGAAACCTCCAAAAGATAAGAGTTTGTATCCCGGTAGATGCACTTTTTTTCAACTTTTATTTCTCGGAAAATGGACGATTTTAATCAGACTGATAAAATTACACAACATCAACGTAACACTCTGCATTTGCAAATGGAAGGAGTCACCCACACGATTTTCTTTAAACTTATAAAATATCTAAGAAAAGTAAAGACTAGTCCTTGCCTAATAATATGATGAAAAGTTTCAAAATATATACTTAGCAGAAAGCTGGTGTATATTGAGGAAGAAGATTATCAATTGCATCCATGTGATTTGAGATTTAACACAGCTTTCTATAGGACTAAATTTCACTTATATTATGGCAACTGGTATCTTTCGTTTGATGAACACAATGCTAAAGTTCACACTGATTTGAATTGAAACAAGTTCGTAGATATTTTTATATTTTCAGGTTTCACCAAAAACTAAAGCTACAATGGCATTGCAGGCTTTCTTTCTGTGGTATTACTATTCACCTTGGGTTTTAGTGAAATACTCTTCAACCACAAAGAAAGTCAATGTACCATACCATTATAATATTTGAATGAGAACAAGTCATACCAGCTTCTAAAATGCCTCTCAAAGAAAGAATGCGAATATTCCTGAAAGTGATAGCTTATACCATGGCCATAATGTACTGAGAGGAAACGACCTCCTGAGATTAATTGGTTTGTTGGATGGACTTCCTTACGGCGAAGCTAGAGAGATCGAACTCGTCTAACGTAATTACAACCCAAGATATACCACAAACTAGTGAGTTGACATCAAAGTAGTCAATTGATTTGACACATTTTCCCAAATTAAGTCACAGGCATGTCAACGGTTACCTGTTACGAAGTTCACATCGCACTGATGATAGGCAGAAGATGCAGTGTTATCGACTATTTGTGAGAGGGTACAATTTCCTTAAGGAGAAGTATATACACAACGTAATGGTGAACACCATTGACGACAGAGTAGACATGTGCTATGTGAGATCTAATTGTTTCCCATCAATGAAACAAGGATCATTTCAACAGTGGATGTTGGCTGCAAAACAGCCATTCTGTGTGAACAAAGCTAATTGCACCTGTCCGGCAGGGTAAGTTAGTAACTTGTTATTGTTAATATTTACAAACGAATAATCGGTATCGGATACTAAGCGAATCAGATTGATAATCAATTGTTAATTATTTGGTTATATGGATCTAAGTTGAAGTCAAACCTAGTGCTTATAGTCCTAGTAATATTGTGATATAAAGTGAAGGACAATGAGTGAATGGTCTTTTGCTTATTTCTGCTTCCATGCGGTTGGTGTTTAAAAACTTAACATAAAGGTATAGGGCCCGGCATTTAAATTATTATCGGTTATAATTATCCCTCCCATTCCCTTGTTGTTAATAAAAAAATGATGAAATCAATCGTCCAAATCATGCAAATGGAATAAACCGGAAAAGAGAAAGAAACAGACGACAACTGTAGACAACTTGCAGTTCAAACGACTTCGTTATGGCCATGAAGAAGTTGTGAAAACAAAAACATCAAACTGCAATCCATCTGAAGTGGACGGAAAGTATTTTTTGACAACACTCACAAGCAGGTTAGGCACTTCTAATGCAGTGTTGCTTGATATGCTCCCAACACCAGACCAGACTGATGCAGAGATGTGTCACGACGTCAGACTATGCTCAAAGAGCACATATGGAAAGTGTTCCTAAATAATGTAGCTGAGATTGGAAGGTGTGAAAGTCACGATTTTGTGGAAGTTTGTTACAGGTCAATAGTGCTGCTAAGGCAAATGATCTGTTTCCGTACTTCACTGTTGAACACAAGCAGAGTTTTGTCTTGAGGACGGAACGAACAAGAAGCTTTGTACTTAGAAAGGAGACATGATACATATGTAGGGGCAGTTCCAGAGAGACGGCAATGCTACACTGAATTTCAGGGTAGTACCACCCATGCTTCGGTAGTTCCAACCGATGCTCGCAGGTTTCACCGCAATACATTGCCACATGGCGTTGCGGGCTTTCTCCCTGCCGTAATACTAGCAGCAGTGATATAAGTGAAATACTCTTGAAAGCGGCGTTAAACCCCAACTCACCTCACCTCACCTCCAGAGAGACGGCGGAAAACAAGCCAGATAAGTTTACACCGAATTCACCAGCAACCATTGTTAAACAATGCGGGCTGCTACTGTATACTTCACCGGCCAACAAACAGTAGCATCCGTCAAACCATGATGGTCAAGTTTCAACCCAAATCTATTGATATAACAATGATTGTCAACGTATTTGAAATTAAATGTCATAAAACGGTAATCAAAACATTCAGGTGATGGAGTTTTAGCTTCGATTTTTCTTTCGTCATTACTGTTTCTCCTTTTACGGAAGAGGTTATGATTTCAATCAAATAATGGTTTCAAAATGATTTACTTTTAGATTGAAATTACAGAGAACCTTTTTATTACGTGGAGGGTTTGGACTACCTTTGTTCATTTGAGATATTATTCAAACGTTGCAAATGTTATTATCTGCACTGTAGACATTTTTTTGTAATTGTAATAGTTACTGTATTCACAGGAACGAATAAATAGTATATATGTTTCTTCTTTCTTATTATGACCCGAAACAGATTTTATATAAAACTGACATTCAATATGATATCTAGTGAAAAATGTGATCTATTGAAAAAACATAGCATGAATAATATGACAGGAAAAACCCATACCTCCATTGAATAAAGATCATATCATCAATGAATGAATTAAATGTGTTCTACTATCATCAAACGAACAGATTATAATGAATTTAACTTTTTTTTAAACATTCAAGCAATTTTGAAGGATCTCATTATGTCTATGTCAAAATACAGTAAATAGGAAATTTCATGAAATGAATTGAGTTTCCTGATAAATCGATAAATCAGAAATCTCATTTCCGTTTTTGCATGTTTATGCCAGTAGTCTTTATTCATTACTAATCTGAACGGGAAGTATATCATGGTAATGGGTTTTCAATGAACTCCATAGGAATGAGCCCGGTTGTCATTGAACGACTAAATGTATTAACTATTAGTTTCAAATTCTGCATTGAGATTGAATAAGGTGATTCCATCATGTACGTACAGTTACTGACTTGCAGAAGGTCTACTTTCTACCGGGTGAAAGACACCACTTGAACATCCTGCAGACTGGCATACAGGTATTGCTATCTCTGAATTGTTTTCGCTGACTTTTGACCTTAAACTATCTTGTTCAAGTGAGTTTCAAAAGGTAATAGAAACTAATTTTGAAAAATATAGTATTTAATTAGCAATAACAGTATCTTCAACAAAAAAGACAAAGTACTACCTCCTAAACCAAGACGTTAATAAAGAATATGTTCTTCTAAATTCCTCTCTAGAAATTATCTGAGAACTATTATTAAACTTATTAATTTCACACCAAGCACAGTACAGTATATATGTCAATGCACAAGCAAGGATCGCAGGTGTGAAATTGAATACTATTGGGGACATGACATGTGTGAATGTTTTCAGGGGGATAATCCAATGATCATATTGTCATCCTAACGACATGATAGTGAATGTGGATTATTTTTAAAGCCAGAAGCGTTTCGAAATTCTATACTCCATGCTTTGACAAAAAGATAATTATGCATTATGGAAAGTTATAATATTATATATGAGAACGTGATAGCTGTAGACATTCCATTAGCTGCAGCCTGCTTAAGTGGTATGTTCTGTATTATTCAAGATGTGGATTCCAAATGTGTTGGATATCCCTTGTTTCACCCGCATCAAAACTAGTGTCAGTTTCTTTATCACAAAGCCTTCTGTTGACAGCACCCATTCCTTTATTGTGACATTCAGTGGACAGTCCTTGACTAATCCTATGGTGGTAACAGTTCAGATAATTGCATGCCAATATTCCCAAATCTACTAGTGCTACTCACAATGAGTAATTCAATGTAAAGGCGCTTAGGAAGAAACTATCAGAATAAAGGATACGCCACAGTCGAATGCGAATCACGTGATGTTATTCGATATAATTCCATTCCTGATACATTATGGAAACATTTGTGAAGGCACATTAGATTGTTTCTTTCAATATTTGCATGATAGTATCATTGATGAATACATGTCAACAGTGGAGATCTTTTTGGAACGTGTCTGGGCCCAGCTTAAGCAGGTGTTAAACTATTAGCATCAGAGAAATCTGAAAGGTGGTCAGTGAATAACTTATTGAATAGTTTCTTAAACGGCTATTCACACTGAAAAGTCTACATGAACTAGGGTCAAGTTTATCCTCTCTCTCTTACAGATATATAATGATACTGGGTAAAATGTAATTACTTGTATGAAACGTTTCTAATCAAAGGACTGCTTAAAACTCCAGTTAGAAAGTACCAAGTGCTGCCTGAGGAAATTTGTTAATTGCATGAGGACTGAATTACTTGTTCTGTGAAATGCAGGTAAATAAATGATATACAATATACAGTATAATTGATATCGCTTTAAATAACAATATTTTCAAAGCAAATGTGTAGCATTTACTTTTCTCCAAGACACATAGAAATATACATTTTGATTACAATCTACAGTTGTCCTATCAGATCAAATGTTATATATGTCCTGAATCCATCGAGTTATGTCCACAGATACCTTTAATTTGCACCTAAAGCACTGATCAGGTAGACATCGTGTCTCTCGGATATAACAACTCTGCTTATTGACGTCACTGATAGGATTGCTTCTCTATTGGTTTATACTTATAGCTCTAAATGGCATGCTGCAGCGCATTAACCTTGGGAAGTTTACATAGACCTTGACCTTCTGCTATCGATAAAGAGTTTCGAAGGTATTTCGTATGGTTTTCTATTATACCAGAATGGTGGTATTACCGCTGTTTTTCTTACCAAAAATTATCCACCATGAACCCCGTAAAAGGACCATTATAATACAATAGCACTTCACTGGGCATCGAGATATTTCTATACCTAACTCACACAGTAGAATGAGTATAAGTGTTTATATACTCGTGTTGCTCTTAGTGGCATTCTGTACAACATGGATGATCCATATATACTCTAATCATATTGTGTTTCATGAACGACCCCGAAACACTAAAATTGTCATTCCAATAATACTGAATCAGCAATGTTCGATTATCTTTTTTAATCAAAACAAACTCAAAAGCAAATGAAGTGAAAATATCATTTAGAACAATGTAAAAGGATAGCTGACTAACATGCAATTAAACACTAAGTGCGAGTTTGCCTGATGATGAGCAGAGTCAACAGACTTGTGATAATACATACACCAATCATCAACTTAATGAAGATTTGCCAATTATGTTGAGGACTTCTGAATGTGCACAAAGAAATGTCCAGAGAGACGTGAAATGTTTTGTTTAATAAGACCGTTGAGACAACGTGCTTATCCGCAATAGTGCTCTTTTATGACTCGTCTTGTAATTGAACTGTAGGACAAGGATGGGATATAAATATATTTCTCTCTCTTATATGGTGTCAATTCGTAAATAAATTATCTTATTTCAATTTTTTACAAACTGACGAGGGAACACCAACTTACTTCATGCACATATAGTTTTAATGTAATGAAGGTAAAACATACACACATCTTCTTTCTGGGAAAAAAATTTAAATCGTTTGTTCGGACACGTACATGTATGCTCAATATCACATCTGTACGAAGATGTTTTCTCCTACAAATTAAAGAGCTAAATATATATCCCTTACGGATAAACTGTCACTATCACGCCTCAAGTTGACATAATATATCGATTCGAGGAGGAAAAACTTTCTCCTGAGTACCTCCTCATGCCAAGTGATTAATTCAAATGTCTCCAAGACATCATTAAACCTAGCCATGATTCCAGTCCACACCTGCGCTACGTGCTGTGGTATTGAGTGTAAGGAGCAGTTCGTGCTTCGTGTACAGGTTAATGCTAAAAAATCCTGAAAATCCATGATATCACAACATAAAAAACAGCCTTTCAAATGTTTACGCTACCAACACTTATAAGCTACTCCAGTCCAAATCCAAACTGCGTTGATTGAAGACGCAGTTGAATTCAGGTGTAATTATCTGATATCCAGTGTAAGCATACAATAAGCCAAAGAGATTGACAGGCGTCTAGGCCCTGAGTAGGAGGGCTTCGTAATTCCTTAATATCTAACATTATCTTTTTCAAGATATGACAGAGATATGAATGATTATTTTCAAGATTAATGTTAATCTTATCTGAGTTCATAAAATGTCACGATCCCCATACTATTTGCAAACACGAAACGTTTTTAAAATAAAGTTTGTGTAATAAATGTAATTGAATAACAGTAGGTACATGTCTAGTCCAAATAAATAAATGCAGTACTAAATTTTGACATTTTAATTCATTGGCAAAGATCTACATTAAAATATGTTTTCATTGTGTTTTCGTAATCGTACCAGTTGTAAAGTGGATGCATATTCCAATTGATTCCATCAATTTCATGATGACAACGTGCAGTATTAGATTAACGTAAAATTTTTAATTGGCGAACATATGACAAAAGTATTAATCAAGATTTTATGTAATCATGACCAACAGTTTCAAAATAAAAAAAACTATATTTGCTTGTAAATAGGTTGAATTGTTTTTAAAATATATATATTTAAAACTGTATTCAATAAAATCATCAAAACTTTTTTCTATATGTTGCCTACCTCTCATGAAAATATCATTTTGCTTAACACTCTTACGTGGTTAATATACATTTTTAAAACCACGAGTACAGGATGCTTGGTGTGTTTTTTTAAAATAAAAAATAATGAATTGATGACGTTGACAGATCACTGTAGTTATATGGAAACACTAAATTAGTTTTCATTACATTATTATTCTTCCAGATCTCCACGAACCAAATACACTTATTACCACCGGTTCACCCTGTTCATTGCAAGTAAACTAAGGTCTAATTGTAAGTTCCTCTTAACCTTTCAAAGAAACATCAACAGCGTCAAACAAGAGATATATAGTGATTTCGGTAATTCACAATATTTCCTTTGAAGCACACAGGGTAAGACCTGATAAGGAATGTAATAACGTTTATTGAGTAGGGCAGCAATCTCTGGTTTCACATTTTTCTTATTGAAGGATATACACAAAGAAATGTCATCTCCTTCGACATTTACACATCTCAGGACATTGGTGTTTGATGTAGGTGCGAGAGAGAATCTCGTCTAGTCCAGGGGCTAGTGCCTGAGGAAATGTGTTACCAAATGTCTCAAGAGAACAAATTATAAAGAGAACTTCCTTATAGAATCTGTAATCAATGGTATAATATCACTTGAAACGCCCAATGGTTACTGTCTCATCTCCTTAAAAACTGTCGACATTGCTGTTTTAATGTTAGTCAATACTTTCTTACTGTTCAGGAGACAATCCGTCTTTAGAATAGGGAGTTCATAAGTATGTTTTTCTAAGTAGAATATGCGAGTATATTCCATCCAGGGACATAATCAAGAAACGGAAATAATGATAGAATTTCTTTTTCTACGTCACCATGTTAATTGAACGTTTCAGTACTAAATTACACGATTTACACTGTTAACAATTCTGACAAAAGCTGATGGCTTTACATAGGCTCTAGGTTAAAGACTGTCCAGCGTTATGACAGACAAAACAGTCATGGTTTCTAATCTTTATGTTTTCTACTACAATGAAAATGGAACTTTCTAGTGTGTACAAAAACGTCCACCGAAATTGTTATAAAATCAGACAGTATTTTGTTTAAGATTAGCATGAAGTTCCTGATTGCTTTTCAACCACCCCATGGAATCGTTTGATGATTTCCGATAGTTGTGTTTGCAGATACTATGTTAAGGCAATTCATTAGGCAATACCAACTAGTTTCAATGGTTATCTTCAACAGAATCTTGTGAGGAGGTATGTCACTGTGAGGAAAGAGAATCAAGTGTGCCAACCTCCAAGTCAGGGCGCTGTCCCTCGGAGTAGCTCTACGCTAGTACATGTATATTAGTGACGTCACGGAGCGGTTACTCGCTGTCTGGAGCCAGCAAGAGCGCTGCTGTAAAGCAAGCTATGCTATCTAGATAGCATCAGTCATTGATTTATTCATGTTTTATTTTAAAATTTAGCCATTACAGGTACATGTGAATCTGTCACATATAATATGACTTATATAATATGAATATAATATCATTAATGACTAATTGTTGTCTGTGGTGCTGACATGATGGATTCTGTGGCAATATCATCGCTTTTACTTGGAGACATCAGCTGAAATGCTTTTTTGACTAATTGATTAAACAAAGGATGGTTATAGCCTAGACTTCGAGCACCACTGTCAACATTTCTATTTCGACCTCAACTGAACACCCAATTTGTTACCACTTTGGGAGTAATGATTGCTTTTAGATGGAGACATTGACAGAGTTAGAGTGTAATCCACAACCAGACACAGCGTTGGCATCTTGTGATTTCATTTATATGAACAAGACAGCCTTTGTTTATCTTCTTTGATGAGTATTACTGAATGATATGAATTTGAAACACACATGCTTAACCAACATAAACATAACATGACTTACAAAAGGATAAATTTAAATATATTTAAGCGAAAAACAACAAAAGCAACGCTGTTTTTCAGAAGTTAACACAATGATAAAATGAACCTAAATCCATGGTTAGAAACATCCTAACACATTATAGCACATGCAGTTAAAATTTCTTTACCCTCTGAGCGAATCGGCATCACGCGTACGTTGGTTCCATGTATTATTGAGGTTCTTTTTATTGACCCTTTTCGACAATAAACGTAGGGAAAGTTTTGTCCAATGGTTGGATATATAAAAATAATACCCATAGTCCTTTCTTAACACTGCATTGTTATGATTTTCACCAACGAGAATGCCACATTTGACATTTGAACAGTGAGAGAGGATAAAAGCAGGTTCCCACTATTCAGTGCCGATGTAGAGGTGAACAACCCTCACACTGCTACGTCAAAGTAGTGGCTTCTCATGGCCCCATGAACGCAACGATCTCAGACAGTGTTATTGAAAAGACAGACCGTAGTGTTTTTTAATTAACACTTGTTGTTTTAAATGATTTACTTTTTAGAATCGAATTGCAAAGATCTTATTAATAGACCTGTACCTTTGTTAATTTGTGATATATTCAAAAGTTGCATATATTATTACATGTATCTACACCTGAGATATCTTTTTACACAGCTATGATCATGAATAAAAAGTTCGAAAAAACAGATAAAGACGACTGATGACATCAAAGATGGCTGACACTACATAAAATATTTTGCTGTTGAAAATGGAATGTCTCTGTCCTTAATATCAACGATGCCATACTGTATATTACAAAACAATTAGGGTGTTTAAAGTCTCGAATTAGGGAGTATATTGTGAAACTGTAACTACATGCCTCAGATGTTTCTTCCTCTGCTCCCCGAAACTGATTTTATACAAACCTGACATACAATACATTATTATTCACTCGTGGAAGATACTGCAGTGTAACATTTATACGGCAATATTAAACTGCTGTAATACCGTTGCAAGTTTGACGTCACAATGGTCGTACCGTCATCACAATGTTGCTTGACTTAGTATATTGTCGGCAATTTCGCTTAGTTAATTTGGGTAAGTAATAAACAGAATACTAAACTCCCTTCCATATAATACGATTTTTATTAAACGGGTGAATGATTTGGTATCAAATCATTAACTCATTTAATAAAAATGTTATTAAATGGAAGATCGTTTAATATCCTCTATATATATTGTGAAAGATGCGATCTAAAGCACAAAGCATGAATAATATGACTGGAAAAACGCAAATATTCATTGAATATAAAGCATATCATTTATATTTAATGTGAATGAACGAATTTTAGGTGGTCTGCCATCATCGAACAAATAGATTATAATATACTTCATGATTCAGGGAATTTTGAAGGATTTCATCATATCCATGTCAAAATACAGCTAATAGGTAATCACAATGGTAGGGATTACGTTTTCTCCTTTAAAACCATCATCAGGAATCTCATTTCCCTTATGGCATTATTTTGCATGTCAATTTTAATCATTACTTAGCTGAACGTTAAGTTTATATTGATAATGGGTTTTAACATCTCCATATGGCAACTCCAAAGGAATGAGCCCAGTTGTTATTCAACGACTAGATGATATTCACTGCTAATTTCTGTGGTAAAATTGAATTAGGTGATTTCATCATGTACAATTACTGACTTTCCTCTGGGTGAATATATATGAACGGCACTACTTGACCATCCTACAGACATTAGTATTATTTCATTGACATTTGACCTTACCTTTATGAATGTGTTTGGTCTTCATTCGTTTATTCTAATGTCAACGTATATCATGGTGTAATAGTGACATATGCTCTGTTGTAAAGTATATTGTTCGAGTGAGTTTCAAAAGGAAATAGAAACTGTGTTTAAAGTATTTTATTAGCAATAAAAGCATTTTCAAGAAGACAAAGTTATACCTCCTAAACAAAGACGTTTTTAATGGAGAAATGTTCTTCTAAATGCCTCTGTAGAAATCCTGTAAAATTAAACTTGTTTATTTCACACCAATCACAGTGCAGTATCTGTCAATGCATAAACAATAAGCGCAGGTTTGTAATGGAAAATTGCCTGGCATCTGCAGGCTGCTTAAGAAAAATGTTTAGTATAATTTAAGACGTGGTATTCAAATGTGCTTTATAGCCAAATAATACAAATAACGGTATTTTATAGTTTAGATTGAAATTACAGAGAACCTTTTTAGTAGAAGGGTTTGGACTACCTTTGTTAATTTGACATGTATTCAAAAGTTGCAAATATTATTATCTACACCTTTTGGCAATTGTAACTGTTTTTACAGAAATGAATAAAAACAAATAAACACGAGGACGTCAAATATCTGCTGTTGAAAATGTAATGTATCTGTCCTTGACAGCAACGAAGCTATATTGTATAATACAAAATAGTTTGGGTCTTACAGTCTAGAGTTAGATTGTGAAACTGTACCTTCATGCTTAAGATATTTCTCCTACTGCTAACAATACAATATATTGTGCAAGAGGTGATCTTAAGAACAAAACATGAATGATATGCCAAGAAAACGCATATAATCAAGAATAAAGAGCATATCATTAATTTTTAATGTGAATGAATCAAGTTAATGTTGCCTGCTATCATCAAACGAACAGATTATAATGAATTTATTTTGAAAACAACATTCAAGCAATTTTGAAGGATCTCATTATGTTTATGTCAACATACAGCTAATAGGTAATTTCAGTGAAGGGAATTAATTTCCCGATAAAACAAATCATCAGAAATCTCATTTCCGTTTTTGCATGTTTATGCAAGTAATTTGTATACATTACTAACCTGGACAGGAAGTATATAGCAGTAATGGGTTTTAACATCAACTCCGTTGATCCGGTTGTTGTGGACAACTAGATGGTATTCACTGTTAGTTGCTGCATTGAGACTGAATTAGGTGATTCCACCATTTCAACATTTCAAAACGAACCATCCTGTAGACATTGGTATATGGATATTACTAATCTCTATTGTTTCATTGACATTTGACTGTACCTCAATGAAAAGGTTTGGTTTTGAAACGTTTATTTTGATATAACTTTCTCATGGCGTGGCGATAGTTATAAACTATCTTGTTCAAGTGAGTTTCATAAGGTAATATCACTTAGAATAAATGTAGTATTTAATTAGCAATAACAGCATTTTCAAAAAGACAAAGATATACCTGCCAAACCAAGACGTTGTTAATAAATAACACATTCTTCTGTAAGAATTAAAGTTGTTTATTTCACAACAAGCACAGTACAATATCTGTCAATGCATAAACAATTAGCGCAGGTGTGTAATGGAATAATGCCTGACTTTAAAGAGTCTTTGGGACATCGACATGTCTCAGTGTATTCAGGAGGGTAATCAGATGAACATATTGCCATCCTAAAGACATGATAGTTATATAATTTAATATGGATTTTTTTTTTGGAGCTAGAGACGTTTCGAAATTAAGGACACTATACTTTGACAACAAAATAATTCTGCATTACGGAAAGTTATATATTTAGTAGTATGTTTAGTATTAGCCATTGTTTAACCCACATCAAGTGTCAATTTCTTTATAGGAAAGCCTTCTGTTGACAACACTGATTCCTTCATTGTGACAGTCTGTGGACATGTAATCAGTCCTTGATTAATCCTATGGTGGTAACAGCCTAGATAATTACATACCCATTTCCCAAATGTACTTCTGCTACTCATTTTCCAACGAGTAATGCAATTTGAAGGCGCTTTGAACGAAATGAACAGAATATACGATATCAGAAACCTATACACAGATATATCTGAATTTACCATACAAGGATGGAGAGACGACAACAAAAGGTATCAGCAGTAAATACCACAGTTAGTAAATTAGCCTTTCATTCAATTAAATTCAACCCAATTATCCCAACAACATTTCCCCTTGTCAAAGGCGTATCAAGGCCTTTTTTATTTTTTATTTTTATTTTATTTTATTATTGTTTGTTTTTTTGTTTTTTTAAATATTTCAGTAACATCATGTAGATAAATAAATCTAAAACGAGCCTGTTTCTAGAATGTCTGTGATAAATCAAAGTGACACAATATACCTGATGTCCCTTTAATATAACAGTATTTTCAAAGCAAATATGACAAATGTACATATACATTCTGATTACAATCTATAGTCGTCCTATCATATCACCAATGATATACAGTCAGGCATCGATAATCCGAACACCGTTTTTCATCAAAAACGCTCGGATTGTGAAATGTTCGGACTACTGAAATGAACCAAACAATATTGAGTTGATTACCTTTGAAGCTATAGACAGAGGAGAACGTATTTAGAATATCAAATGAGTTTGACACGCTGGATATATATGATTATCACAAAAAATGAGAATTTCAGTATATAACAATCACAAACTGACACACAAAGGAAAACATTTCAATTTATTAAAATCACAAACTAATGACACTCAGATTCAGAATTTTTATTACCGTTATCTTTACATATAATTGGCATGAACGTACTATATGGTATACATAAACGTGTTGATACAGGTTTGGTTTAAACATGGTGATAGTGAAATGATGGAGGATGTACAGATACTTTTTACTGATTAATTCATTCCTTAATAAACTAGCCTTATATTAATATTTACCTAAGTTACCTTAACACTGTTAATCCTATGTCATTGAAGTTTACTGATCCAATCAGTGTGATGATCGCTTGTAGTGCATATTTTCATTTTTCCTGAATCCATCGAGTTATGTCCACAGATACCTAAAATATAGTACGTTGCACCTAGAGCACTGATCATGTAGATATCGAATCTCTCAGATATAACATCTCTGTTTGTTGACGACATTGATAGGATTCCTTCTCTATTGGTTTATACATATAGCTGTAAATGGCATGCTCAATGTAACGGTCAAGTAGCGCTCAAGTAGCGCTCATGTAGCGCCCATTCTCTCTTGAACGATACGGTGCAAATCCCTTGAAGTTTGCTCGCCTTGCTACGTAGCGCTACATTGAGCAATCGCGTTCAAGAGAGTTTTAAAAGTAACCGCTAATTAAGCGATTACTTTGAAACCTCTCTTGAACATGGCCCTGGTGTTAAAATATAAGCACCAGAGAAATCTGAAAGGTGGTCGGTGAATAACTTATTGAACAGTTTCTTAAACGGTTTTGCACACTGAAAAGTCTATATGAACTAGGGTCAGGGTTATCCTCTCTTTCTTACAGATATATAATGATACTCGGTAAAACGTAATTACTTGTATGAAACGTTTCTAATCAAAGGATTGCTAAAAAACTCCATCTATAATGTGCCAAGTGCTGCCTGAAGAAAGCTGTGTATTGCCTGAGGACTGAATTACCTTTTCTGTGAAATGCAGGTAAATAAATGATATACAATATACAGTATAATTGATATCGCTTTAAATAACAATATTTTCAAAGCAAATGTGTAGAATTTACTTTTCTTCAAGACAAATTGACACATACATTTTGATTACAATCTACAGTTGTCCTATCAGATCAAATGTTATATGTGTCCTGAATCCATCGAGTTATGTCCACAGATACCTAAAATATAGTACTTTGCACCTAGAGCACTGATCAGGTAGACATCGTGTCTCTCAGATATAACAACTCTGCTTATTGACGTCACTGATAGAATTACTTCTCTATTGGTTTATACTTATAGCTCTAAATGGCATGCTGCAGCGCATTAACCTTGGGAAGTTTACATAGACCTTGACCTTCTGCTATCGATAAAGAGTTTCGAAGGTATTTCGTATGGCTTTCTATAATACGTGTATGGTGGTTTTACCGCTGTTTTTCTCCCGAAAAATAACACACCATGAACCTCTTAAAAGGACCATAATAATGCAACATCACCTCACTGGGCATCGACTTATCTCTATACCAAAAACACAGTAGAATGAGTATAAGTGTTTATATACTCGTGTTGCTTTTAGTGGCATTCTGTACAACATGGATGATCCATATATACTCTAATCATATTGTGTTTCATGAACGACCCCGAAACACTAAAATTGTCATTCCAATAATACTGAATCAGCAATGTTCGATTATTTTTTTAATCAAAACAAACTCTTAAGCAAATGAAGTGAAAATATCATTTAGAACAATGTAAAAGGATAGCTGACTAACATGCAATTAAACACTAAGTACGAGTTTGCCTGATGATGAGCAGAGTCAACAGACTTGTGATAATACATAAACCAATCATCAACTTAATGAAGATTTGCCAAATATGTTGAGGACCTCTGAATGTGCCCAAAGAAACGTCCAGAGAGACTTGCAATGTTTGGTTTAATAAGACCGTGATGGGACAACGTGCTTACCCGCAATAGTGCTGTTTTAAGACGTGTCTTGTAAATGCACTTATATTAAAATTTCTTATCATATATATATCTTATTTCAATTTGTTACAAACTGACTAGGAAACACAAAGTTATTTCATGCATATATGGTGTTAATGTAATGAAAGTAATGCATACACATATCTTCTTTCTTGGATAAAAAGCTCGTTTGCCCGGACACATATATGTATGATCAATATCACATCTATACAAAAGTATCTCAACAAATTAAAGAGCTAAATAAATATCCCTTAAGGATAAACTAACCCATCACTATCATGCTTCAAGTTGGCATAATGTATCGATTCCAGGAGGAATAACTTTCGCCCGAGTACCTCCTCATGCCAAGTGATTAATTCGAATGTCTCCAAGACATCATTTAAACTAGCCATGATTCCAGTCCACACCTGCGCTACGTGCTGTGATATTGAGAGTTAATGTGCAGTTCGTGCTTCGTATACAGGTGAATGCTCAAATAAATCTGACAATCCCAGCTACAACACCATAAGAAAGCCTGTCAAAATGTTTACGGCCCAGAGACTCATTTTGGTAAATGCAAGTCCAAGCTGCGTTGATTGAAGGTTCAATTAAATTCAGGTGTAATTAGCTAATATCCAGTGTAAGCATTTAAAAAGTCAAAGAGGCTGACCTGTGACTCAGTCCTGGTCAGGAGAGCTCCGTAATTCCTTACTACCTAACATTATCTTTACTGTTTTGATTGAGATTTGAATGATTATTTTCAAGGTCAAAGTCAATCTTATCCGAGTTCATTAAATTTCACGCTAATATATTGTATTTGCAAACACAGACGTTTTTAAACGAAATGTAATTATATATCAGTAGAATGTTGAGTTTTTGGGAAATTACTACATTAAAATAGGTTTTCATTGTGTTATCTTAATTGTACTGTATAGTCGATGCAGTTGATTCTATCAATATCATCACGATGACAACATGCAGGATGCAACTAGTGTAACATTTTAAATTGGCGAAAATATCATTAAGTTCTTTAAAAGTTATTAATCAAGATTTAATGTGATCTGGACCAACAGTTCAAAAATTCAAACAATGATAATACTTTTAAATAGGTTAAATGGTTTTTTAAAATTAATATTTAAAACTGTATTCAATAAAATCATCAAAACTGTTCTATGTGTTACCCTTCTCTCATGAAAATATCATTTTGGATCACACACTTACTTAAATATAAGTTTTTAAAACCATGAATACAGGGTGCCAAGTTTTAAAAAATTAATGATGACATTGACGGTTTACTGTATATTTGAGAGTTAGTTTTACATATTTATCAAATCATTATTCCTCCAGTTATTCACGGGTCAAATGCACTTATTACCTCCTTGCATGTTAACTAAGCTCTAAATCCTATTTTTTCTTAACCTTTCAAAGAAACAGACATTACGTCAGACAAGAGATATATAGTGATTTCGGTTGTTATAAATTGGTCAGAATATTTTTGAGTAGAAGACCTGAAAAGGAACCAAACGTTTATTGAGCAGGACAGCAGTCTCTGTTTTCACCCTTTTCGCATTGTAGGATTTACACAAAGAAATGTCATCACTATTGCCATTTACACCTCTAAGACATTGGTGTTTGATGCAGGTGCAAGGGAGAAGCTCGTCTAGTCAAAGGTCTTGTGCCAGAGGAAATGTGTTATCGAATGTCTCGAAAGGATAAATTATAAAGAGAACTTCCTTAAAGAATCTGTAATCAATGATATCATTTCACTAATTCACAATAAAACACCTAATGGTTATTGTCTCACCTTTTTAAAAACTGAAATAATTCGTTTAAGAGATGCATAGAAAATCCAATTGTTTGACTTTGACATAAAAAAAAGTGGCATTGCTGCTGAGTTACATCAAATATGTTGTTTGTGAGACACATGACCCAAACGTGCTAAAGTGTGTTATTTTAGTGCAAGTCGTTACTTCCTTACCTGTTGCTGTGTCTCAACACATTCAGGAGACAATCTGTCTTTGGAATTGGCAGTTAATAAGAATGTTTTTTCTTGTTTTTCGAGTATTTTTTTCAATTAGGGATATAATAATAATAAAATAATGATAGATTTCTTTTGTCAACCTAATCATGTTAATTCAATGTTTTACAACTAATTTACACAATTACGTGTTAACATTTTTGACGAAAGCTGATGACATTACATAGGCTCTAGGTTTCAAATTGTTTAGCTTTGTGAGTGACAGATCTGGAAAACAGTCATCTATGGTTTCAAATCTTAATGGTTTCTAATAGATGGATATGTCTAGTTTATACACAAAAACGTCACCAGAAATAAATTATAAAATCAGACAGTGGTTTAAGATTAGCGTTAGGTTCCTGGCTTCTTTTCAATCACCCCATATGGTACTTTGGTGCATTCCTAAAGTTGTTAAGACAAATCATTATAAAACCAACCACTTTCAACTTGATAATGAAGTGTCCAATAATGATCTCCGGGAGAATCCTGTGAGGAAGTATGTCTCAGTTAGTCACCATATGCTCACTATTTGTGTACACAATATCAGTCAATGATTTATTCATATTTTTTTTCAAAATTTTGTCATTATGATTCTTATCAATTATGAATCTGTTAAGATGACTAATATCAGTTATGACTAATTGAGTAATCTGTGGTGCTGACATGATGGAATCTGTTGCAATATCACCGCCTTTTCAAGGAGAACCTCAGCTGAAATGATTTTTTCTCTGCAATTGATTAAGCCAGTTTTGTTATAGCCTAGAAATCGAGGAGCACTGTCATCATTTCTATTTCAACCTCAACTGAACATCCAATTTGTTACCACTTTGGGAGTAATGATTGCTTTTAGATGGCAACATTTTCAGAGTTAAAGTGTAATTGACAACCAGACACAGCGTTGACATCTTGTAATTTAACTCAGAGTTCATATAAGAATAGACAGTTTTTGTTTTTCTTCTTTGGTGGGTTTCCTGAATGATATGAATTGAAACTGACATGTTAATTAAGGATTGTTTTACATGTTTTGTGCCTCTATCGATGTATAACAGAACACAACATGTAAAACAATCCTTTTAATTACATAATCAACGGTTTTCCTTTAAATATTTACACAAATCTAATATATCTGTCATTTATCACGGGGGTAGCAGCATGTTACACGAGGTATGGTTGCACATTTTATGTGCATCCATCGAGAAATGGCAGCAGATTTTTGAGAGCTCTTGTCCAATCAGAATCGCAGAAATGAGAACAAAATCATTTTGAAATCATATCAACATAAACATAATTACAATACATGACATAATTATCATTGTAAATGTATTTAAGCAAAACATAACATAACAGAAATGCTGTCTTTCAAAAGTGAACACAAAGTTAAAGTGCCTCTAAATCCATGGTTGGAAACATCCTGACACATATCCCAAATGCTACAATAGTTTTGTAACCCTCTGGGCAAAAGGGTATCACGTTGGTTCCATGAATTATTGAGGTTCGTTTTATAGCTTTTTTTTGGACACCAAGGGAAAGTTTTGTCTAAGGGTTGGATATAAATAATACCCATAGTCCTTTCTTAACACTGCATTTGAGAGGTTCTAGCTTTTCAGTATTTGTTATGATTGGTTATGAATCTATCGTCGTTCAGGTGAAGAAACGTCGTATTGCTGCCTATACGTAGTACCTTCTCATTGCTGCCTATACGTAGTACCTTCTCATTGCTGCCTATACGTAGTACCTTCTCATTGCTGCCTATACGTAGTACCTTCTCATTGCTGCCTATACGTAGTACCTTCTCATTGCTGCCTATACGTAGTACCTTCTCATTGCTGCCTATACGTAGTACCTTCTCATTGCTGCCTATACGTAGTACCTTCTCATTGCTGCCTATACGTAGTACCTTCTCATTGCTGCCTATACGTAGTACCTACTCATTGCTGCCTATACGTAGTACCTTCTCATTGCTGCCTATACGTAGTACCTTCTCATTGCTGCCTATACGTAGTACCTTCTCATTGCTGCCTATACGTAGTACCTTCTCATTGCTGCCTATACGTAGTACCTTCTCATTGCTGCCTATACGTAGTACCTTCTCATTGCTGCCTATACGTAGTACCTTCTCATTGCTGCCTATACGTAGTACCTTCTCATTGCTGCGTATATGTAGTACCTTCTCATTGCTGCGTATATGTAGTACCTTCTCATTGCTGCGTATATGTAGTACCTTCTCATTGCTGCCTATATGTAGTACCTTCTCATTGCTGCGTATATGTAGTACCTTCTCATTGCTGCGTATATGTAGTACCTTCTCATTGCTGCCTATACGTAGTACCTTCTCATTGCTGCTTATACGTAATACCTTCTCATTGCTGCCTATACGTAGTACCTTCTCATTGCTGCGTATATGTAGTACCTTCTCATTGCTGCGTATATGTAGTACCTTCTCATTGCTGCCTATACGTAGTACCTTCTCATTGCTGCGTATATGTAGTACCTTCTCATTGCTGCCTATACGTAGTACCTTCTCATTGCAGCAAGAGCAGTTCAGACACTTGAAAATGACTCAAGCTATTGCGACAACATGATTGCTTGAACTTTATACACTGGCTATTGATAATGGAATTTGACTTTTAACTGATTATTTATATACATGACATGGAATAAAATCGAATTATGGACAATCTAACACCCGTTACAAGCACACT
Organism: Gibbula magus; assembly: GCA_936450465.1. Lineage (NCBI taxonomy): Eukaryota > Metazoa > Mollusca > Gastropoda > Trochida > Trochidae > Gibbula > Gibbula magus. The sequence continues at coordinate 32,991,521 of OW388293.1, forward strand.
CATTCTGTCTTACACCATCATCATGGCGGTATTATTCAAGTTGTGTTATTCAACATATTTGTTACATATACAAACTGTCAAACACTTTTATGGAAACGAGAAAACGAAACACATTAAAATGGATGTTCGAAGGTAGTTCGATTCAAGTGATCTGACTGATGTAGCGACATTTAAACATTCAAAGTAGTGTTTTAAATAAGGTACAATGATGGAATGGTCAACCATCTTGCTGTCAGAACTGTCAAATTTTCATGTGCTCTACAAATGTACCTCTTTTGACATAGACGTGTTTCAACTTGAATATAAATTATATCATCTGTAAAATATGCCAATTTTGACTAAATAAGCCAAATGTATTTCAAGTACAGAAGAAGAGATAGACAATTTACTTTGGAAAAAACGTTATCAAAATTGAATAAAATATCATCGCTAAATGTCAATAAAATATCATCGCTAAATGTCAACAGAGATTTCGCAAGTGAAATATTATTAAAAGCATGGGCAGACATTATTCTGTAATTCTGAAGTAAATAAATAAATAAATTCGTGAGATGCGTGACAATTGTTTCATTTCAGTTAAAAATAAACTCATTGAAGATTCTAGTTATTGAGTTTGTGTTTGCTCAAGTAGCATCTCGATATTAGAGAAAATTAAAACCTTTCAAAGTAATACAACAAGAGTAAATGTTCTAAGCGAGTACCAGCTGTTTACTTTATCTATTAAAATATCAAATCTATAGTTCAAATATATGTTATAAACGTAGGTGTGACGTAATATATGGTCTGAAACAATGCATGTCAGCAAAGATCTGAAAAAGGGAAAACATTTCAATAAATAAAATAACCATTATGCAAAATTACAGGTAATTATACATGTATACAGGTAGAGCTGATAGAGCTGATCATATGTCATATCTCATCTTGACTACGGCAACGCCATCTTCGCCGGTCTCCCCCAGACAACCATCGCCAAATTGCAGAAAGTTCAACATATAGCTGCAAGAGTAGTGCTGGGAAGAGAACCTGAGGACCTTCGGAATGTTGAATGTTTGAAGAAATTACACTGGCTTCCAATACAACTTCGAATCCAGTTCAAAGTTCTAGTAATGGTGTACAAATCGCTACACAACACAGCCCCAGCATATATAAGATCCATGCTGACTGTAAGCAACCCCCCTCGGACTCTCAGATCCCACAGCATGTACAAGAAGCTGGAGGTACCAGTAATTCGAAAGGAAACGTTTGCCAGTCGTTCCTTCAGTGTACAAGGACCAGTCATGTGGAACGAACTGCCGAACACTATCAAACAATCAGAAAGTGACAATGCGTTTAAACGCCAATTGAAAACATATTTGTTTGAAAAGTACTAAATTCCCAAGTCTGATTATTGTAAAGCGCTTTTGATGATTTTAATCCTAAAACGCGCTATATCAAATTACATATTTGTATTTGTATTTTTGTATTTTTGTATACAGGTAACAGTCGTGATTTTTCTCTTCTTAACAAATGTACAGCGACCAGCTAAATAAATTGCCATAGCTCTACCAAAATGATCTGTTGAATTCGTGACATTGATGTTAAATATGTCCTGAACAATAAGGCAATTTATTTAAAGATTTGATGAAATGCATTTTTTCTCAAGAATGACAGATGATTACCTCTACGTATATTGTATATCGGAATCAATTGAGCATAAAATCGAGACAATATACAACTGTACGCTTAAGACGATTTTAATTCACCCACTACCGTAATTAGTTGGGCGATTCATTTTGAAAATGCTCACTGCTCACTGTTTTTTAAACAGCCGTACATAAGTAATTTATGGACCGATTTCAGAAATTTAAAATCGAGCAATTGTCAAATTGACATCCCATTTTAATGAATCCGATTTGGACCATATGTCATTGCATTTATCCTTTAAACCAACATAAAGTAAATGCAGTTAAACGTTCAATCAAGAGATAAATCCTGACACAGTTGGAACAGGATATGGACTTTGAGACAATGTGAAAACTCAAATAAAAATTGGAATCACTTTGTGATTAGTAGTTGTTGATACCCGTTTTTCGTTCTAAATGCTTTCACGTAAGAAAGAATATTGTATCTCAGGCAATGGACATGATAACACATTGTGTAACATACACGTATTTTCTTTATATCACCTCTGTGTGAATGGAATTTGAAATTCATTCAACTAACTCTTAAACCAGTCTCTCGTGATAAATTTAAAACAATGTTATTGTGGAGATACAAATGTCATATAATGTACAAACAAACGTTCTGACGACAGACGATGTAATGTTTAAAATTTAGACACTTATATGATTAAGTATTGAGCATATGTTTTGGGGATAAGCAAATCTAGTGGAGGCTTTATAATCACTTTTTAAAAAACTTTGTCCAAGGGAAATTGTACTGAAATATGTATCTCATGAGAGTAATTTACACCTACACTATACAGCAAGTGTTGCAAATTCAGATCAACATTGTTCTGAAAAAGTCTCTTCATTTAGGCAATATATTCTCTCAACAGTAGTGATAAAAGCAATTTTGTTTCCTTTATTGAAACACTCAATCATTCCGAGCTCAGAGATTAGACGTGTTTTCTTATTCTCCGACTTATTGAAGTCATAAAAATGCTTCTCAAGTGAAACCAATATTGGAAAGACAATTGCTCTCTGCTGGACCTTCCTTGTCGAATTAGTAAGCTTATGTTCCGAAATCATGTGCTTCTTATTAATAGCCCTTCAAATACGGAACTTTGTAATTGACTTTATCTACCACGAAGGCTTGAAAGCTATTGTGATTATATGTTGATTATTTTTTTTTCTCAACTTTTTAATTAAATATTTTCTTAAAATTCTATATTTATATGCAGATTTTTAAAAACAGTTTTCCTTTGGGTATTATATTAATGTACATTTTTATGCTGTTTTAGTGCGGCTAGTTTCAAACAGTTTGTAGTGTAGATTCATGTACACAGGCCAACAGTTGACATTTTTTGTTCTGTTGCCCTTGTGACGTCACATACATTATGGGTAGTGCAAATTCCTCTCCAAACGAGTCACACATACACATTATGAATGAAATGTTAAAAAGTGTTCATATTAAGATGAGTTACACTTTGTTCAATGAAAACTTCAATTGTTTGTGTTGATAGCTGAGGGGAAGTTTGATACCGTGAGTCAACACTCTTGACTTGTTTGATGTTTCTGAATAGAAATAGAAAGTTAAATCAAATTACCAAGACATTTGAATGAGTATTGAAAGAAATTTAGTGTTCTCCAATAGAACTAAACTGTATTTTTGTTATATATATATATATATATATATATATATATATATATATATATATATGAAAATGAAGTTGAAGTTGAAATAAGCCATACAAAATTAAAAGAAGTTGAAGTTGAAATAAGCCATGTATGTATATACTAGCGTCCAAAAGAATGATAAATACGACTGAAACATATTTAAATTCTGTTTTCAGAAGTCAACTAACCTACTTTTGCAACATAATCTTATTACATTTCTGGAAAACATCCCTTTTACATAATCGTCGTTTTGAATTAGGCGAGATAGGTGAGTGATATATGGTTTCTGTTTATTTAAGTCAACAAATAAAAAATCAAAAAGTAAATTAAATTCATATCCATATTTCGATAATAAACTTAGAATGCAAAATATTTTGTCCAAAAACACTTTTGAAATAGTGATTCAAGCACCCCATCTCCCCATCAGTGTTTGAACTAAAGAATCCTACCATGATGAATTAATTTTTTTTAATACTTCTCAGTAACAAAACATCTAAACAAAGTTTTCAAAATCAACTTTACGGTATGTACGATGACATTATTTAGTTTTTAACTCATTTGAATAGTTTATCAGAATGTGTTCATTGGTCACGAATGGTACAATATCAAGATGGAAAAACAATTATTTGATAAACAAAGTGCAATATCAATTAGATTACATGATTTTTATTAGATGCATGGACAGACGTATGCACGTTCATAGTAATTGTAAATGACAGATACTATCCTTGACAATCTACCTTTCCATATCTTTTACATATATTCTGTTCCATTCAAATTCAAAGCTTTTACGCCAATGTGTTTGCTATCGCTGTTCAGGAATCCGTTTTGTGTTCATAACGTCTAGATATTCGATAATTGTACATTAAATTACTGGGCTGAGATTGATTGAATGCGTAAATAGGATGGTTTTATATCCGGCTCTTATGCTCACATCACGTGCTAACGTAATCATACCTAAACAATATATTTGCTAAATGGAGGATTTGGTCACATTGGTATTTTCTTTTAAAGAACTAGTAAATAACCGCGTGTCTCTGTTCTACATTCAGAATTTAAAGATTGAAACTAAAGAATAAGCGTAAATCAGGTGTACATGTAGTTTATTATATTTGAACGATATATGAGTAGAGAAATTATTCCATATTCACCAATTCCTTTCAGAAAATAAAGACAGTTTAGTGTACTTGAAGAACGCTAAATTACATTCAAAAGATAATTAAACAACGACACCAATCCCTTTCCCAAATAAGAAACACTTTCAAGACGCTCGAGAGTTTCAGTTCGCTAGAAGTAGGCGATTAATTGCTTTCCAAAGATACTTGCGACACAGGATCTCTTTCAAACCTTTCCAGGGATGCCTGATGGTTCCTACTTAACCACAATAAAACTCTCGCCATCACTGAAGACATTCACGGGTTTGCAACTCAAGTTCTCATAAATTTTCTGTGATGTGTGGAATTTGTATTAAAGGAATACACAAACCATAGGACAAACGCATTTCAAAAGAGCATTTTTAAGCAAACAGCCAACAACGATTTATAACACCCTTATTAATTTGATTGAATTCCATTTGAATTTTAGATATTAACACATATAACAGGCTAGTAGTAATTTTGTAATTACATAGAATCAATAAAAATTACCAGTTTGTGCCAATTTGCGAAACACTCAAGTTAAGATTTTGTAAAACTGGTTACAAACAATCATCAGTATGCAGTATTTCCTTAAGAAACCTGGGCTTAGACATCCAGGGCCACTATGCATTTCTGGTGCAGCGATTCACTATCTAGGCACAACAAAGCGAGGGAAATACTGCAAGACTTAAATCAACCAGTAATGGAGACTGGCAAGAGTTGTGCCTTGCGTCTGGAAGTTGAGGTATAGACTGTCAAGGGTCCTGTATATTTTAATTCTTTACTGATATTTAAAAGCATAGCTTTACAATCTGTTCTTCATCTTTGAGCGCTTTTTTAAGAATTGTATTATGATTTATACACAATATTTTCAGGCCTTTCATCAAACGTGTTTTAATCATCTTGTTCCTCAAGTACATATATATTTAAACATTTAATTTATTAACTGTACAGTTTCAAAATATGGACTGAAAGAAATATTCACTCAACCGATTTACGTTCCAGGAATGTGTGATGTTCTCCTAATAGCCTCTGATTAATTTCAACGTTGCAATTTCTTATGACCGTTGATCTAGAGGCATACATACATTCATTCTTTGGTGTACAGTATATTTGCAGAATATTTGTTATTCGAATTCTGAAAAAAGATTGACATTTCAGTAAGATGGATTGATGTATTTACCAGCATTAATAATTTGCTTAATGAAATTTCTTATTAGAAATGAAACATTAATGACAAAAAGTATATACAAACCACTGATAAGGGGGACAGATCCTGTTGTAGCTTTGATTACTTTTCTTGATTATAACTTAACTAATTAGCTATGAACATGTGTACAATATCAAGACAATGGTTTGATCTTTGTTGGGTATTTTTTTAAATTAGATTTTTTAAAATTCAATTGTATTGAATGTAATCTTTAGTTTTAAAGAACAAATACCAAAACGACATGCTTAAAGACAACAGAACAAAAAATGTCAACTGTTGGCCTGTGTACATGAATCTACACCACAAAATGTTTAAAATTAGAACTAGCCGCACTAAATTAGCATGTACATTTATATAATGATTGTATCATAAAACCCCAAAGGAAAACTGTTTTAAAAAATCTGAATATAAATATACAATTTTAAGAAAACATTGACTTAAAAAGTTGAAAACCAGAATAATCAAAATAGAATCACAATAGCTTTTAAGCATTTGTGGTAGATAAAGTCAATTACAAAGTTATTCCGTTTTAAGAAGCACATGATTTCAGAAGATAAGCTTACTACTTCGACAAGGAAGGTCTAGCAGAGAGCAATTGTCTTTTCAGTATTGGTTTCACTGTAGAAGCATTTTTATGACTTCAATAAAGTCGAGGAATAAGAAAACACGTCTAACCTCTCAGCTCGAAATGATTGAGTGCTTTAATAAAGGAGACAAACTTGCTTTAATCACTACTGTTGAGGGAATATTTTGCCTAAATGATGAGACTTTTCAGAACAAAGTTAATCTGAATTTGCAACACGTGATGTGTTCAACCATATGGAAGTAATTACTCTCGTGGGATGAATGGATATTGTTTAAATCACTCTCTTTGGATACATCTTTAAGTGAATTTTTCCCTTGGACAAAGTGATAGTAGGTGATTATAAATATTATGCTCAATAAATTATCATATAAGTGTCTAAATTATTAACAAACTTTCATTGTCTGTAGTCAGATCACTTATCTGTACAATATATGACATTTGCATCTACACAATAACATTGCTCTAAATTGATCACCCGAGACTGGTTTAAGGATTAGTTCTATGAATTTCAAATGCGATATACGCAAAGATGATAAAAAGAAAATGATATCTTATATGAGGTGCAATATTCCTTCTGACGATAGCGCGTTAAAAATGAAAAAAAAACCCAACAACCACTGATCAAAAACTGTTTCCAATTCTTATTTGAGTTTTCATATTTTCTCTAAAAACAAATCCTGTCAGGATGTATCTCTTTAACTGCATTTACACTATGTTGGTTTGAATAAATTCCGATTTTATTCAGGACATGTAGAACATCAATGCCCAAAATTCAACAGATCACTTTGGTAGAGCTAGGGCAATTTATTCAGCTGACCGCGGTAGATTGTTTGTTTATAAGAAGGGAAACAGTTAAGATGTTAACTTGTATATACTATTGTATTTATATTTACCTGTGCATAGTCCTTATTTCATTTATTAAAGTCTTTTTTTTCCTTTTTAAGATTTTTGCTTACATCTATTGTTTCTGGTCATCTATTACGTCACACCTACTTTTATAACATATGTTTGAACTATAGATTTGACATTTCAATATATGGAGTTAACAACTGATACTCATGAAGAAAATTTCCTCTTATTAGATTTCTTTGGAAAGTTTACATTTTTCAGAATATTGAATTGCTACTTGAACAAGTAACCAATAACCAATTCAATAACCAGAACCTTACATATGTTTATATTTGACGTGAAAGGAAAAAACTTGTCAAACATAACACAAACTTATTTATGATTTACTCTAGAATCATAAAATAATGCCGGTCAATGCTTTTAATGATATTTCACTTGCGAAGACTCGGTTGACATTTAGGGATGATATTTTATTTAACATCATTTTCTAAAGTATCTCTGAAAATACCTACTTGTGTGGCATATTTAACACAAACAACTTTTTTTTACGTAAGGCATATTTTAACAGATGCTATTTTCAGGTTGAACACATCTACAGACCCGTGGATGTTATATTCAGAAGGTGATGGATAGTCGGATGATCACATTTATTATATTTTTAGGAATCAGCTTGGTTACAACCTCATAATTTATGTTTCATTTCATTGTTATGAAAACATTTAATATTGCGATATATGGGAACGTTTCTTTTTTAGGTAAATCGGATAAACTATCGTCAAAAACATTAAAAACATTTATTCACATTAAGTACTTCAAGATGATGATGAAATGATTTCAAATCAAGCTCATCTATAGTTTAGTTTTACCAGTGTTCTGGATTGATATTCTCTCATTCAGAGACGATAAAATAAATAGGTTCATTGTCAGTTCTTAAAGGTTAGATGTAATACCATATGGTCCAATTCAGGTTCATTAAAAAGGGATTTTAATTTGACAATTGCTCGATTTTAAATTTCTGAAAGGGGCCCATAAATTACTTATACACTGCTTTTTAAAAAAACGCACAATTTAGCTCCAGCGGCCAGAATGAAAATATGTGGGGGTGTGGTCCCTGAAGCAATTCCTCCTTTGACGTCACTGAAGAAATCTCATTATCAGCGATAGTCATAACTTAATGTAATTTCGCAACATTTTGTTTGTTAATTTCACAAACAAGTTCCATATATTGAATGTTTAAACATCCCACTAGGTAATTCCGCAGATGACAATTACACAATTATTGCATAAACTTGTGTTTTTGGTGATTAAACACACCTAAAACATTCATCTGGTGATTGTGATAATCATCATTAATAAATTAATGAGGCTCCACGGACAAGCTATTTCTAGTGGATCCCATCTGTTTCTGTCACAGTCATGCCTCAAAGATTGTCTTCAAAGCGGTTGCCACGCTGATTGCGACATTGTTAAAATGGGTAAATCAAAAACGTCTTAATAATCAATTCAAAGTGTATATTGTCTCGATGTCATGCTTAATTGATTCCGATATGTAATGTACGTAATGATATGTCATTATTGAGAACAATACATTACACAGGAACTTTAACCTCTTAGTGACAATCCTTTGTTATTTACGGTTTAATGATTGCATCCCTATATTTCCAATATACTGTAGACCTAACACTTAAAGAATATTCGCCCCAAGAGAAATGGAGCAATGTCTGATTTAACGAGGAATTGTTATATTGAAAATTATCAGAGGTCATTAGATTTAAATATGTTTTATGGAGCCTTACAGGTTTCAAGTTTGTATCGTAATCATAAAACCATTAACAATATCGTTTGAAGAGATGGTAATAATGAAATTGTAAAACGTTTCACATCTATATGTGTTTAATAATGTTTTGGTATTCCAATCTGATTCCACGCATAACAGAGGGTTTATTATTTACTTGAGTTGCAAACCCAGGAATGTTTTTAATGATGGCGAGAGCTTTATTGTGGTTAAGTAGGAACTATTAGGCATCCCTAGAAAGGTTTGAAAGAGTTTCTGTGTCGCAAACATCTTTGCAAAGGAATTAATCACCTACTTCTTGCAAACTGAAACTCTCGAGCGACTTGAAATAGTTTCTGATTCAGGAAAGGGATTGGTGTCGTTGTTAAATGTATCTTTAGCCCTGTTTATACGGCGAACTTTGCACATATGCAAAATTGCTTATGGTAGTAATATACATAACGTGAGTAAAAGTAAAATTACGTTGCGTTCATACCTGTTTAATTTCTGCCTAAGCAAATAGGCTTCCAACTAATCTAATATATGAATAGAGAATTTTCTAAACATGCCAATTAATACAAAATGTATGTTTTAGATGTAAACTGAATAAATGACATAAATGTATTATCTGTCAACATTGGTCTGACTATATCGCCCAAATTATAACGAAAATCAGATAGTCAGATGGATTTCGAAGGTCACCGCGTGCAAGAAGTAAATTATCCTATATAGATAATTTGAAAAACAATATTAAGAGTTTCTAAAGGTCTCTAATATATTTTCCCAACCTGTGTGAAGTCATTATGTCTGTATACGACAAACTTTTACTAGAATAGTGAAAATACCATATTTACTCACGGTAGTAAACATTTGCACCTGCCCTTGACTAGGTGCAAATTTGCTTAAGGTAGTGAAATATTTGCTTACGTTAGTAAAATATTCATATGTGCAAAAGCGTCCATACGGGGAACTTTTCTCATATGAGCAAATTTGCATATGTGTAATGGTTTACTCATATGCAAACGCTCGCCGTTTAAAAGGGGCTTTAGGATAGCAATTTAGCGTTCTTCAAGAAAAGTTAAATGTCTTTTATTTTCTGATTTAGAAAAGGAATTGTTGAAATTGTAATAGTTCCCCTATTTATATTCGTTCAAATATAATAAACTACATTTGATTTACACTTACTTTCTGTTTTCAATTATCAATGGTTCACTCTGTAACACAAAATGGAACTTGTATAATATTGTTTGGACGAAAATAACTTTTTGACTTAATCCTCAATTTAACTAATATAGTTTACATTACATTTATTCCTACAAATGCATATACCGTTAACATATTGAGATTTTGATCTCTATGGTCCAGAAGATTATGATTACTTTAGCACATGATCATAGTATAAGATCGGGTTGTGAAACCATCTTCATTGAATCATAATCCGAGGAGTAATTAAAGTTGCAGTTCTCGAATATTCACACATAACTAAAACCCTAATGAATCTTAAACAGCGATCGCAATCTCATTCATATAAAAACTTAATTTGAACGGAACAAATGTTTAACATATACTTTATAAGATGATATACATTCTAATAAACTGTTCAAATAAACAATCACCACAATAGAGTCAAATAATTAATACTGTCATCGTAGGTACCATAACATCGATTTTGAATTATTCTGTTAAGATGTTTTGTTAAGAAGCGTTAAATTCCAATCAGCATGGTATAATCGTTTTAATTTTATACCAGTTAAAAAACTGATGGGATGCTGAAATCGATATTTCAAAAGGGCTTTTTGACAAAATATTTTGCATTAAAGTTTATTTAAATACTATGGTAATTAGGTTAATAAAAGATGATCTCAACATAATTATATTTCTTGGACTTCGACTTCGATACGTAGGAATGATAAAATAAGCAAAAGCCCAACTCTCCTATTTCCAATAAATTCAAACTGAAGACAGTCCACATCAGTGTGCCAAGTGTAAGGTATGTAACTTAGTAATAATTGTCAAGATGAAAGGAATTTGCTTGGATCATAAGTCCACCTACTTACTAGCAACGACCTTCCAGCATTAAGAGTAACTTCAGTTCTTGGAATATCATGAGCTGGACGACGCTTCGCTTCAGTGTTTTAACTTGAACAGCATCAACATTCAGAGTAAAGACCTTGATTATCAATCACAAATTTCAATGCAGTTCATTTGGTGATATCGCATTACACAAACGATTAATTGCTGTTATCAGTGTACATGTTACTGTTTAAAATAAATAGACCTAATATATCACTTATTGAATGTAAGTGAGTAATCCCGACCTGTCACATTGAATCGTGTTCTATGTTTACATCAGGTGGACTGTGGACCGAAGGAGATTAGCTGTGGGATAATAATTTGCAGAAAAATTGTTATCTGAAAAGAATGATATTTCAGTAAGATGGATCGATGTATTTGCTAGCACTGATAACTTGCTTGATGAAATTCGTCGCAGAAAAATTAAACTATGTTGACAGACAATATGTCAAAAATTATTTATCAAGCCACGGTAGTCCGATAGTCCGGACATCGATAATCTGGATCCCCCGATGCCTGAAAGGTAGCAAGTTGTAACCAAACTAAACTCTAGATAACCTTATTAAATGTAGATTCATGGTCCCGTTGATTCAGTCTCCGAATCTGAACGCCAATTAGCGGTAACGTGTTATAAATACATGCCATTTAGATGGTGAACAAATCTAACATTGTTACAGTTGGGATACACTACCTAAATAGTACAAATTCTTGTACTTTTTCGGGCCGGGTCCCTTACGGGATTCGAACCCACACCCTCAAAGTAAGGCAGCTGTTGCGAATTGAGTGTAATATTTTGTTTTATTAATGGCTAATTACCAAAACATCAATATTGTTTTTTCCAATTGCTGCTGTAAACCGTTAATAACAAAAGAAACGCCATCAAGAGGTAAAGAACTCACAAGGAACCTAATTAGTAAAGCTTCTTTGGTGTATGTCTGAACGAGGGAATAAAACTCCACAACATCGGACAAACTTTAAATAATTTGTGTTCTTTTTGTTTAATAAACCAGTAGCTCATCACATTAAAAAAAACACATTTAAACTAGATGTCGATATATTAATCCATTCGAGGAAGAGGGTAATTGACAAACTATAAAATTATAAATAAAATAGAATACACAATAAAATACAACAGAGAATATTAGAAAAGGCAAAGATGGCAACCTCTGCTGTATGAAATGGTCAATCTTTCCTTGAGGGAAATATTTCAGATCTGACTTTTACAGCTCTTTAATACACAACATGAAATGTCATCAGCTTTGACATTTACACATTAGTTGCGTCACATCACACTGGTTATTTATTTGATGCAGGTGCGAGAAGGAGTCGAATTGAGTTTTCAATAGTCTGGTGCCAGAGGAAATGTGTTACTGTAACCTCCCGAGGATAATCAGTCGGGAGAAGTTTCTGTTATAACTCACATGGGCAGATGGACATACAGAAGTATATTTACTGTAAATACCTCCTGAATGTTGATTGGTTGTTTAACGAAATTTACGTTTTCTGTGGTCAAAACGTAAGTGTCAGGACTACTTCAATAATCTCTTAACATTATCAGACTGATAATTTTAATATTTGTTTGCCCAAATTATGTTTGGTGTTTTCTTACACGTCGGAGGAAACAGTTAAATTGAGGGAAACTAAAAGACACTGCCAATTAAAATGATTTCGTTCGTATGTAATGACGTCGGTATGAGCCGCTATGACGTAAAAGCCGCTGAAGTTTAAGAAGGAGGCGTTATTTATTTGCGAGAAGGAGTCGAATTGAGTTTTCAATAGTCTGGTGCCAGAGGAAATGTGGTACTGTAAGCCCACGAGGATAATCAGTCGGGAGAACTTCCTGTTATTACTCACATGGGCAGATGGACACAGAGTTGTATTTATATTGTAAATAAGATACAGATTTTAACCTTTCCCAGCCGATAACTTGAGAATCTGCCAAATGAAAAAAACATATTGCAATAATGGTATTGCACTTTTTTACCGGTACATATATACCGATATACCTGTAATATTGCACACCCCTAAATTGGCGCCGAAAACTCTAGTCCAACTAATTCACTGTTATTTACTTATTTGTTTCAGACTCAAGGTGCATTATGAAAATTTTTCCCATGTTAAAATCGAAATTCAGATTCGAACTGGATCTCTTATGGCTGGGCAAATTGAGTCCAAAAGGTTTAGACCGCGATATCATAGTAAAGTCTATCCATACCTTGATTTTCAGATTATTAACTCTCGTAGTTTTGGTTGAAACCCAGTGTACACGGTATATAGCACATGGCAGCAGGTTATGTGAGTAAAATGTAAATGTTTAATGTTTTCAATGCATAACCAATCGTACAACGATTACGAGAGACAAATAATATACCTCAATATTGAAAATTCAGGTTGAAGTTGGCTGTACAACAGATGAAATGTTGTCACATGTATCTACTTCAACGCTTCATTGGCTGTTGAAAAGGAATGCAGTCTAAGAAGAATTGCACGTGCAACTCAAACAACATTGGCACCAAGATGGATGCTATAGATGCAGGCATATTTCAATAAGTGTATTGCTATCTGGATTAATACTTTATGATCAAAAGTCACAGACCTTCTTAAAAAACAGATTAAAGATTAAAGCTTTACACAGCTGACATGCGGGAACTCTGTTTAGATTGGTGTACCGTTGATTGACTGGTGAAGTTTTATTGCTGGTTTATTGCTATTGAGGTTTAACGCCCTACCCGTGAAAACCCAAAACATTTCCAGCCTCAAAAATTGTTCAAGTGGAAATTTCAGTGATATCGTCAAGGTAATCTGAATTACTCATACGCTTACACGAACCATGTGTGTTGCAAATTCAGTTAAACTTTATTCTCAAAGTCTCACTCACTCAGGCAACACATTATCTGAGCAGCAGTTAAAAAACATATTACATCACTTATTAGTGTTTATGGTTTCCCGACGTTATTTAAGCCAATAAAACACTTCTACAGTAAAACAATTTTTGGAAAACACAATTGCACTCGTACTCTGAGATATACCGTCCTCGTCAAAATATTAAGCATATATTCCGAGTTGAAGTGTATTATCCAGAAATCAAGTGTGTCTTATCCATTGTACTTCAAAACCGTAAATTTGTAATGCATCTACCACGAACGCTCAAAGCTTTTGTTTTATACACAGTTCTCACATTACCAATCTGTTTTGATTATTCTATCTATGTGCCATTGACGTATTAGAATTTTATAGTTATATGTAGATTTTTAAAAACATTTTTCTTTGGGGGTTTATGATAAAATCATTAAAGAATGTATATTTTCATTCTGCTTTGTACAGCTTGTTCTTCATTCAAGTAAATGTCAAATTTTAAACATTCTGTATGCGTAGTGAAGATGATCATTTCTCATTTAATGGTTTGATGGTTGATGGTTTGATGGTTTAAACATATCTATTCATACAATGTAAATGCGGATGGCATCATGACTACACACAAAAACATTGATGTTCTGGTATACAGCCATTAATCAACCAAATATTACACTCAATTCATAACAGTTTCCTTACTCTGAGGGTGGGGTTCAAATCCCAAAAGGGACTCGGTCCGAAGAAGTACCCTAGACGCCAAAAGAAATGTACCCCTATTTGAATTTAAATATCATAAACAAAGTTAAGTGCGCAGAGGAACTTGGTTTGTTTTAACATCCCATAAGTTGAGCATTTTGTGCTAAAATTACAGACTTGAGAATGTACTGATAATTATGTTATCGCAATAGTTTCATGGGTGGGGTCAATTGTCCTATTTCATAGAAAAATGGAAGGGAAAAAATGTAAAAAAAAGTAATAAAGTGAGCCAAAATGTTATCGTCTACTTGCACATCTAAAGGCAATGAAATCAGTTATGTTTTGGATAGGATGTATTCGTTAAATCAACGGATTGATTAATCTACATTTAATGAGGTTATATAGAGTTTAGTTTCGTTACTACTTGCTACCTTTCGGACATCGGGGGATCAGGATTATCGATGTTCGGACTATCACGACTTGATATATTATATATATATATATATATATATATATATATATATATATATATATATATATATATATATATATATATATATATATATATATATATATATATATTGTCTGTCAACATTGTTTCATTTCTACTGTAATGAAATTTCATTAAGCAAGTTATCAGTGTTAGCAAATACATCAATCCATCTTACTGAAATATCAATCTTCTTCAGATTTCTGATAACAAGTTTTCTTCAAATTATTATCACACAGCTAATTTCCTTTGGAGTTGAACAGTCCACCTGATGTAAACATAGAACACGATTCAATGTGACAAGTCGGGATTACTCACTTACATTCAATAAGTGATGTATTTTATTATTTATATATTTATTAAGGTCTTTTATAACTTTAAACAGTAGCATGTACACTGATTACAACAATTAATCGTTTGAAGAATTGTGTAATGCGATACCACAATATGAACTGCATTGGAATTTGTTATTGATAATCAAGGGCTTTACTCTGAATGTTTATGCTGTTCCAGTTAAAACACCCAAGCGAAGCGTCGTCCAGCTCATGATATTCCAAGAACTGAAGTTACTCTTAATGCTGGAAGGTCATTGCTAGTAAGAAGGTGGACTTATGATCCAAGCAAATTCCTTTCATCTTGACAATTAGTACTAATGTTGATTGTTCTTCAGTTTGAATTTATTGGAAATAGGAGAGTGACATATAGCTTTTGCTTATTTTATCATGTCTACAGTAATGAATTAAAGTCCAAGAAATATAATTACGTTGAGATCATCTTTTATTAACCTAATTACCATTGTATTTAAATAAAGTTAAATGCAAAATATTTTGTCAAAAAGTCCTTTTGAAATATCGATTTCAGCATCCCATCAGTTTTTGAAGTGGTATAACATTCAAACTATTATACCATGCTGATTGGAATTTAATGCTTCTTAACAAATATCTTAACAGAGTATTTCAAAATCGATTTTATGGTACCTACGATGACAGTATTTATCATTTGACTCTGTTGAGGTGATTGTTTATTGGAACAGTTTATTAGAATTTATATCATTGGTTACGTATGCTACATAGAGTGAACATAGGGCAATATTATTAGATTATATGAATTTGTATTGGATGCCTGGACAGTGACGACTGGACAGAGGTATGTACTTTCATATTAATAGTAAAAATGACAGATACCATCCTTCACAATCATCCATATCTTATGAAATTATTTATTACAAAATCTGTTCCATTCAAAGTCAAAGTTTTTTTTTATTAATGAGATTGCGATCGCTATTAAAGATTCATTAGGGTTTTAGTTATGTGTGAATATTCGAGAACTGCAACTTTAATTACTGGTCCAATTATGATTGAATGAAGACGGTTTCATATCCCGATCTAATACTATGATCATGTGCTAAAGTAATGCTAAAGTAAGTGCTATGTAAACGGTATGCAGTTATAGGAATAAATGTAAACTAAAAATTAATTAAAAGGTATTTTCGTCTAAGAAAAATTATACAAACTCCAGTTTGTGTTACAGAATGAATTATTGATAATTGAAACCAGAACGTAAGTGTAAATCAAATGTAGTTTATTATATTTGAACGAATATAAGTAGGGGAACTATTACAACCTCACCAATTCCTTTTCTAAATCAGAAAATAAAGACATTGAACTTTTCTTGAAGAACGCTTAATTTCTATTCAAAGATACATTTAAAACCGATACCAATCCCTTTCCTGAATCAGAAAGTATTTCAAGATGCTCGAGAGTTTCAGTTTGCTAGAAGTAGGCGATTAATTCCTTTGCAAAGATGCTTGTGACATAGAAACTCTTGTAATATATAGGGGATATCTCTACCATTCTCGTATATTTTATGAGTGCTTCATTAACTTAGTACCATCCAAAACCTGTCAGAATTTATAAAATATTTGGTAATCAATTATGTTAATCTTTTTGTTCATTGCAACATTTATTCATAATCTTTTGATGAACAAGAAATTAATCTTTGGATTGTGTAAAACTATAATAATACTTTTTGTGTCGACTGACAACTGCATTGTGCTAGAATCAAGACATTAATAAGTTGTATTCTATATGTTTTGTGCACTGACTTTGATGACGTCATTGATTTTGTTGTTGAAAAAAGATGGCTGATTGAAATAAACGGCAGTAAACGACACGGAGAACTTTCATGTTTTAATTCAAGTTTGTTTGGGGAAAATGTCGATCCTTGGTACGCAGCACGTACAGTCCTGGACTCGTCTGCGCTATTCTACTACATGGTGGAGAATCCGGGTACAATTAAGTGACAATTAAGTGACGTGATTTTGTAACCAACTGAACTTTCAAAAGCACGTGTTCTGCCTCGTGGTCTCGCTTTGTCACCATGGACAAATTCATCTTTAGAAAATTCTATGGACTCTCAAGTGAGGACGGGGAGCGCTTCCTCGCTGATTTCGAGGCTTTCAGCAACCTGAAACAGCTGAATGGCCCAGCCAATGACACTCGAAAAGTCGCCGCCTTCACCCTGCAATTGGAAGGGCCAGCCGCCACCTGGTATCGCAACCTGCCGGATCGGTACAGGCAAAACTGGCTTAACGTCTCACGTGCGTTTTCTGTGAAATATATAGACTATGATCCCCAAGACAATCCGAATGTTGTGGCAGAGACTGAACTTTATAACCACTTAAGTTTGCAGGATGGACAGCCCATCGAAGTTTTCCATGCTAATATTGTGGAGAAGGGGAGGAAACTGAGAAAAACCAACGCAGACATGATTGCAAAGTTTATCGAAGGACAGCTCCCTGTAATTTAGATAAATATCTTGTTGATGTAGTTGTTCAAGTTCAATGTTACAAGTTTTGTAATTTTCATAACCGTTCGATATGTTGCACTGTTTCTAGTTCAAGTTCTCGGTTACACATTGAAAAATAATTCTTAGTTCTGATAATATAAGGGCTGTTTCTCCCATGTTATCACTTTGCTGTGAATCAGCATTCACATATTATCCATGCCTCATCATTTTAACCAGCATTATCTTCCAACTCATGTTGGATCACAATATGGTTTATAGCAATTAAATATGATTGTTTAAAATATGCACTTGTTTCATTCAAGCTGAATATGTTATCCTTGCAAGTATTGTACACATGTACCTTTAACATCAAGGTTGAGCAGTATTTACATTTGTCACTGGTTTTATCTGTAACCATTTTACAGTATTATTGCTATGTACTTTTATAGTCATCAGAGAAAATATACCTTTTCTGTTTTACTGCTAGTTAACAGAGTGTTTGGATTTTGGTTGAAATTGTAAGTGTATGATTGAGTGGGTTTGTGATCAGAACTCAAGTGTGCAAGAGGGCTAGTCTGTATCACATATGTAATTGGTAAATCTGATGTAACCATAGTAGATCTGTTATGTTTCAGAAAAGTGATGATATATCATATATTGTAATGCTCACAGTACAAACTTTACTATGTGTTGATTTATACCACTTAGGCTAAATCATTGTAAAATGTCAAGGAGTTAGTTTTGAGAATGCATATCCACATCATGCCATTGTTAACACAATATGAACAAAGTGTTTTCAACTTTTCACTGTCAGTTAAGCCTTGAATAAGATTAACCTGCATCTGTGAATCCTGGAGACTGTACCATTTTGTATTTTACATTTCCAGACTTTAAGTGCCTTGCATTATCTAATTGTAAGTCAATCATTGACTTGATGTATTCAAGGTATTTTATTTGACCCCTCTACTGCATTTTGTAAAGTGGTATTGACAGAGTTGTCTCCCTTCATTTACTTGTTCACTTTGTCAAATATTTCAGTGTTCCTAATCTTTCATCATTTCCTGTCATTGTAAGTGCTTTCCATTCCCGAGTACTTTTCCATTTATTAATTGCCAATTGTTTTCACAATTGTAATGAAACAAATCTATGATATTGTTTCATTTTCCCCCCAGAGCCCCCATGTAATATATAGGGGATATCTCTACCATTCTCGTATATTTTATGAGTGCTTCATTAACTTAGTACCATCCAAAACCTGTCAGAATTTATAAAATATTTGGTAATCAATTATGTTAATCTTTTTGTTCATTGCAACATTTATTCATAATCTTTTGATGAACAAGAAATTAATCTTTGGATTGTGTAAAACTATAATAATACTTTTTGTGTCGACTGACAACTGCATTGTGCTAGAATCAAGACATTAATAAGTTGTATTCTATATGTTTTGTGCACTGACTTTGATGACGTCATTGATTTTGTTGTTGAAAAAAGATGGCTGATTGAAATAAACGGCAGTAAACGACACGGAGAACTTTCATGTTTTAATTCAAGTTTGTTTGGGGAAAATGTCGATCCTTGGTACGCAGCACGTACAGTCCTGGACTCGTCTGCGCTATTCTACTACACTCTTTCAAACCTTTCTTGCAATTTCTGGAGACATTAGCGGTTTCCGACTCAAGTTCTCATAAATCCTCTGGGATGTCTGGCATCAGATTGGTATTAAAGGAACTCTCCGACCAGAGGACAAACACATTTAAAAACACCTTATTAAACACATGGCTGTCAAACGATTTACAACATCCTCATTATACAGAATCCGTCATTTCGTTGGAGGTATAAAAAGGTTTAAAATCGAGCAATTGTCAAATTAAAATCCCATTTTAATGAATCCGAATGTGACCATATGGCATTACATCTAACCGTTAAGAACTGACAAGGAACCTATTGATTTTAGCTTCTTTGATGTCTCATTAAAGGAGAGAATATCCATCGACAACACTGGACAACTATATTATAGAATGGCGCTCCTTTCTGTTTAACCCACAAAGAGTTCAATCAGTCCAAGAAGAGGAAGATTTACCAATTTTATGAAAGGAAAGGTTGTTTAGTAATTTAATGATCAATTCTCTTTTAGCATCATGCATTAAAACATGCAATACGAGACACAATAATAAATAAGGCAAATATGACAACTTTTGTAGTCTAAAAGTGTCAACTTTTCCTTGAGGGAAATGTGTTTATATTGACTTTTACAGGCCTTTAAAGAGGCAGTAGCACGTTTTTCGCTCAAACAAGTCGATGAAATGTATTTGAAAAGTTATGTCACCAGTAGTAAAACATCCCTCTCTCATCGGAAAATCAAGTGAAAATCTCCTAAAAAAAAGAGTGGACATGGTTCGGTAAAGCTATGGGAATCGTTTATGTATTTCGAAATAATAAAATGTGTTCACATTAAAATGGCCGCCATGCAATATTTGCTTTATACACAGCACCGTTATTACCACTACAGATAATTGGTTTGTGCATTAAGATGTTTTACCCTCTAAATTTAATATAAATTACATAAACCATCATTATAATTGGGAAATCTGAAAAAATAAAAATTGCAAACTTTAATATACACAATAAAATGTCCTCAGCTTTGACAGTTACACATTAGTATCGTCTTATCACACTGATTATTTATTTGACGCAGGTACGAGAAGGAATCGGAATTTTTCTATAAGAGTCTGGTGCCAGAGGAAATGTGTTACTGTAACCTCCCGAGGATAATCAGTCGGGAGAAGTTTCTGTTATAACTCACATGGGCAGATGGACATACAGAAGTATATTTACTGTAAATACCTCCTGAATGTTGATTGGTTGTTTAACGAAATGTACGTTTTCTGTGGTCAAAACGTAAATCTCAGGACTACTTATATAATCTCTTAACATTATCAGACTGATAACTTGAGAACCTGCAAACGTTATTTGTTTGCCCAAATTATGTTTGGTGTTTTCTTACACGTTGGAGGAAACAGTTAAATTGAGGGAAACTCAAAGACCCTGCCAATTTAATTGATTTCGTTCTTATGTAATGACGTCGGTATGAGCCGCTATGACGTAAAAGCCCCTGAAATCTAAGAAGGAGGCGTTTTTCATTTAAACTAAACCGAATGTAGTGTTTCTCTTAACTAGATACATACTATGTTAAGAATCATTGTGAAGTTTTCAACGCTTTTCCTTTGATATTACACAATTGATGCTGTGAACTGTCATCAAAGATGTAATCAGCAGCTAATGATGACATCAAACAATCTCATCCCTTAGTATATGTGACCCATTTGTTTTCAGATCCCTAACTTAAAGGACACTATTTCGTTGCAGATTGAATTGATCCCATCGTTGACGAATTATAAATGTCTCCAAACCTATTAATCTGCTGTTCAAACCTTCTCCACTATTGTATAGGAGCTGAAAGATTTCAAAACTGCAAGTATTTAGGCCAAACCACATTGAATACATCATGCCTGAGATTATTTCGTTAGCAGTAAGTGAATTTTGGTTACCAGAACCACATTGTACTGTAATGGCCATTTATGATAAAAACATTGATACAGCTTACTCGAAGAACGAGTAGCCGTGCATAGTTGTACAAATGGTGTATACTTTTGTATGACGTGTAAAATAAGTTTGTGGGCTCATTTACTTCAGAATAAACCATCATCACATCATTATCGCAGAGTCCTCAGTATGAAGATGCAGTATCTGTCAATTTAGATGACGTATACCTAATCACTTGTTTGAATGAAACAAATTACATTGTTCCTAATTGCTATTGAAGTATATTCATGAATATCAACAGTCAGTTAGTGTCTCGTCTCATATACACCGCTGACACACTTTTAATGAACGTTAGTAAGCTATGTGTATACATATAACCAAATTCATTTATTGATATTTGCAATGCGCATAATACACTAAATTCACTGTGTTTTGTTTTTATCAGTAGTGGTGGGAAGGGGAATTTCATTGCAAAGGATTTCAGTAAAAACACCGTTTTTATACGATGACACGATTACGTTTGAGCATGATATTTCAAACATATTAAGGTTTCTTTGGGAAGTGACATTTTTAACCTATTGATGTTATAAATGTCAGAACATTTGCAGGACACGCAGTACAAACGCAGATTTGAATTGTTACAAAGCCACAATCAATAAAAGCAAGCCAAATCAATTCCTTTCTTTAGAAATATCTACTTAGGAATTCATCTATCAGAGAATTCCTTCTACACTACATTACCTCCTCAGTCAAGTCTTCAAATTTCCTCTGGCTATGAGACGTTCCATTGCATAGAACTAATTACTAGTTAGGTTGAGAACTTTTCTTCCCTCTATTTGTATCACACTCTCTTCCAGTCTTCACCTGCAGTAATGCAGTAGTGCGTGTGATAAGTCGTAGATATAACCTAATGGAAAAAGTGATGAAGGATTTAACTTGGTCTTTGAAATATCGATTCGAGGAGATAAGTGAAAATTACTACGAACTGTATATATTCTGAATATATGGTGTAAAATAATGAAAGTTCTATCATATGGAATAGGAAATGTAAATGTATGAAATAGCACTTTCATAAATAACAATCAAACAATTATGTGAGATTCTGGCGAATATACTAATTTATTTTGTAAAGACATTTTTCATGACATATACATACATGTAGATTTAGCATAAGAACCTGTACTGTCATAGATCAAGGGCGACAAAACATATGCAATCGCAAATCTTTCCCTATTACCACACTCAGGGTACAGGCATGTAGCTTTGTCAATTTCCCCTTCAATTCCAACTTCAATTTCAAAACTTTGTCCTCACATGTTCTTATCATGTTTATATATTTAAAGTGAATGCATTTTCCTCAAGTCATCAACGATAACAATCGTTTGGGCATTTGGATCTTTAAACTTGAATTACCGTTGTACCATGAATCTGAGCCATTTACAAAACCAATGGTTTAATGGAAAAATGTTGAAATAATCTCCCGTCAGCTTAACAGGACTGAAAATCCTTTTCATCGGATGCAGTGCGGAAGAAATGCAGTGAATTCGCTCACATTTGACAATAGAACATACATAAAATTGTTTAAAAGTACCATATTCGTTCCCATTTGTTAAATAGTTTAATATTTGTTTAATCACAGAATGTTCAGGGAAATTCTACCAACGTGACCCTGTCTACACTGATCGTGACTAATAAAGTGCCTCCAAATAGAATTGCTTAGCTGAGATGAGAATAGCAGACGATGATTAGGGGAGATTGACATGCAATTTAGTGCCACAACAGAATCAACCAAGGACTGGCTGCTCTCTCAAAGACTCAAAAAAAAGCCTTGTTATCAAATGTTCATAAATAATGTTGTCAACAGGATTATGAGTTTGCATTTTATTCATATAATTGTTTTTTGGCCATAGTAAAAAATCCTAATGTGAGGAATGTAACAATGGAGTATTTGAATTGAATGAGGAAGAAATAGAGATAAGCCTAAGCAATCAAAGATAATCTTGACTTAACAATGACAATGACTTTAAAAAAAACTAAAATTCTGTTTTTACATTAAGAAAAGGAAAATGGATATGGTTCATTTTACCGACTTCAGATTATGCAATAAAACTTAACTAGAATTCAAACATTTTCTAAATTGTCAATACAATATCATATATCAAAGCATAGTGTAATAGGTTGAAATTAAAACATTTATTTTAATGTCATGTATTCTGTTATTTTTTTCAAGTGTATATAAATATTTGCGTTATTTGGTGTTCAACAGAGGTTCATTGCTTTGGCAATGAACAGTTGCCTCCAAGCAGTGTTTTAAAGGTTCAATTCAGGTATCTGATTGGATTGGATCAGTCCATCTTTACATATTGGGGAAATCAGGTTATTCCACCTTTCTGTCAGTGCTGTCATTGTTTTGATCACACCAGCTGATTTCAAATCACCAGGTCACAGCCATGTCTCATTACCACTGCACTTGTCACCTTCACCTGATGTGCACACAAGATATTCATAATCAACTTCCAAGGTTAGTAATCAAATTGCATTATATCTATATATTCTATAATGCATAAATAACATAAATATAAGTATATACATAAGTATATAAGTAAGCATTTCCAGTAAAGTATCCATAAAAGTGTAATTAGTAAAGATATGGATAATCTATGCATGAATGTCTGTATGAATGATGGTTTTCTATATAAGTTTATATCATAAGTGTGCTTGGATTGTGTATATTAATATGAATCACACATTGGATAAAACTATCCCTTTTAATAAAATTTATTGCATAAATCAATTATAGTGGCTGAACTAAGTTCAGTCAGGTTACATCATGTACGTATATATCTTCATGTATGCTATTTGCTTGGATCAGGTATGATATCCTGTACAACTATGCAGAGGGATAACCGCCGGTAGTTACTCTCCCGTGTCACCCACAGGGTATGCATATGGTCCTTTTCATTTTTTATGCGTAACTCATGTTTTACCTAGTGTTGTGTATTTGCTTTATTGGATCATGTAAATGACGACATGATTATATATATATCCACCATATGGTCAGATTCTATAAATCCTATAAAATCTTATAAAGTTTGGGCAATTTGACTCAATAATTAAAAGACTGAAGTGTGGTAAACAAGTCTGAATCAATTTTTTTATTTCAAAAAGTTTAATTTTTATTTATAACAAATCAAACATTTATTGCAAGGTGTCATTGAAATCACATGACACTTTTCTTAATGAGATAGCAATTTAATTGAACTTAGTGATGTGCAATTATGAGAACAAAACCTTGTTACATTTCCATTACAATATGCTGCATTAGTTGAGTGTTGCAAACCAGCACACATTGCAAACAAATCACGTGTATTGTCTCTCAGCACCCAAATTTATTTACAATGTTTAATTTATTTTTAGATTAAATAACATCTCGATACTTGAGATTTGCACACTAAATAACTGGTCTGGGAATGATTGAATGTGTTAACAGAATGGTTTTATGTGCGGCTCTTATGTTCAGAGCATTTGCTAACGTAATACAATTAAATCAGCTAAATTAAGGATTTGATCACAAAAGTGTTTCTTTTCTAAGAACTAGTTTTGTTTGTTTCAAAATTTAATAATTGAACCAAACAGCGAGTGGAAATCAGGTGTATTTTATTAAACCACTGAGCACAACTTATTATCTGCTCATTCCAGGGTCTCGCTGTTGTGCGGATTGAAAGTGGTTACTTTGGGTTCTTTGCCATTGAAAAGAAAAGGATTTTACGGCAAAAACGTAAAAGTAGAAGTATTCATCTTCGATATAAAACATTTCTTCCTATTCCATTTGAAATAAATTCTTAACTTGCTGTACCTAAACCATTGACAATGTGTGATATTTAAATTTTCTAGATATCTACATCTAGATATTCGAGAACTGCACATTAAATAACTGGTCTGAGAATGATTGAACGGGTAAATAGGATGGTTTTATATCCGTCTTTTTTGCTCAGATCATTTTCAAATGTAATCCCCAAACAATAAAGTAGTTATATTAAGAATTTGGTCAAACGTGTGTTTCTTTTCTAAGAACTAGTTTTGTTTGTTTCAGAATTTAATAATTGAATCAAACAGTAAGTGGAAAGCAGCTGTAGTTCATTAAACGAATATAAGTAGGTGAACTATTACAACTTTACCATTTCCTTTCCTAATTAAAAAATAAAGTCATTTCAGTTCTCTTGAAGCATGATAAATTGCTTTCTAAAGAACAATGACACCAATCCCTTTCTCAAATCAGAAACAATTTCAAGACACTCGACAGTTTCAGTTTAATAGAGGTAGACAATTTATTGCTTTCCAAAGATACTTAAGACACAAACATTCTTTTAATCCTTTCCAGGGATGCCTAATGGTTTCTACTTAATCACCAGAAAGCTCTCACAATCTCTGAGGACATTCACAGTTTCCGACTCAAGTTCTCATAAATCTTCTGGGATGTCTGGCATCAGATTGGTATTAAAGGAACAGCCCGACCAGAGGACTAACACATTCAAAAGACCATCATTAAACACACAGCTGTCAAACGATCTACAACTTCCTCATTGGAATGAATCTGACCTTTCGTTGGAGGCATAAACACCCACATTAAGAGTCATTACTAAATAAATAAAATCAAACAAAATTGCAACTTTCCGCTAATTTTGAAAACACTCTGCTTATAAATTGTAAACCTTGATACCAACAGGTATAATTTTGATGAGGTCTTGGTCATTTTTCTGAACTGCCTCTGGATATCTGCAATAAATTGACAATCAAGGTCCCTGTATATGTTCAATCTTTAATGTTATTGGTATAGGAAGGAGTCTGTAATGACCTAATCAATTCAGGATCCAATATTTAAAACATAATTTACAACATGACCTTCAATTTTAAGTGACATTGTTAATGTTTTTATGACTTGATACCAACGCGAGGGCCTTCATAAAACGTCTTTTAAACCCGTTGTTCCTGTAAATCACGGAGCTAAATTTCTATTCTCTACACTTTTAAAATTTTGACTGAAAGAAATATTTACTCCATTGATTGTCCATTCCAGGGAGGTGTCTTTTTCTCTAATTAATTCTGATAAATTTCAATGTTGTAATTCCGCGTTAAAATTAGACATTGCTCCATTTCTCTTAGGGCGAACATTCTTTAAGTGTGTGGTGTACAGTACATTGAAAATATAGTGATTCAATCATTAAACCGAAACATAACAAAGGAATGCCACCAAGAGGTTAAGAACTGACAAGGAACCTAAATTTTAGCTTCTTTGATGTCTCTCTGAACGAGAGAATATCAATCCAGAACACTGGACAACTATACCATAGAATGGCGTTTCTGTTTAACCAACAAGGAGTTCAATCAGTCCAAGAAGAGGCAGATTAGCCAATTTTGTAAAAGGAAAGGTTAATAAGAAAAAACTAAAAGACACTTCTAATTAAATTGATTCCGGTCGTTTACAATGATGTTGGTATGAGCAGCTACGACCTAAAAGCCGCTGAAGTTTAGGAAGGGGGCGTTTTTCCATTAAACGAAACATAATGTAGTGCTTCTTTCAGCTAGATTCACACCATCTTAAGAATCATAGTGAAGTTATCAACGCTTTACTTTGATTTTACACAATTGATACAGTGTACTATCATCAAAGGTGTAGTCAGTGCTAATAAAGAGGTCAAACCATGTCATTCAAAGTTTTAGTTCTCTGTATTTCAAAATTACAATATGCTGGACTCTTTATCTTCTGACATTGTAATTCATCTGGAATTTAAATGAATTTCATAGAATAAATTTGGCCCTAAAGAAAATATAAACTGTTATTGATTGATCTAATATCTGGCGTACTAACAAATATGCTATATTAGGCCAAACCACTTATTTCAGTAATGAACGTAAATAAGTATCCAAATCTTCAATTAATCTCAACAATTATGTAAATTTGGAGGCAGGATAGAAGTTTTGGTTTTACGTTTCATTCAACGTACATGTCAAATACATGTATTGCAGGAAGTTGACCTCAATGAGCAAAAACCTTTGCACTCAACTGGGCTAAGCAATCAAAGTACACGTCAATAAATGATTGAGTGTTTTAATAATGAAGTTAAATGGCTTTATAAGAGTAATCAAGACGTTCAACTTAATGAGTCTGTATTGTGTAGTGTCTACAAACGTGTGCTGTTAGTATTATTCTGAAGAAAGAATAAACATGTCACATATGAAATGCTTTCTGTGGTGCCTTTAAATTGTGTCAATTTGATCCATCAACCACTGATGA
Source organism: Gibbula magus (assembly GCA_936450465.1). Classification (NCBI taxonomy): domain Eukaryota; kingdom Metazoa; phylum Mollusca; class Gastropoda; order Trochida; family Trochidae; genus Gibbula; species Gibbula magus. Next base: position 33,019,133 of record OW388293.1, read on the forward strand.
AAACTTCCAATTGTCTCAAGTTGAATTGTTTTGGGTGTTAGTGTAGAAGAAATTGGTGTTTTAGCATTGTCATCTACAGTGTTTTATATAAATGCATAGTAAATAAATAAAGCGTCAGACATCAGATCCGTTTATTATATTTCGTTCTCCGAGATAAAAAAAACCCCAACAAATTGGTTCCAATCAACGAATTGACTCTAAATTGAACATTTTTAGAAATCAGAAACACACAATAATCTGTGACGTCTTCCACAGGATATAATTTGCATCATCGACCACAGGAACCTATCAGAACGTCTCCGCCATTTTGGTTGAAATCTTATCAATCCCTCAGGGGGATGAAGTCGACAAACTGTAATTTGATTAAGGTGGGCAATGGGACAGCAGTCATTAAATTGGTTGAAAAACATGTTCAGCTCTTCAATGATGACGACTAATTTAGAATTTAAAGGCAAAGAGGAAAATGGACAGGAAGTTTCTGCAGAAAGACATTTTGCCGCAGTGTGACGATTGTAGATAACATTTCATGGTGACACAATACCCGATCTGGTTGTATAAATGTTGCATTTAACACTGATACTACGGCAACGTCTCTTGACACCAATCGTTCCGTTCCTAGAAAGGTGTTTAAAGGATACCGTTACTCCCTACAATGCACGTGACAAAGTTTAGTTCTCCTGTGTCCCTGTCTTCTCCTGTGATCAGCCAGAACTGACATGATTCAGTTAGAACACATCTTGTGCGATCTTTGAGACATTGACATTGTTGGCGCATGCGCTAGGAGAAGAGTAGCAACACCAGTACGACTTCGTGTCAGGTTCTGCATAATTGCTTCAAGCTGATACAGAAGCGACCAACGATGGAATGTGATTGTAAACTGTTTTGTTAAATAATAACCAGAAACTGAATAGCATCGAATAGGGATATTCCAACACCTATTTCAAAAACCGTCATATTCCTTACATCACATCATATCATGGGCCAGTTTTGTTAATGTGCAATAAAACCTGATATTCATTGGTGTTTGACATACTGTGTAAAATATTTTTAAAGAAGGAGAAAATTCGACACCAACGTTTTTAGTTCCTGAATTTATGTTTAGCATTTCTTTTCAAATTATAGGATACTCTTCACCACAGTTAAGATTGAATTGATCCCATCCCTCACAAATTACCACACAGAAGAGTCTCCAAGCTATTAGTCTGCTGAAACTATTGTATACTGAGTACAGGAACAGGAAGATTCCAACACTGCAAGCAATTAGCCTACACCCCCATGGAGCTGTCATGACTCAAATGTGTTGAAGTAAGTGAATTGCGGATTTTAGAGACTGCATTTGGGGAGACATAGCATTTTAGAAGGAAACTTAAGATACAAACATGGATACAGCTTACTCGGTAAGCAACAATATATGCAATTCTACTGTCCTTGAACTTAGATAACGTGCTTTTTTCTAAATGTATACTTTGTAAATATGCCGTTTGACTTGTAAAATAAGCTTGTTACCTCATTTACTTCTGAATAAACCATCATCATTATCGCATCTAATCACTTGCTTGAATGAAAAAATATACATTATTCCTAATTACGTATTGCTGTGTATTCTTTAGTATCCAACAATCACTGTGAAGTTAGTGTCTCATACACAGCTGACACATCCATCAGTTTCGCTTTTAATGAGAAATCAAGATGATTAAATGGATCGATAATGATGATGCGTCCATGTAACGTTTATACAAATAGAGTTTATTAACATGCAACCTTGAACTTTTGGCAGCTATATTAAAGGATACTATCAGTGTAGTAAGTTTTGCTCAATTACAAACAGTTTAGTATGTAAGTTCATCCAGCGTAGTACACATTTAACCAAATTCATTTATTAATATCCATAGCACACTAAATCCAAGGTTTTGTTTAAGTCATAAAACTGGTGTACTAGTTTTATAACTTTGGGAATGTCATATTTTACATTTGCACAGGTTTACGTTTGAAAGTTACATTTGTTAGCCTATTGGCCTATTGGTAATATGAAGAGTTTAAACAACTTGGATTTACAACTTCTTTACTGCATTGATATGCGATGTTTCACTGTAGATTAACACCAGTGTTTGGAAATGGTGTTAGTATCTACACAGTATCTACACAGTATCAAATGTCACATATCAATGCAATAAAGAAGTTGTAATTTTGGGCATGATGTTTTAAATATTATTTCAGGTTTCATTAGAAAAAAAACCCTTAAAGCCTATTGATGTTGCAGACGTCACATATGCAGGCGTTTTATAACAAATACCAATTTCATATTTCTACAAAGCTTTAATCGATAAAACTAGCGAACTCAAGTCCTTTCTTCAGAAATATCTATTTAGCAATCGATCTGTGAAAGAATTCATTCTACACTACAATACCCCATCAGTCAAGTGTTCAATGTCCCCTGGCACTCTGAGACTTTCCACAGTGTGGAACCAATAACAATTTAGGGTGAGAACTCTTTCCCCCTTTATTTGTATCACACTCACTTTCAGTCTTCACCTGCAGTAGTAGTCGGTGTTCTGAGTCAAAGATATATAATCTAATAGAAACCTTCATCAACAATTTAACATGTTTTTTTAAAGAATCGATTTTGGGAGATAAATGGGAATCTTTGGAAAACATACTTTTTGTATACAGCGGTATAATTTTGAAAGATGCTTCATATGAAATAGGAATCGAAATACATGATACAAATGTATTGTTTTTAAAACACTGGAAGAACAATGTTATGAGATTATGGCAAAAATAATAAAGTACGTGATAACTTGATAACTAAGTACAAGGACAAGTACTGTCAAAAACAAGGACGAAAAACACATACGCATAAACATTGAATAATATGATTGAGACATCCATTTCTTTCTTTTATGTTTGTATTCCAAACAGATTTTTATATATACAGGTTCATGACTTTACTTATAAATAAAGTTCTTATAGTACACGTTAATGATTATACATACATTAACAATTCAGACTGTATACAAGATGCAGTTTGCAGGTATTTCAGGTTTATGACAATTTGCAGGGTTTATATCGTTTACAGTTTCTAGCATTCTCAGCTTACGTATCCATCATTTTCAATGTGTCTACATAATGTGTGGAAAGAGGACAAACATGAAAGTTTGTAAAGGCAAAGTATTTGCTTGTCTGGTAATACCTTGATATATCATTTTGGATACATCCAATGATTGAAGGGACCACCCTTACTGAGTGTGTGTATGGCAGCAAGAGCAACTGTCTGTCCCATGTAGGCCAAAACAATTCATGCTCAGACAACCGTAAAACATGATAAATTGTATACCGCTAGTTACTTCTAGTTGAACTAACCTTTTACCGTCTTGTCTTGTCTGAGGGATCGTGCAACTTTTCCATCTGAAAGACAAATTGAGTTCAATAGAGGAGGATACATTGATCCATATCAATGATATATTATTATTGATAAAGATAAATTGGATATGGTGTAAACATGTGTTAACTGAATAATTCAATACATGTATTCAATCATAGAATATATTCTGAATATTTCTTTACATTGGTGTTGTTAACTGCATTGAAATATATTCGCTTTGAATTTATTAAGAAATGCAAAGTAAATTTGTCTAAAGAAGATAAAATAAATTGTTTATCAGAGAGTCTAACGTGACCCTGTCTACACTGATCGTGACTAATAAAGTGACTCCAAATAGAATTGCTTAGCCGAGATGAGAATAGCAGACCATGATTAGGGGAGATTGACATTCAATTTCGTGCTTATTACCAATACAGAATCTACTATGGATTGGCTGCTCTCTCAAAGACTCTAAAAGAGCATTTTATCAAGTTTCTGTAATGGGTGTCTTTCATTAGGGTCCCCATCGTACACTGGCGGTAGATTATGCGCATGCCTTTTTATCATATTATTCGTGTTTGGCCATAGCCAAAAATCCTAATGTAAGGGATGTAACAAGTCACTAATGGATTATTTGAATTGAACTAAGATGAAGAAGAGAGAAGTGTAAGCAATCGAAGGCCATCTTGAATAAACAATGACAATGAATTAGAAAGCTTAAGATTCTTTGTTTACATTATCACTAGGAACATTGATGCGATTCATTTTACCCAATTCAGATTATGCAATAAAACATTACTAGAATTAAAAAAAATTCTGGAATTGTGAAATGATATTATATATCAAAGAATAGTTTTGAGTCGTGTCTAAGATGATTCAGAATTTACAACATTCAGAAGTTAGAACCAAGATAAATTACACTTTACAACAAAGACAGAGAAAAGGAGCTGATCTTGACCTTGGACACCAATTTTTGGTTGCCAAAACGTCACTGTCAGTAAATTAGGATTGAAAACCATTTTAGAAAATCACTTTAAAATGATAAACGCTAAACTATGCTACTAATTGTACTTTGTACTTCGTTACCAGATAAAACAATAGAGTTGTACAATATTCAGTAGTGGGCAGCATTTGTTAATGAAATATGCTTCTTAAGTCTCTAATGTTCAATTCGTAGTTTCTGATTTGGAGAATTGGGAGAATTGATGGAGATTTGGATCATTGATTTGCTGTTTATGCACACGTACTCTAGCTTGAAGATTGCTAGTTTCTACAATATAAGTGAGATTACATTTAAAACAGAGGATTACGTAAATTACATTTTTAGATTTGCAATTCATGTTGTGTTTAACAATAAATATTGCTCATTTTCAAATTGGAATTGTTAACCTTCCATAATAATGTGTCAGGTATCACATTTCTTAACTTAACAGCTTCAGCTTGATTGTCATTATTGTTGAAGTTTGCTCTAGTGAGTATTTTATTCAGGTTATTTGGTTGTCGTTTGCTTTTAATTATAGTGGTTTTATTAAGCATAACTTTAAGCTTTTTGTCTTATGTAAGTATGTCTAAGTTGTCTCGTATTGTTGGGGTTATTGGTAGTAACAGATGTTATAGTACGTTTAGGTACTATTTTTTTCTGTGGGCGTTGGCAATTCAGAAATGTGGTTGGATGCTTTTTCAATACCTGTGTCAGTCAAATTTGGTGGAAAGGCTCGTTTTAGCAGAGCAAAATTTAACTCTTCAAACCTAGTTCAAGTATTATATATAAATAAAAAAAACAGAGGCTGAAAATATTTTGGATTCCCGACCAGTTTCACACTATTCAGTGATCATCATGGGATCTTAATGACGTTGTCTTTCTATGACGTCACAGTACGAAAGGCGCATACGTCAAACAATGCGAAATATGTGACGTCATATGTGTACATATATATATAAGACGAAATACGTGTACAGTATCAAGTATTAGCATGATATCTACAGCAAGTGTCGTCTCAAGTATCTTGTTTTCTTATATCTTAATCTGCATAAATATATTTAAATTTATCATGAATAATTGAAACTGACAAATGAGTGTGTGTGTTAATGCCATTTAACGGCTTGGTAGTCTACAATCTACTCTTGCACACCCTAAATGTCTGCCCTTTTCTCGTTTAAAAATATCATTTGTTATATCGTCGTTTATGGAGCAGAAATTTTAATCACAAACTTACGTTAAAAGACAAATTTAGATACATGCAATTTAACAACATCCGAATAAATTACATGTTTATGTATACTATAATAATAATTATCCGGAATAATGTGTTCCTTTAGCGACAAAAATAGGTTTTAATCTTTTCCTAATCAATGTTATACACTCAATACCATTTGATGCTAATAACCATCTATTCTGCGATTGTTACTAAACAAAACCCTTTATTTTTATTTCTAGTTTCATTACCTGTATCACATCTACCTGGTGTTAGTTTAGCCTGCTCTCTACGAAAATAACCATTGAAAGAAAAACTGTCGGAGTCCAACTAACACTGTCTTTGTCAACGTGGTGATTGGTAGGCGGCAATGGACGAGAAAACACACAATGTGGGATGATTAAGTAATGTAGGATATATCTACATAGCTGACAAAGGAGTGCAGGAATAGATACAATTGTGTTTGAAGAGAAGCTGAGCTTAACTCAGGTGAGAGCTACAAACCACACTCGATAGGCACAAACATATAATTTGCTTCGCAATAAGCAACATATACATATATGTTCATGAAATATTGTCATCGGTTATTAGCATTTTCCATGGTTTTCTAATTTCTAATCATTTTGTAGTTTTCCTTTTTATACTTCCCTAATATGTTTGACATTTATTTATATTTTTTATTTGTTAGTTTTTAGAGTGTCTTTTTATTTAATCTTAAATACAAACTAAAATGACAATGATTTATGACTTACTTTATTTAATCATGTTAAACTGCTTTGTACCATGTTCAACTAGTTTCGTTTTTCTAGTTTCAGTTCCAATTAAGATACTAGAGGTCAGTGAAGAATGTTGGACAAATGGTTTCTGGTTGTGCGGAAATGAGTTTGTCAATTTATATCACAATTTCGAAAACTTATTGAGAACCACCAAGTTTCACATGACATAGATATGACCACTGCGTATTGTTATACTCAGAAAATATATCTATTATGTTCATCTTATAATTCCTGCTCTGGAAGAAAACGTGCTGCTTTAACATGCTACTCAAAGAGGAAATGCAAACATGCAATTTTACGCTATACATGACATATTAGTTGCTGTGAAATTTGGCCACAAATAGTTGGTAATGATATTGAAAACTATTGAGAACCACTAACGGCCTAAATACATAATAAAAATTTCACAGTAAGTACTTAATATGACATAAGACAGCTAGCATTGTTAGACTGTTGCTGCCGTAACATGTTGTTCAAAGAGAAAAGTGGAAACATGAATTTTTATGCTAAAAATTGACATGGCAATTGTTTGGTTAAAAAGATCCAGTCGTCTGACTGATATATTTCTGAGCACAGCGTATTATCTGCCCATTCCAGGTCTCGTTGTTGTACCGAGTGACAGTGGTTACATTGGGTTCATTGCCATTGGATAGGATTTTACGGCAAAAAGTAAATATAGAAGTATTATTCTTCGATGTAAAACATTTCATTTCTATTTAATTTACCTTTCTGTACCTAAACGTATTAATAATGTTTGATTTATTTAAAAATTGATATAACATCTAGATTTTCGAGAACTGCACATTAAATAACTGGTCTGAGAATGATTGAATGCGTAAATAGGATGGTTTTATATCTCAGATGATTTGCTAATGTAATCATACCCAAACAGTGAATTAGTTAAATTAGGATTAGGGCACACGTGTGTTTCTTTTCTAAGAACAAGTTTTGTTTGTTTCAAAATTTAATAATTGAAACAAAAAAGTAAGTGTAAACCAGTGTAGTTTTTTAAACGAATATAACTAGGTGAACTATTACAATTTCACCATTTCCTTTCCTAATTCAGAAAATAAAGACATTTGAGATCTCTTGAATAACGATAAATTGCTTTCCAAAGATACATTTAACAACGACATCAATCCCTTTCTCAAATCAGAAACAATTTCAAGGCACTCGACAGTTTCAGTTCAATAGAAGTAGACAATTTATTGCTTTCCAAAGATACTTACGACACAAAATCTCTTTCAAATCTTTCCAGAGATGCCTAATGGTTTCTACTTATCCATCAGAAAGCTCACACAATCTCTGAAGAAATTCACGGTTTCCGACTCAAGTTCTCATAAATCCTCTGGGATGTTTGGTATTAGATTGGCATTAAAGGAACAATACGACCAGAGGACAAACACATGTTTAAAGAAAACGTCAAACGACAACTACCTCATTACAATGAATCTGACCTTTCGTTAAAGGTATGACTACTACTAAATATAATAAAATCAAACAAAATTGCAAGTTTGTGCTAATTTCGAAAACACTCTACTTGAATAATTATAAAACTGATAACCAACAATCATAATTTTGATGAGGCCTTTGTCATTTTTCTGAACTGCCTCTGGATTTCTACAATATGTAGACTATCAAGGTCCATGTATAAGTTCACTATTTACTGATTATCTGTCTATGACGGAGTCTTTAATGACCTTACCAATTCAAGATTTATTATTTTAAACATAGTTTCGCAAAATGGTCTTCATGTTTTAGTGCTATTACGATTGGTAATGATTTTGATATCAAATTGAATACCTTCATAAACGTGTTGTAAACTTGTTCCTCAAGTACAGTAAAACATTGAATTTTGACTAAAAGAAATACTATCGATTGACCGTTCTCCAAGTGACCTCTGTTAAATTTCAATGCCACAATTCCTCGCTAAAATCAGACATCGCTACATTGCTGCGAAGGGATATGTGCTTTCATTGTCTGCTGTACAGTTCGTCGAAGAGTCCTGTATATGTGCAATCTTCACTGATTGTGTTTCTTTATGACATGATTACCAATTCAGGATCCAATATTTAAAAACTTTGATATTTTTTAGTGCTAATTTGAATGGTAATATAATGTTGATATCAATTATTTAAATACCTTTATAAACGTGTTTTAAACTAGTTCTTCAAGTTCATTTAAAGCATTTAATTTCTTCACTGTACACATTACAATATTGACTATAAGAAATATTCCCGCTATTGATTGACCGTTCTCCTAATGACCTCTGTTAAATTTCAATGCCACAATTTCTCGTTAAAATCACACATCTCTCCATTGCTCTGAAGGGAGATGTGCTTAAAGTGTTTGGTGTACAGTCCATCGTAGATGTGGAGATCCGCTCTACAAACCAAAAATGACACTAAGAGGTTAAGGACTCCATTTTTAGCGTCTTTGATGTCTGTCTAAGTGAGCGAATATCAATCCAAAACATCGGACAAACTACATCACGTTATGGCGTTTTAACCAGCAGTTCAATCAGACTTCAAAGCAGATATCGATATATCAATTCATTTTCAGAAGAGGATGATTGGCATAGTTAATTAAATGGGAGGTTGTTAAGTATAATGATGACAAATTCTTTATCTCTTAGCATTTTTGAATAAAAATATACTATACGGGATAGAATATTAGATTAGACAAAGATGGCAACCTCTGTTGTGTAAAATGGCCAATCTTTCCTTGAGGGAAATATGTCAAAGTTGACTTTTACAGGCCTTTGATAAACATAATGAAATGTCATCAACGTTGACACACATTAGTATCGTCTCATCACACTGGTTATTTATTTGATGCAGGTGCGGGAAGGAATCGAATCTGTTTCTGCTATCTGAGCTAATCTGAGCCAGAGAAAATGTCTTACTGTAAGCTCACGAGGATAATCAGTCGGGAGAACTTCCTGTTATTACCCACATGGACAGATGGACACAGAGTAATTTGTTTACTGTAATTAGCTGGGGAATATACACATTTTTCTGAACGTTGATAAATGTTTTCATTGGTTAAAATTTACGTGTCTGCACTATTTCTGTCATCTTTTAAACTTTTCCCGACAGAGAACCTGCAAACACGTTTTATTTGTTTGCTCTAATTGTGTTTAGCGTTTTCGTACATGTTTCAATGTATGATAGTTTGGAATAATTAGTTAAATTTAGCAAAAAAGACTGGCGATTAACTTGGTTCTGTTAAAATGCAATCACATCATAGACGCGAGCGCCTATGATGTTAAACTCCCTAATGTTTATGATGGAGGCGATTTTTAACTTTACCTAAACCAAATAAAATGTCCCTCCATACTGTGTTGTGAATTATAGTGAAATTATGAACGCTTTTACTGTGTTTTTTTTATTGCCATTCATTCTTTGTTACTGTGTCATTCAATTCAGTGAACTGTTACATCAAAGACGAGGTCATTGCTAATAAGATGGTAAATACATTTCAGTAATGTGAGTAAAAGTATTCTTAATATTTAATTAATCTAAATAATTAAATTTCGAGGCATGTTGGTTAAAGGTTTCTTTCAAAGTACATGTCAAATATGACTTTCCCTTTTATAAAAAAAAGTGTGTTTTAAACTGTCCCATGTCTATATATCGACACCAATTGTTACATTCTTGAAATGTTCCCCGAGCAAGTATCTTAACAGAATACAATCACTCTTTACACTGGACGTGACAAGAGAGACTTGTTGCGATCTATTGAGACGTATTCATCTGAAACTACATACTTGCTAAAAGTTGATACAGTAATAATTGATGATGGGATGCTATTGTTAAATGATTTGGAATAATAACACGAATCAAATATGTTTGAACTACAACTGTTGCAAAAAAGCTCACAATTACTTACACCACATGTTTGTTAAAAGTCCGCGAACTTGGTATTTAATGGTGTTTGACATACTTTGTAAAATATTTGTATAGGGTAAGAACATTTGAAACTAGCTTTCTCTTGTACCTAAGTATATGCATAACATGTTTTATCAGATCAGTTGATCCCATCCCTCACAAATTACATGCCAAAACTATGGTTCTGCTGAACCTTCTCCACTGTTGCAGACTGAGAAAATATACTGGGGAAAATTTTCAACGCTATTTAATTTTTTTCTGAACGTCCAACAATGCAACAGCTTTTATCTTACTCAGTTTTCACAATAAAACACTTTAGAAACACTTATTAGGCACCAATAGATCATCATTGCGACCTTATCTGCACCGCCTTGGAGACGTCGTGTCTGAAATGGGGTGTTTAGCACTAACTGAATTGTACTATGCCAACATTGTTGAGGTGCCGTTGTTCTTTTGCAGGAAATGTTCAATAGAAACATGAATACAGCTCACTTGCTAAACAATATATGCAATTCTAACACCCTGGAAAACGTGCTAGAAAAAGTTTCTAAATGTATGCTATGTTCTATGACTGATTATATAAGCTTATTGCCTCATTTATCACCACACCATTATTGCATTTACACAGTTCTCAGTACGGAGCTGCAGTCGCTTTATCTGTCAATCACATATATGGACTCACTTGTTTGAATGAAATAAAATGCATTATTTATAACTGTCAGTATCATATCAACCATCCGCTGTGAAGTTAGTGTCTGGTCTCATATTATCCCTCAGTTTCTTTTTTAATGAACTAAATATGATTTAACAGAGCATATGGATTGGCAATGACGATGCGTTCATGCCATGTGTTTAGTGTGTCAGTACTTGAACTTTTGGCAACAATATAAAAGGATTATATCAGGTTAGTAATTATATAAGCCATACGGTGTACTATACATAAACCAAATTCATTTATCAAAGTTAGCAATGTCCATAGTACACTAGCTCCACTGGTTTCAAAAGTGGTGTACTAGTCCTATATGTGTGGGTATGTCATATTTCATATTAGTTCAGGTTGGTGTGTGTTTGGATGTAACATTTGATTGGCATTGACATGACCATTTTCATCATTGCAAGGATTTCAGTAAAAAAAACGATAATATTTGATGACCATAAGTTTACTTAAGCCACAATCACCAAAAGCAAGCCAAATTAATTCCTTTCTGTAGAAATATCTATTTAGGAATTCGTCTATCTCCACTTCATTACCCCTTCAGTCAAGTGTTGAAATGTCTTCTTGCACTGACACGTTCCCCGATCAAGAACTATATATATATATATATATATATATATATATATATATATATATATATATATATTTATATATATATATTTATATATATATATATTTATATATATATATATATATATATATATATATATATATATATATATATATATATATATATATATATATATATATATATATATATATATATATATATATATATATATATATATATATATATAAAATCTTCACCTGCAGTAATGGTGCCTCTGCTCAAAGATAAACTACCGGGCAAAAGAAAGGTTTCACCTCATTTGATTTTATCATATGTATGATTTTCAATTGCAAATATCTCAAGTTTTCGATGTCATAATCCAAAACTGATAAGTACAGGTGTTTAGTTAGCAGTCAAAGAATACGTAAACATGTTTTTTAATTATTTTTTTAAAAATGAAATTTTAAATTCAATTTTGTTTTTAAATTATGTTTGATGATACACACCTGTTCATCGACATATAAGACATATACTGTGTGAAAATAAATAATTGTGCCTGATTCTACACACATTTACAACATTTTAAACAGGGTAGGGGTCATGTTGGTGTTAATTTCATTCTTAACCCTGTCTTCATTACAAAAATATATTTGAACTAAAATGTAACCACAGTCACCAACAAAGTCATTCAAACTACTGCAGATAAGTATTATTGTATCGTGCCATAGTCAAATACATCTGATTTCTTTTAAATATTGAATTAATCGAAACAAACTTAGGTGAAACCTTTCTTTTGCCCGGTAGTTTATAATCTTATGGGGAAGTTTATTAAAGATATAACTTAGTCTTGGAAGAATCGATTTTAGAAGATTAATGTGAATATTTGGGGAAATGCTTTAAACTAAATGCATGGTGTAAAATTTAGAAATTTTGAAATAGTAATTGAAGTAAATGATCAAACTTGTCTTGTTTTTAAAACACTGGTCGGACAATGTTGTTAAATGATGGCAATTATAATTTTTTAAACACAATATTTCTCGAAATGAAGTACTTTGATCATAGCACATCACCGCTATTGTAAAAAAAATCAAAGTCGAACAAATTATATATTATATACATACACATAATTGATGGTCAATCCCCTGTTACTATAAACAGGGTATAAGCACGAGTTCCAAACAACAGGTTGTCCTAACATTTAGCTATCATAGCCTACATCATTTTTACGCCAATGCATTTACCTTTTGATTAAGTTGTAAACGAAAACAATTGGTGGATATTTTCAATTATATGCATTTTCAAACCTTGACATACTGGTGTAACGTGAATCTTGGAAAATGTTCTAAATAATCTCCTGTCATCTAGAAAGTGATTCAGTCTTAACGTCTGAATGATTCGATAAATGTGTTCAATCATAAAAGATATTCCAAATATTTGTTTACATTAGTGCTGTTTGATAATCTCATTGAAATATACTCACTTTGAATTTATCACGAAGTGCAAAGTACATTTGCACCCAATTGATAAAATAAGATAAATGGCATTGTTTACCAAGTACCATATCCGTTCCCATTTGTTTAATATATATGTTTTATTCACCTAATTTTCAGGGAGATTCTATTAACGTGACCCAGTCTACTCTGATCGTGACTGATAAAGTGCCTCCAAATTGAATTGCTTAGCCGAGATGAGAATAGCAGACCATGATTAGGAGAGAATGAGATGAAATGTTCAGGACTGTTACCACAACAGTATCTACTATGGATTGGCTGCTCACTCAAAACTCAAAACAAGCATTTTTATCAAGTATCCGTAATGTGTGTCTTTCATTAAAGTCTCCATCATATGGTGATATAATAAAATCATATAGATTATAAACATGCCTTTTTATCATATTATTTGGTTTTGGCCATAGTCACAAAACCGAATGTAAGAGATGTAACAAGTCCATAATCACCAATGGAGTATTTGAATTGAATTGAGAAGAAATAGAGATAAGCGTAAGCAATCAAAGATAATCTTGAATAAACAATGACGATGAATAAAAAACATAAGATTCTTTCTTTACATTAACAATAAGGAAATGGATGTCATTCATTTTATCCTAAATTTTCTGAAATTGTCAAATGGTATTATATATCAAAGAATAGAAAAGTTCAGAAATTACAACCGAGATAAATTTACACTTTGCAACAAAGACAGAAATAAGGAGCTGATCTTAATATAATCTAGCTACCTAGATCTACACGTTGGAGATGAGTTGAGAGTTGAGAAGAGTTGGTTTGTACACCACAAAGTCACTGTCAGTAAATTAGGCTTGTATACCATTTTAGAAAATGTCTTTAAAATCATAAATGCTAAAATATGCTTTGTTGCAATATATACAAAAGACATTTTAGTAAATTTGACTCAAAAAGCAAAACAAATTATCCTTCCTAAGTGTGCATACATGTCACCAGTGTCCATTGTGCAACTGCAACAAGTGATTAGTGTTGAGACTAAACCCTTACAAACGCGTCTTTTCAAAACAACTTGTCCCTTGCAAATTAGTCTTGCCAATTTTCCATGGTAAATTAATCATACAATATATAGAAAGACAACGTCATAAAGATCCCATGATGCGTTTGTTACTTTTGGTAATAATATTTTGATCAACCATATCATCTTATCAGCAAAGAAATACATCAATTTATGTAATATAAAGAATTCGCTATTGAATTTCAGCAATTATTTAAATATTTTAAAGGACATTTATAAAGTTGAAAAATTCATTTTCAAAAGAAATGATGAAATGTATAAATTTGAGAATAAATGGAAACTTTTAGTTAACAAATTTAATTAATAATATCTCCATAGCTCTATGCTCATAATTACATTTGTATAATCAACTGCAGATGTATTTTGTTGTACCATCTCTTTGAACTCTGTTGTACTCTGTATTATGTACTTTGTATTTGTATGATACCCTTGGGAACAAATAAAAAAAATACAAAAATATATATATATATAAAAAGATCCCATGATGCATAACTCAAACAATGCGTCATCTGTGACGTCATATGTGTACATTCATCACATACATATTATAAGCAGTTTGGAAACATTTAACTGTGCAGCATTACAAGGTATTTATGCTGTTTAATCGTGGTTTAAAGACTGTGATGAAATAGTTTTCTTTGATTTTTCTCTTTTTATCGCTGTTTGACATGGGAATATTTTAAAATTTGGAGTTTTATTCCCGGCGCATCTATCTATATGTCCACTTAGTGGAATGTAGCGGCAGGAGGGGTCCCTTATTAGTTGTTTGTGGACCCTCACTCTTGATCTGAGTGTATCTCCCGTTTGTCCAATATAATCCTCGCCACATCCACTGCATTTGATAACATATATTAAATTTTGTGACGCATGTCATGCTCTTAGGTACTTGGAATAAATGGCCACTTATGAAAGTATGTTCTTTTCCTTGTAATAAATAAGGGCAAGTACCACAATTTGGTCGTTCACGCCTACTAATTGATTTGTCATCCTGGCTTGACTGATCAAATTTAGCCCAAGTCAATATTTGTTTTAAACTCCGGCTCTGCCTTTAATTTTGATAAGGGATACATGTGAAAGTTTATCTTTTAAGGTATGACACTTCTGTAAGGGTTGCAGCGTTTTTTTTAGTTTGAAGAATATTTCAGGATTTCTAGGGTTAAATGTGGATACCCTTTCGTGTACTTTTTATTTTATTTTAAGGAGATCTTTTTGGCCTTGCAAAGGGCGTCATCAATGATTTACCTTGGATAGTGTCTCTGTAGTAATAGATCTTTTAGTTCATTAAGTCTATATTCTACGCGATCTGAATTTGAAACTGTCATGCGTATTCTTCTAGTTAATGTATATGGGACACTGTGTTTGTATGTCTTGGATGACAGGGGTCTCCACTTATTTATTATAACCGAAATGAGAACACTCAAACACTGTAACAATGTTCCAATGCCAAGATCTCAAGACAAAAGGAATTAACTCTTTTGACGAAATTTCATTTTTCTGATATTTCCCTTATTTGGTACTTTAAAGTGGAGAAATAGCAAATTCTCAAGGACACTATTCACAAAAAGACATCATGTAGCTACATGTTTTACCAAAAAAATAATCGAAACTGGCAAGTTACGTTGTTTAAATAACATTTCATTGCCATAACTATTAGGGGGTGTCAACCTTTTTCACCATGCGTATATTACAATAATATCTACAACAAGTGTCGTCTGAAGTATCTTGTTTTCCTATATCTATATCTGCATAAATATATTTTAAAATTGTATCATGCACATTTAAAACTGACAAATTAGGGTGCGTGTTAACGCCATTTAACGGCTTGGTAGTCTAATGTTATCTAGTCCTGCACAACACTAATGTAAAGTCTGCCCTATTTCTGGTTTAAAAGGATCATTTGGTAAAGTGTCGCGTATGCAGTGGAAAGATTAATCCCAATTTTTTTTTTAGATACATACAATTTGACAACACCCGAATTCATTGAATGTTTATGGAATGTTTATTATCCGGAATAATGTGTCCCCTTTCGCGAAATTTAAAAAAAAAATCTTTTCCTAATCAAAGTTATACACAAACTACACAAACATCTATATTTACAAATATATCATTATTTGATGCTAACAACCTAAGCTGCTACTGTTTATTTTTCTTTCTTGTTTCATAACCTGTATTAGATCTACCTGGTGTTAGTGAAGCCTGCTCACTACGAAAATAACGATTGAAAGAAAAACTGTCCGAGTTTAACTAACACTATCATTGTCAACGTGGTGATTGGTAGACGACAATGGAAAGGAAAACATACAATGTGGGATGATTAAGTAATGTAGGATAAAACTACATAAACTCAAGGGCAAAAGAAACACTGGTTTGACAAACTTGCGGATCCAAACCTAGAATCATGATTCGATTAGATAAATAATAAAAACATTCTCACAAACGCAACAATCATTTCTGAAGGATGATTGCAGGTCTGCAGAACGATGTTTTGGTGAAATGCTGTTTTTCAACCTTTTCCATTAAGATGCATTCGGAAAAATTCGTGCTAGAATCAAGTATAAATTGTGCAAAGAAACCTTCCTTAGCATAGCATCGATTAGATATTACCAAAAAGTATGCCATGTTTAACACCTGAGCAGCGAAAAAGAGAGAGCCATTGGGATGTTGCACGCCGGTTTAACTCAGGGCAGAGTTGCTGAAATAATGAACTGCCACATAACCACAATCGAGAGATTGGTGAAATGTCTCAGGGGTACTGGGAGGACATCAGACAAACCACGAAGCAGAAGACCACGGGTAACTACGGCAAACGAAGGCCGCTATTTCCGTATGTTTCACCTACCTTATAGATTACATATTTTATTACTGTGACGTCATCAGCAAGAACTGCTTTTCAACACACCGTCAGCAGCAGGACCGTAGCCAGACGGTATCAGAGCTTATCGACCCCTGAGAGGATTGACCGTGACCCGACAACATCGTCTCAACAGAATGAGGTGGGCCCGTACTGTGGAGCAATGGCAACGACGATATTGAGACAGTGTTCTCGTTACTAAAGACAGCAGGTTCCAGGAGTTAAGTGTTGACGGCCGAACGCGAGTTTACCGGCGTAGAGCGGAACGTACGTGACGTTGTTGCGTTCAAGAAGTGCAACCCAATGGCTGTGGCAGTGTCATGATTTTGGGTGCTAATTGTTGTGACACCAAGACTGATCTTGTGATTATAAACAGTAAATTGAATTCTGACAGCTATCAACCAGGTCCTGACCCCAGTCGTAGTTCCATTCCTTCAGAACAACCCACGAAAGCTGCTTCAACAGGACAATACCACTCCACATACTGTACGTGTAACAATAGACTTTTTAAATGCCAACAACATACACATTGTCCCGTGGCCAACCCGATCCCCTGATCTAAGTCCCATTGGAGACAGATTTGGCAACGTCAGAACCCTCTACGCAACAGGCACTGCAAGAGGAATGGCGTCGTATAATATTGATGTGACTATTAGACATTTTCCAAACTGAAAACGATTGTTTTGACTATTGAATAAAATCGCATTTGTTTGGATACCGTTTCGTTTGTTTTCTTTAAATCAGAAAATATGAACCCAGCGTGTCTTTGCCAATGAGTTTACTTGACAAAGGAGTTCAAGAATAGATACAATTGTGTTTGAAGTGGGGCATAGTTTAACATGGCTGAAACCTACAAACCTCACTAGATGGACGTACACATACAATTTACTTTTGACACCTCGTCGCAATAAGCATCGTATATATTATAATGAAATATTGTCATGGGTTTCAACGTTTTCCATGACTTTCAAATTTCTAATCATTTTTAATTTTCGCTTTTTATACTTATCTTATATGCTTGACATTAATTTTATTTATATTTATGTTTGTTTAGTTTTCAGAGCGTCTTTTTATTTAATCTTAAAAACAAACTTAAACCACATTGGTTTATGACTTACTTATCAAATGATGTTAAACTGCTTTGCACCATGTTCAGCTAGTCACGTTTGCCAGTTTCAGTTCAATATTAAGAGACTAGAGATCAGTGACGAATGCTGGAAAAATAAATTCTGGTTGGGTTGAAATTAGTATGTAAATTTATATTAGAATTAGAATAATTTTTGAGAACCACCCAGCTGCCCAAATACATAATAAAAGTTTCACAGTAAGTACTCAATATGACATAAGACAGCTAGCATTGTCCTGCTAAAACATATACCTATTATGTTCATCATATAGTTCCTGTTCTGGTACAAAACTTGCTGCTTAATTAACATGCTGATCAAAGAGAAAATGGAAACTTGCATTCTTACCCTATACATTGACATATTAGTTGCTGTAAAATTTTGTTACAAACTCTTGGATGATATAACCGCTGTAGGAAGTGAGAATGCCCAGGTATGTGTAAAACTGCAACAACAAACAAAATTGAAAATGAAATGATTAAAATGGTAAGGTTTTGTAGATGAAGAATTATGATGTATTATATGTTTGTGAGATACTGACTTGAACTTATATAGTTAACTTAAACTAGTTATACTGCTTGAGTATGTTGCTTGTTTGCAGTGATAGTGCTTCGGTGAACAACCAAGGTGAAAATAAAAATACCCCAATGCAAGATACAGAGTACAGTGACAAAATGGGTGCCGACACAGATGCCAAGTAAACACATCATGATCCGAATACAAGTCCAATGGTGAAAAAGACGATTCACAAACATTTACATACAATGTAAAATAAAGTTTACATCACATTTACATAAACATTGAAAGATTGACGGCATGGTAACTCAAATTGATGTTTGAGCATAAATAATATATATGTCTGTAAGGGGATGGAGGTGGGTGTTGATTCTGAGCGAAGGAATTGACTGTAGACCAAAAACAGGGCGCTGCTAACCGAAACTGGAATGATATTAGTGGAAGGAACTTCCGGATAAATGAGATGATTTGATTGGTTGGCAGGTTTGCTAAACCAAGGAAGGTAACTCGAGTGGAACTAGGCCCCAAGTTGGTAAAGAGTGAGGTTAAAAACGAAAGGGGTACTGGTTGAAGGATTTGACTTAGGGAAGTTAATGTATATGCCCTTGTTTACGTAAGTACGATATACTTTAAATAAATTACGTTTAATTTGGTTGTTTGTTTAAACTGTCGTTTGGTCTACAATACAATATGATTTGACTTAATTTACTACGTTGCCGACACAAAGTTCACAAAGTAGATAGAAAAAATATAACAGCAAGCATATTACAGGTACTCGTATAAGAGAATGAACATAGCATAACCGACAGTAAGTTATAAGACCACGTTTAATTATCATTATAAACCTGCTTAGCCATTGTAAGCTTTTATTAATTTGAAGCATTGGCGAACATATTAATTTAGGGAGCAAAGCAGGTGGATTTGGGGTTGGGATACAGTCGTTGTACTCAAAAGCCATTAAAGAATTTTGGTATGTTGTGCCTTTTTGGGTTTTCAACTTTATGGAAGTTTTCATTTTAGTGGTTTGGACGGATATGAACAGAACTCGAAAATCATTAGACCAAGCTTAACCAAACTTGGTATATTAACTAATGATCTCACATGGTTGTGCTTATAGGGTTTTCAGGAATTTTTCATTTAGCAATGTTTCCAGTGCAGAACTCGAAAACCAGTAGGCCTAGCTTAATGAAACTTAGTATACTGACTTATCATTACATGAGTTTTATAAGAACTGGATACCTCGCCAAGGCTCGCAAAATACAATATTTATACCTAATGTAGAATATTGACCATCCCAACACATGCTCATGATAACCTCTATAGATCTAAAAATGACTTAATCAAACGAAGCAGAGACATGTTATGTTAGTTATATAGATAAATGTTCTGTACGCAGTGAAAGTAATACTAGACGCAAGTTCCTGCTAACTCTTATTAATTACTAAGATAGACATAAATGCATTTTCACTATACTGAACAAAATAGAAGATACTATTGAAGAACCTTAAGCTAAATTAATATTTTAAATATTGAGGCGGAATTTTTTAGGCTGTTTTTGTTGATTAAATCCTTTTAATTTTCGAAAACTTGATTTGGGCGAATCCGCTCAATACTTAAAACAAGTGGTAGACAAGCCTGAATGAAATATTTATCTATAACGAATCAAACATATATTACAAGGTGCCATTAAAATGACCATTTTCTTAATTAAATAACAATTTAAATGAACTTAATGATGGGTTTTGAGCTACAAGATGTTTAGTTCATGTTTAAATAACAACAAGAAAGCATACATTTATCAATGCTTTAACTTATCATTACTACAGCAACACAGCTAAAAAAAGTCTTCTTTGATATACTCAGAACACAGGCCACGTTACATTCCCATTACAATATGCTTCATTAGGTTCGTGTTGCAAATCATTACAAACTCCAAACAAATAATGTATTCTCCCATAGCATGATGTGCCCTTTTGTTGTGATTCACTCTGAAAGCTATTAATAACATTATATAGCTATACTCTCTAATATACAACGTAGTTATACCGAGTGAAAATGGTTATATTGTGTCAGTTGGATATGATTTTAAGGCAATTTAAAAAGTAGATGAATTCATTAAATCATATAAAACATTTCATTTCTATTCCATTCGTAATAAATTATTGTATTTCTGCACCTAAACGTATTTACAATGTTTGATTTATTTTAAATGTTTTATAACATCTTGATATTGGAGACTTGCACATTAAATAACTGGTCTGAGAATGATTGAATGCGTAAATAGGAGGGTGTTATGTCCGGCTTTTATGCTCAGATCATTTGCTCAGGTAATCCCCAAACAATAAATTAGTTAAATTAAGGATTTGATCACGCCTGTGTTTCTGTTCTAAGAACTAGTTTTGTTTCTTTCAGGGTCTAATAATTGATCCAAACAGTAAGTGGAAACTATTACAACTTCACCAATTCCTTTCCTAATTCAGAAAATAACGACATTTCAGTTCTCTTGAAGAACGGTGAATTGCTTTCCAAAGATACATTTAAAAACGACACCAATCTCTTTCTCAAATGAGAAACAATTTCAAGACACTCTACAGTTTCAGTTCCCTAGAAGTAGACAATGTATTGCTTTCCAAAGATTCTTACAACACAAATCTCTTTGAGACCTTTCCAGGGATGCTTCATGCATATATGGTTTCTACTTAACCACCAGAAAGCTCACACAATCTCTGAAAAAAATCTTGGTTTCCGACTCATAAATCCTCTGGGATTTTATGGCATGAGACTGGTATTAAAGGAACACTCCTACCAGAGGACAAACGCAATTCAAAGAACGTTGTTAAAAACACAGCTGTCAAACGATTTACAACTTCCTCATTACAGTGAATCTAACCTTTCGTTGGAGGTATAAACACCCATACCAGGCTAGAAGTCATTACTTAATATTATAAAATCAAACAAAATTGCAAGTTTGTGATAATTAAAAAAACACTCTACTTTAATAATTGTAAAACTGGATACCAACAAACAGTCATAATTTTGATGAGCTCATTTTTTTCAACTGCCTCTTGATATCTTTAATACATAAGCTTATCAAGAGTCGTGTATATGGTCAATCTTTACTAATTATGAGTCTATATGACAAGATAGATGTCTGTGATAGTGTAATTAGCTTACCAATTCAGGATCCAATATTCAAAACATTGATCATTTTTAGTGCTAATTTGAATGGTAATATATTTTTTAAATCAATTATTTAAATACCTTCATAAACGTGTTTTAAACTTGTTCTTCAAGTTAATTTAAAGCATTTAATTTCTTCACTGTACACTTTATAATATTGACTAAAGAAATATTCGCTCTATTGAGGGGCGGGATAGTGCAGTTGTTAGCGCGTTCGGATTCGGATCAAGAAGTCCGGGTTCGAATCCCGCCAGGGGCACGGCAACGTTATCTGCAGTAGAGAACTGTTCTACATGAAGTAAGGTTTGGGTGCAATGCTTCACTGAATTTCAGCGTAGCACCACCCATGGTTCGCTAGTTCCAGTCGTTGCTCGCAGGTTTCACTGCAATGCATAGCTACATGGCGTTGCAGGCTTTCTCCCTGCCGTAATACTAGCAGCCGCGATATAAGAGGAAAACTCTTGAAAGCGGCGTTAAACCCCAACTCACCTAACCTCACTCTATTGATTGATCGTTCTCCTAATGACCTCTGTTAAATTTCAATGCCACAATTCCTCGTTAAAATCAGACATCTCTCCACTGCTCTGAAGGGATATGTGCTTTAAGTGTTTGGTGTACAGTTCATTGGAGATTTGGAGATCAACTCTACAAACCAAAAATAATAATAGAATGAGGTTACGGGCTGATACGGAATCTATGTTTAGCGTCTTTGATTGCTGTCTAAGTGAGAGAATATCAATCCAAAACATCGGGCAAACTATATTACAGAATGAAGTTCCAACCAGAAGTTCAATCAGATTAGTTATGCAATGAAGATAAACACTCAACGAAGTTTCTGTAAAGAGAAGAAATTTATTATGTGCGATATGAACGTATTTTTAATGTAGTTGAATATTTGGAGGAAAACCTTTGATGAAATATCTTCAAATAGTCGAGGCCATAAAAATCTAAAACGAGAGTCAAGCAAGTCCAACTTACCTTTTTTATTTCTATGTAAACTTTAACAAGTCACACATATTTTGCAATTGTAATTATTTCATTAAATGATAATGAATAATAAATATAATTAAACTTCATGCAATTACGAGATACAACACCTTAGAGTTTATTTGAGGATAACAGCAAATGACTTGAACAGATACATGTAGTAGCGCTTTTACCTATCATGACCACTGAAACATAGCTAATTAATAAGTCAAGTTTACTCAAATTATTTTTCCTTTGATATCCTCACAACAAAGACCTCGTTACATTCCATTACAATATTGCTACATTAATGTCTTGTTGCAAACCGGCACACACTACAAACAAATTATGTGAGCTCATCCAGCTTGATGAGCTTTTTGTTGTGATTCACCCTGAAAGGTATTAGTAACATTATATAGGGAAACTCACAAAGAGACAACCCAGTGAAAGTGGTCCATTGTCATTATAAATGGACAGGATATTAAGTCAATTTGACAGAAGTAGTCGTCTTTGATGTTCAGCGTTCATTCTTCACCTATTTGTTATAAGTTAGTCTTTATGTTTATGCAGCAACGCCTCATGACAACATCTGCTGAGCTAATAAATATTTCAAGTTTACTCTAATTATTTCTCCTCTGATTTTCTCAGAACAAGACTCCTTTACATTTCCATTACAATATACTACATTAGTTCCCTGTTGCAAACCAGTACACACTACAGGCAAATCATGTGTACTCCCACAGTATGCATGATGGGCTCTTTATTGTGATTCACTCTGAAAGGTATTAATCGCATTATACAGGAAACTCTCAACTGAGGGATAACGTTGAACCGACTGAAAGTGGTTATGATGTGTCCATTGTCATTATAAATGGACAGGACATTAAGGCATTTTTGCAGAAATAGTCATCTTTGATGTAAAATGTTTCATTCCTCAACTATTTGAAATAAGTTATTGCTTATGTCTACATAAACATCATTACAATGTTTTATTTATATTGCAAATTCATTTACAAGACATCTTCCTCTGATGCAAACTTGTTTTGAAAAATACAAATTAAGTCTAACAAAATTAAGATGTCAACAAACTATGCAAAGAAACACAAATGATATAAAATGTCTATAAGATGTATCTAAAATAAGAAACTGTTTTGTTTGTATCCATGATCATGGCGTGATTACAGATTACAGTCAAACGAGTATCGAGATTTTTTTCCCAGTACTTCAGTTCATCGTGTGTTTCAAATAAAACAGGACAGCTATTACGTTTTCCTTCTTACCACAGTAAGTAATAGTACCCACAGGAGAGATGTGACATGTGATGAGCTGGGTATGACAGATGGTTATTGTGGGAGTGCTGAAGTGTGTAGCCGTATAGACAGTTTGACAAATCACTCAGACTTATATTTCTAGTGTAATTAATGCAACCTTGCACTTATTCTTGGAAGACCAATTTCCTCGTGAACAGCAAGATAGAAATAATCCCTTCGATCGAATCAACACTGTATAAAATTATGTACTTATAATACTTAAAAAAGGAGAAATTTATTAGAAATGTGGACAAATAAAGTAGAAATCTCATGGAACTTCATTCAAAATCTCATTCAAGTCTCGTGGGCGAATCAAATTGGTAGATTATTTTGATCTGCCTATGATGTTATCAATCTAATATTACGAAATTGCTGAATAAAATATCATATGCTTGTCAATGTTCCAGAGCTTTTATAAGTGTATTCTCAATTTCCTTCCTGGACAATAAAGTCTGAAGGGCTGTTAAACCATGTCCAGGTGCATTAAGCTCATCACTTGATATCATCCAGCATCAACACGATGTTCTGTCCTTTATTTTAAACCGGAATAACTGTCAAGGAATAAAATCAGATTACAAAACAATTTAATAAATTTCAGTATTAACAGTACAGTTAAACACCACTTCCGTTGTTTAATTTAGCCTCTTTATAATCATGCCATTGCAAACAGAACCACTTGTTCTTGTTTGTGAATGACAGCTAAAACCTTATTATTCCAAATTAGGGGTATTAACGATTGATTGATTCTTTGGAACTGTCACTGCAGCCGCCTATTATAAAAAAAGAGTTTATGTTCATCTAATGGAAGATTTTGTTAATCTAAGTGAATGAGTTTTTACACGTTTGTTAATTAAGGAGATCATCCTATGCCACCAGACTATTTTAATCCATAATATGATTAACGACTGAGACCCGAAAGGCTCGTAAAGGTTAAAAATACACAACCAATGAAATTATTTAAGTTGAGCAATATTGGCATTCCCCGGGTGAAAAGACCAATGAATGATCATCGAATTAAAATCACATTTCATTGGTTGACAATGTATAAATACAAATAGTGAAGAGTAACTAGCTGGTAAGTTGTGGCTTATACACTCAATGAATAAGTCTTACAGACTAAAATATCCTGATGGTGTAGTGTTGATGAAGATAGAAAAATACGGTTTAGATGTAGATCAGTGGCACAGCGTGCTCACGTCAGCTTCATCCAGATCGGTGTTTGAATCCATACAGCCTCATACTATAATATTCTGTTGTTTCCCTGATGAGGACGAATAATACAATTACAAAGTGTTAAACCTGTAGTCGTCGGTGACAACACTGTATGAACCAATTGCACAGGCAAACGGTTTATCATTCAGATGCGGTTATATTGCCAACAACAAGGACTTTTTCTACATCCCATATAAGTTGACTGAACAATGAAATCATTGAAATCACAAAATCCCCAAAGCAATGTTTTAACGAAATAATTGTAATGTTATGTGTCTAATGATGAGTGAGGTTTTCAAGTTATATTTTTGACATACCGGTAGTAGTTTCACAGAAAGAAAACATACATTCTACAACTCTTCTGTCTTTTATACTTGATATTATTGACATTCAGCGCCTTCATTCTTGTCCGTTAAATGAATTAATTGCTTTAAGCTACATCATACCTTCGTCACATGTTTGCCTACATATGAATATGTGTTTTCAATTATTATCGCATTCTTCGCATTTCAGTTAAGTTATCCTGAAGCATTTCTGTTACTATAGAATAAATGTAACATATTTTTAAAAAAGATACGACATAGTTTCAGTAACAACAGAGTAATGACTAGATGCATTCATTTCATTTCAAGATTTTCAAAACAACTTGGTTTTCATTTGTTGTGTGAGTTGTTATTGGTGAACTCAGTGACCGGAAGTGATTTATTCTCTCGAGTCATGCATTGATTTATTGCAGTTTTAAGTGAATGTTCTTATTTGTTGATGATGGTTGTTATTAAATTACATGTTACAAATATGAGGAGATAGTTAAAGGCTTTAAAGAACATTCTTTATGCGGATAAAACATGTTAAAACAAAAAGTACTGTGGGATTGATAAAATTTAATTTTGAAATTGTACTTCTGTTGAAATATCATCATATTACTTGTTAAACGTACATTCCTTGTAAGACAGACATAATGTATTTGAAGTTTCTTATTGAAACGATTTACTTAAATATATATGGTATAATTCGCATTGTTTTATGGTGAAAGGAAAACTGAATATTCAAAAAGTGATCAATACTCAAGTACATGCAAATAATATTATTTCAACACATAAGTACACACTTCAACGAACAAATATATATCAGAGACTAAAAATGTTCAAATGAATTACTTAAATTAACTATTACATTTATTAAATCCGACGTTTCTTGTTGAAAGATTGAAAACATTAATTTTGAAACCTAGTTGAATTTAGAATATACACACCGTATTGATCTAGATCTAGAATTGGTTCATGTGGGTTACATTATAGGGATGCATATGAATTATTGCCATTGTAAGCAGATATAGATCTGAAAGATGAAAGTATTTGCAAATAACATTACGTTAATAAAAAAAATACAAATAAAATTTTCTAGAGAATAAATATCAAATACTAAAATAACTGTATTCACTACGAGAACAATAAAGCTTGAATCTATATCTGTCACGACCATAAATCATGCATCATGAGTGTAATTATTGTCTGAAAATACACAAAGTGCAGATATACGGACATGGTTAACTTGTAATGGTTAACTAAAGATTTGCTTCAATACATGTATTTTGCCAACGAGATTGAAATCAAACTGTGGTTCTTTGACTTTTCTGTAATTAAAATCTCACATCCATGCCAATGGCGTTGTTGAATACCTATAGCGTAAATCTTGTACAATATACATGTTTTCACTAACCACGTCTGTCTGTTTATTGAATGAACACCACAGTTATCGCCTTTAGGACAATCATCCATTTTTTTCATGTTGCCATCAGAAAAAATCACACAGTAATTATCCACATGAATTTATCTGGTTTTACTGTTACCTTCGCTTTCAGTTGGCTTAAACATATCCCTGTCACAGTTAGTAAGCCGATTGTAATAGCATACATGATACAAACATGTTTAATATGGTTGTGACAGTTTAAACTGTAAGGACACGTAAATTACAATCTTCCACAGTAATAATAATCAAGTGCTTATTCTCTTGTCTGGTTACAATTAGTTAGTGTATTGTAATATAATGAGTAAAAACATCTCTGCTTGTCACAATTGGTTATTCGTATATAATGTATACATTTTACCATAGTAATTATCTCTTTAATATGAATGTCACAGTGTACACAAACATGACAAGCAGCATCCGATCTTTCAGTTAAACAAACTCTTGCCTGGTCTTGACACCATTGGTCAGTGATTGTGATTGTAATATTACTAGATGATGTAATCCTGCGTCATAAGTATGTCAAACTATACATTGTAAAACGTAGCTCAGCTCTCTCAGTTTCACTGTGTCACATCCTAAAGTCTTGTCTCGCCAATCACGTGTAATATCGAGGGGACTTCTATCTTGGATTTCAGTATCACAGTGTGCTCATTTAGTACAATGATACCTAATGACATCACAAAGACATGTCAATAGCAATCGATATACCATTGAAATAAATTAATTTTGTCATGTTATATTTTTGTAATATTCAAATCCTGTTCCTCCCTTGATTCTCGTCTCAAGATGTAAGAGTTTCTCTCTGGCCATCTCACAGCGGTGTATTTTCCTTGGGCTGGGACTGAGCTGATAGTTGAATGATTCACATCGAGGATGTTTGGCACAGAGGACAGCACACTCCACTGCATTGTGGACCTGTTGAGAAATAAGTAACAGGGATATCATATTATACAGAATAAGAGAATATATATCACTTGATTGCATGAGACAAAGAACAAATATAGCAACATAAACTACCAGGCAAAAGAAAGTAAACACTTCTGGTGGTATTATATCATATGTATGATTTTCAAGTTTTCGATGCCATACTCTAAAACTGAAAAGTGAAGGCATTTAGTCAGCAGTCAAACAATACTTTTACAAGGATTTCTTTTTTTCAAATGAAAGTTTAAATTAAAAAAAATTTAAAAATTATTTTGGATAAAACACAACTGTTCATCGACATATAAGACATATTCTATGTGACAGTTAATACATATATAATATATACGAAACTAATGAATAATAAAAATGTACAATCACCCTGTTACAGTAAATGGGCACGTATTTTAGATTGTAAACTGTTAGATTGGAGAGTATGCAATATGATAGCTCACAAATATACTCACAGTACTGACTTAAAATGGCTGCAGTATAGAATTATTCATCACATTTTTCCTACTAATTGCTACCTATTCAGGATAAAGATATCGGAATCACCATTTTGCAGGTTTTTTAACATAGATTTAGATACTTTAGAACACATGTTTTTGTATTGTGATCCGATATCAATTATTTGGAAAAGTTTAGAAAAATGGCTTGAAACCGCTCAAATCTCTTTAAGATTTACAATTTCAAAGATAATGCTCGGAATCAAAGGAAGAAATAACAACCCCATTAACATTATTATTTTGCTTGTTAAACAAATAATATTAAAAAAAAAACAGTTACAAAATGAATGTATCAAATTTTAAGTAATAACTATGTATTAAGTCAAATTAAGCAGTACTACGACCTAATACAATACATTTATTTAGTTTCTGGTGAAAATGATGCATTTATTCAATTCTGGTCATCCTTTCATGTCTTATTGAACAATTGATTTATGTTCACCTCCTGTTAAACTTTATTCCTATATACTGTTTAAATGTGAATGAACATGTATGTATCTCTGTATGGCTTTAGGTCACTGTAACCTGTGTGTCGCATATGTGTATTTTGTTTATGCGCACTGTTGCCAAAAAACTGTACTATTTAAATGAAACTAGCAGATAGAACTTGAAAAATTCATTTATAAAACATTCATTTTATTGTTTTTGATTGACGAACTAATGCCAGTTAATCATATCATAACACTCTGTGGTAGAACCACAAGCATGTAAGATAAGGCAACATCTAACATAATAAAATCACTGGATTAAAAGAGCCAGAGTTGTGTATATCATAGGTATCTATTTGAGTTCATGTAAATATTTCACAATGACATATGTCGTTATTAATCTCCTACAATCCAATCATCTACAGTGTATATCGTTATTGACTGATACTGGTTCGATAGATTACGTGTCCTGTTGATGAATATCACATACTTTTACTCATAGTCGTAGATGAAACCATTATTAGACACGCGCGTGACAACAGGAATTTATCCACCGCCTAACATCGCAGAATGTGAAGAATTGCCATGAGGCTAACATGTATAACTCAGTATTTATATCCTACCAACTATTATTAGTATATTCAATTACTTGCAAGTAACCTTCCCATGACAATGTAAACAGTTGTTGATGAAGAACTTATTATAACAAGGTAAGTATGCATAACAAGGAATACGAGACTAATAAGCTCAAAACTATAAGGGATTTACCAATCAATGTAATTAAGGTACAACAGGGAGCCTAATATGTATAAATTTTCGAAAATGTCAAAGTGCTAAGACATTAGTAACGTAGAAACCGTTCGTGAACGTTGGCTTATAACTATCTTAGCATTAGAGTCTATACTCAAGCTTGTAAGTAAAGATGTCCAAATATAATTTTTCTATTTAAATGCTGTAATATACTCACAGGTACAGCATGGGTCCTTTTCCGACAGGTGTCTCTGCTCCAGGTTCTACACAGACTGCCTACCTGACCAGGTACAACACGATACCTGGCGTTCAGCGCACCTGTCAGGTAAAAGGATACACTTATAGAATAGAACCTACCAAAGGCCCGTTAAACGATGAGCGTCTGCATGAATCATTGCATATATTCAAATAAGCTCTGACCTGATACTTTCAAATTACATATTGAATTGTTTTTAAGCAAATTTATGGAATGTAATTTCATGTTTTGGTAACAGAAAATATCCATTTCAACTCTTGGTACTGGAAAATTTCGACCAAATATTTTTTGTATCGAACATGCATCAATTCTTTGCGAAACAAATAAACATATCTCACTGTCAAAAATGGAACGGAGCATAAACACAAATCCGTTCAATCATCTGTATGATATACCAACTAAAAGCCACATACATTTATATTTCAGAGAATTAGATTTCTACCTACGGAATGAAGCAAAGGGTAAGCAACTGTGTTCACCAACTACAGCAATTTTATATTCATGAACACAAGGTCCCATGCTACATTCCCAATATGATTATCGTATTCATTTGGAGGAACAACCAAAACAATGAAACGCTTTATATTCCAGAATATATAAACGTTTAAAGATTGATTTGGTATCTCCAGGACAAAGTATTAATCAAGAAACTATAACTATAACCTTTTTGGACAGGGAACGGGTATGTAATGTTCAATACACGTTTACCGTTGAATGAATGATATCCGTTAGCCAAAGTAATTCAAACCATACACAATATTAAATAGTGTTGATCAATTAAATGTTTCAAATACTCTTCCTTCAAACGATTATTAAAATGTGACGAATACTGTCAGAAGATGCTTACACAGTAATGGAGAGCAAAACAATTGTGGAACTACAAATAGTACCAACATACCTGACATTTGCACTATAGGAACTCCTAGCACACCAAAAACTGATTGTTACACATTGTAGCTATCAGAAACAATAACGATAAATGTCAAAATTCAAAACTGACAAGTACTTTCCCACCAATTGATCTTATTTAGTTACAAACCAGAATTGTAAAACGTACCTGAGACGTGTAGTATAAGAAATCCTAGGAGACCAAACACAGAGACGAGGACCTTGCCTCTATCCATCCCCTACCTCCAGTGTGCTGATACCACTCTGTAAACTCCTCCACAGCGCTCCTGTATCCAACATTCCACCGTGAGAGCTGTGACTAGACTGGACACTGAAGTACTCGAGCGTCTCTCCCTCTCACAGACATCGACCAGCTCGGAGTGAAAGTCTCCGTCTCATACAAGCAGTGAATGAGAGACTGAGGCAATATTCTGTTTTCCAAAACAGTTTTAAGGCATCTAATGGGGGTATCTTCATACCATTACATGTCCCAATTTCAGTGAGTAATAAGGTTTCTATGTGTTTCCTGTTTGAATGGAGTGGTCACTGTTTCAGACATTGGTGATTGCAACAGAATCGATCTATATACATTATTGGTTACTTTTTACAATGATTAAAGGTATGTAAGCCTTGTCTATTCGGCCCCTTCTGAAAGCACATATGATCATTGGACCAACATTTTAACAAACAAATTTTTACATAAAACCTTTTTCATAATGAAAATGTGTCTTTCCAATAAGAAAATTCCATCTTCTTAGATCTTGGAACATCATTTATCATTAGTTATTTGTTCATTGGAATTCAACTATCCTCCTATAACCATACGTTTTACTAGTATCTCTAAACAGTCATGTTATTTGGAAACAATTCATGATTTTATATGGAAGTTCGAGTATACAAATATTACATTCCTCAGGATTTAATAAGAGTCAGATATAACGCTATGCCCGTGCTGGTAACATATCACTGTGAACACTCTCACAAAGGTTCGTGTTCACTTGAATTAACCAGTAACATTTCTTATAGATCTTAATACAGACTAAAATTGTTAAAGGGGCTTAGGGGCAACACGATTATTGTATTTTTGTACAAAAACCAATTGAAAGAAATGCGAGATGACACGCCGGTTTGGACAGTTATGATATTAATGCTCATCGAAAAAACATCCATTGTAATATGTTTCAAATGATGAATGACGCATTAATAACACCAAATAATTTGAATTTCATCTGATCACACTCGCCTTTAAAGAAATTGGTATTCACATAATCTGTTTAACAATTGAACACTTGAAAGCCTTGCTGATGCCATCATAATATGATCAATGCAAAACGACAGCTACACCTCAAAACAGACGTCTTATGCACAGTTGAGTAAATCTTGACTTCATTTTACATATCATAGCATTTCAGTTTCATTTCAGCAATTCAGGTCGAATAAACAGAACAATTTTGCACATTAAATTGTTTCAGAACAGAATGATGTATAAATGAAAATATTAGACTTTTCAGCTCAGAGAATGGTTTCTTGTATTAATTTTGAAATTAACTTTTGACAAATGAAATGACATAAACTAAAAGGCAAAAGAAAGTATAGGTCGGGTTTTAAGGGTTATAATGACAACAAAACAAGTGGTATCAGATAAGTCTGTGTGGTTTATATCAAAGACGGGTTTCAGGTCATCATTGTGGCACAGTATTATAAGCATACAAACAATACATGGTAAGTGGGATCTCATTGAACAGTGGTGGGGTCAAATTTCGTACTGTTCAGCGATATCTGAATCCTCATGCTTGATTGCAAAAGTTATCAAAAACATTACAGCACGGGTTTCAGTTGCGTGTATGTCCACCCTGTGCATCAATGCAAGCAGTGATACGTCTCCTCATCGATGACGTCAGACGTCTGATGACGTTAGGTGAAATTCCATGCCATTCTTCCATGAGAGCAATTTCCAATTCATTTATCTTCAAAGGTGGTCGCTGCCGGTTCCTTATTTGTCTGTCGAGATGGTCCCAATGGTGTTCTATTGGGTTCATGTCCGGGGAACAGGCAGGCCATGGCAGAACGTGAACATTGTGATGGTTCAAGAAGTCCCTTGTCAATCGTGCTGAATGAGGCCTAGCATTATCATGCTGTAATTTTGTTCCCTGTGTTTGGTTTTGCAGGAATGGAAGCATTACTGGCCGTATAATGTCATCTCGGTACTTCACAGCATTCAGGTTTCCATGCACAATCACTAGTTGAGTCTCTCCACAAATACCGCCTCAGACCATTACACTTCCCCAACGAATTGATGATGCACTTGGACGCACGCTGCAGCCAACCGTTCACCTCTACGTCGAAAAACTCGTTGTTGTCTGCCATCGTTCCTGAACAACCTGAAACGAATTTCATCCGAAAACAACACTCTACGCCATTCCCGGACTTGCCAGACACGAACTCGTCTCGCCCATCGTAGTCTCTCAAGTCGATGTTGGGCGGTCAAGATCATTCCTCTGAAGGGACGGTAAGGTCTGATACCCGCAGAACGCAGTCTCCGTAGTAGAGTACGTGGACTGATGCGATGTCCCAGACCCGTTGCCGCCGTTGACGCCGCAGTTACGAATCGCTTACGCAAGTGAATGGTTCGTATACGGTGATCTTCGTGTGGTGTTTTGACGCGTGGTCTTCCGGTTCTGGGCCTGTCCTTGGTCCTGCCTGTCTGCCGGTGTCATTGTAGGAGTCTGGCCAACGTTAATGGCGTACGACCGAACCTTCTTGCAATCTGGACCTGTGTTGCCCCAATCTCGTGCATAGCAATAGCTCGCCCTCGCCCCGCTCCTGTTAACAGTCAGGGACACGTCGGCTTTCCGTCCTTGATTTTCGACCGCATGCCGTCTTAAACACTATA
Organism: Gibbula magus; assembly: GCA_936450465.1. Lineage (NCBI taxonomy): Eukaryota > Metazoa > Mollusca > Gastropoda > Trochida > Trochidae > Gibbula > Gibbula magus. The sequence goes on from OW388293.1 coordinate 33,052,711, forward strand.
CGATAGCTTAACCATTCATTCGATCAAGCATATAGAAAACACAGGATCAGACAAAGCTAAATATTTTCGAAACAATAAATGCCCCCTTCCCTCTGATGATCTGACCTACAAAAAGATAGGTAATCCATTTCAGACCAGAGAAATGACGAAAAACATGGAAAAGGAGTGAGGAGTGGTAGTAAGTTTATCGATATATCTCAATATCTGTGACTAGGATTTAACTCAAAGAGTGCATACTCAAAGATAAGATATTATAGCATACGGATATGCAAAAACATGTATATCATTTCTTTTATTAAGATAATCATTTCTTTTAGTAAATGGGGATGTTTTGGCATATGTTATGGAGGGCATATCATCTTTAAATAATTTGGACGGCATGCCGTCTTTATTGTCAGAAGGGAGACATCATTATTTGAAATTTAAATCAGGATATATTTTTATGAATAAATGACGGCTTTCCGTCTCTTTACAAACAGACGATATTCCGTCTAAAAATATTCTCTTATAAAGATGGCATGCCGTCTGAAAAATATTGTCTTACAAAGATGGCATGCCGTCTTAAACATATTGTCTTATAAGGACGGCATGCCGTCTAAAACATATTGTCTTATAAAGATGGCATGCCGTCTAATATATATTGTCTTATAAAGACGGCATGCCGTCTAATATCTTTTGTCTTAGAAAGACGGCATGCCGTCGAAAGAAAGGCCGGTGACAGTGCATGGTTTCCGGCGGTAGTCCATCCTTGTGTTTAGAATCTTTGGCCGTTGGAATTATAAATTGTAGATTTGTTGATTCTGTGACCCCAAGCAAGGACCACAGGTAAAACAATCATCATAAGTCGTCTTCTTCGTCGACAGCTTGGCATATGGGGATTATAAGTTGTAGATCTGGTGTGGCCCCCCAAATAAGTGTACAGTGGCAAATATGGCCGGCGACGGGTTATAAATTGTCGATTTGGAAAATGTAAGTTTTCAACCTCATATTTTTTTATTTAAGGGCTGATCAGTTATAGAGCAAGTATGTTTGGACAGTATGTCAGCAAAAGCTACATTTTCGTTTTACAAGTTTTGATGATATTTTAGTTTTGAACTAACACTGCAACCAGGTGACATGAGAAGGACATTTCTAAGCAATTGAAAAGAGTATTAGATTTTATTTCATCGCAATGGTTATAAGTTTGCATAGTAGTTTTATTTTTGTAACTTTAAAGGAACTGTAGCACGCCGTTCTTACTAAAATACATTGCTCTTACGAAAAGAAACATGTGTTACCAATGGCGAAATAAGAGGTGAGGTAAGGTGAGTTGGGGTTTAACGCCGCTTTCAAGAGTATTTCACTTATATATCGCGGCTGCTGGTATTATGGCAGGGAGAAAGCCCACAACGCCATGTGGCTATGGCGAATGTTTCCCTTCGAGCGGTCATTTTAAGGTGTTCACACTAAACATTCGAAAGAAGTTCAAGCGTTCCGATTGATTTAGCTATTTCTCTAAAAGCCATTGATTATGTTAATAGACATTTCTAAAAACCAATCGTATTGAAATATATCCTCTGTATGTTTCGCAGATTTAGTTTTTCGACCAAAAATAAGCAGAGAATTCGATTTTAATTAATAAGGGTGTTTTCAAGTCTACATATAGATCATGTCTATTATTTTCAAGCGCAAAACATTGTGGTTTACTCCCACAATGTAAACAAACAAATAAAAGAGATCATTTATGAGTAGTCCACAAAATATTAACATACAGTTTTTGGCGTTTATTTATTTATTCACCATGCATTTCTTTTAATTATGTAGTTTCTACAAATATTAAAATAAATGTATTACCCAACAAGGTACGTTGCTTGAATTTTATAATCAATGAGAATATATACATACTATATCTGTCAGAGTTTGCTGGTATAATCACAATAAAGTACCATTTAACAGATAAAAAGTCAATAATTTGTATATTCACAGGGTATTTTGAAACATGATAATGTAACAATTGTCACACGAAAACAGTTGAAAAAACGAGCTTCGTGAAATTGATAAGTCAACACGCCTAGGAAATCCTTGTTACTCTGTGGTACTTTTTTATGCAGAAAAGGAAAGGCTGTTAATATGAGGTTAAATTCTATTGACGCGTTTTAATCTAAGGCCTACTTGTCTTTAAAACCAAATTTCATCGGATTGTGATATGAAAATTATTTATCATATGTTTTGTAGTTGTCTCTAGCGATTGATGTCATAAGTATGTTTTCCAAAACATAATGTTTTATTTAAAACACTAAAATACTCGATGTCTCTTAAACGCTCAGTGGATTTTAAATTATGGCATGATGGCATGGTTATCTTGCTTTCTAACCTCTCCAAATTGCATGAGACCAAGCAAACAGATCGCACCATTATAAACCAATACGGATACCCATTTTCTACTGATACGGCTTATTGGGTCTGGTAATGAGATGTTTTACCCTCTACACGTAATATATTGTACACACTTTAATAGATAAACAAACGACACAATTGAGAAAAAAAATTATATGGAAAACAATTGTGCTGCAGTGACTTAAAACGGAATTGCAAATTTTTTAAAACACAGTATGTTGTATTTTTTATCCCACCGGTATGTAATACCGTGGGATATAGTCATCACCCCGTCCGTCCGTCCGCCCGTCTGTCCGTCCGTAATCAGTTCGTTTCCGGAGCAGAACTCGAAAACCGTTCGTGATATCTTTCTGAAACTTTCAATGTGTATTACCCACCAACTGAAGTGGTGCCTTTTGATATTTTCAGATTTCTGAAAAAAAAATTGTTTCGTTTCCATAGAAACATGTTGAATTTGGACTTTGTTCAGAGACAGGTTCGTTTCCGGAGCACAGCTCCAAAACCGTTCATCATATCTTCCTGAAACTTTGCATGTGTATTACCCACTAACTGAAGTCGTGCCTTTTGATATTTCCAGATTTTTTCTGAATTTTTTTTTTCTGTTTCCATAGAAACAGGATAGGGATGTTGGTTGTTGTTGATTTTGACTGCTTCTGGAGCAAAAGTCTAAAACCCTTAACATACCTGAAACTCAGCATCTGTAATACCCACTAACTGAAGTACGGTAGTAGATACACAGGTATCTGTCAAAGATGTGTTTTACACATTTTGTGGAACCGGTGGGATATGTCATCTTCTGATGACTCTTGTTTATTTTATGTAAGCTGACGATATTGACATTGACAGTACCAACTTGTACATTTCCACGTCTTCAACGTGCATCACGATTAGTTCATGCTTTGTGTGAGCTGCCTAATATAGACACATTTTTCTAACAAGGACACGGTTTCTTTTACCCTATTATGTTAAACAAACGAAAACTGAAATTAAAACTAAAATTGTCAATTCTGTTTGTGGTTTGATGTAGTGTTGAGCTTTGGTTCAAGTCAGATGAACCGTCGAGCACGTGAAACATGAACATCTCGGCCTTATGATTCAAGTGCGCGAGGGTTCTAACTGGCACACCTCGATCTCAGTCGGTAGGAACCACGCAAGCTCAAAACAGTCACGCTGCTATATTTTAAAATATGAGACAACATGCCGTCTTGTGAAATATGAACTGGCATGCCGTCTTAATTTTAGCATTTTGACACAATGAACTCTCCCTGAATCATTAAGACGGGATACCGTCGAATACGTTTTATAGACGGCATGCCATCTTCATAAGACAATAATTTCATGATATTTTTTAGACGGCATACCGTCTCTTTGTAAGCCGTGATGTCCCTGACTGGTTCATCTTGGTATTTCTTTGTTGTGCTTTCATCAGCTTTATGTCCAACCTCTTGTCTGGGCATATTTATACTCTACCTTAGCACGTGCTTTTCGAGTTAATGGCATAAAACATGTTTTGCCATTTTCACACGAGGTATGGTACCATGAATAAGGATCCGTTTCAGCGATGTGTTTCTCTCCGTAACCTACTCGGACAATGACTTTGTTATAAAAAAAAATTCACCTTTTAAAAATTTTTTTGGGAAAATTGATTTTTCAAACCTTTACTTTCCTTTGCCTTTCAGTTAATGATAGTCTAAAAACAACCGCAAGGATGTTAATTATTGATCACCAACGAGGTGTTAAAAAATTGTTGAGTACTACTTGTTAAAGGACATGCATGTAGGACATTAAACAGAAACGATTGATTAAATGAAACATAAAAATCCATAAGGACGACGGTCTTTATGTGGTGCAGGAAATATAATGATGTCTTTAAACGGTATTCAAAGTTCTGTCATCCCGAAAAATAATCCTGTAATAACCTTAATTTTTGCATATCGATTTCCTTGCAAGAAGTTTGATGTTTTCTGAAGAAATCCTCAATTGGACGAAGTATTTCCACTTTGCGATACAGTAGGTTCAAGGAATAGCTATTATAGCAGTTCCATGTGTTAACATGTCTTCTTATTCACTTCAAGTTCCTTATTTTGGTAGTATATAACACAAATTGACAAATGATCTTCCAATTTGTCGGTTAGCGATGAACAGGGATATTTTAGAACTACAAGTACACATTCCGAGATCACCTTGAATGTAACTGTTTTGATTTATATTATGTTGTAGACAAAAATGAATCTTGTATGCGACATTAGGCGAGAAAATGGTGTAGATATGATCCATATGGTGAAACGTAATACATTTCCCATATGTTCACATGTTCACTTATAATGTTTGCCTTGCAACTATTGATTCAGTCCGAGTTCCCTATTGCGTCGTCTGTGACGTCATACAACAGTCGTTCATGATGTAGCTGTAGCTGGCTGTTGCAAGGGAACTTGGTTGCTTTCTGGCTATTTTTACCCGATTCTAATGGAATAAAATCGATAACAAAGAAATGATTCCACTCGGAAGTGAAGTTTATCAGACTCATAAACACCAATTTTCTCTCGTTTTTTAAAAAGTCAAATGACTCATTTACTCGGTATAATTTCTATATAATATCAGAATTGTATCACGTGTTCCTGAAGTGATGGAAGATATACTTTGTGCTTATTATACCCCCGCTACGAAGTAGTCGGGGGTATATAGCGCTCAGCGCGTCCGTCCGGAACACTTTTGGTTCCGCTCATAACTCAAATACTACTTGTTCAATTGTTATGAAACTTTATACATGTACACTTTATGGTCCCTAGATGTGCCTTTTCTATGTTTCCCTCAGATTCCATGATCATTTTTTCAGATTTTCCACTTTTAAGCGTCTTTGTGTGCGCTGGTTCCGCTCATAACTCAAATACTACTTGTTCAATTGTTATGAAACGTTATACATGTACACTTTATGGTCCCTAGATGTGCCTTTTCTATGTTTCACTCAGATTCCATGATTATTTTTATAGATTTTCCACTTTTAAGCGTCTTTGTGTGCGCGTCTATGCTTACACTTTTGGTTCCGCTCATAACTCAAATACTACTTGTTCAATTGTTATGAAACTTTATGTATGTACACTTTATGGTCCCCACATGTGCCTTTTGTATGTTTCGTACTCTAATTGCATAATTTATGCAAATTTTCTCCGTTTTTCGACTTTGCCATTCAGTTTTTGTTCCACTCATAACTCAAATACTAATTGTTCAAATATCTTGTAACTTGATACATATAATCATCACGATGTGTACATCTGCCTTTTGTATGTTTCATACCCTCATTTGCATAATTTATGCAAATATTCTCCGTTTTCGACTTAACCATTCACACTTTTTGTTCCACTTATAACTCTGAAAGCAGTTGTCCAAATGTTAAGAAGCTTGATATGTACAATCACCATGATGTGTACATCTGCCTTTTGTATGTTTCATACCCTCATTTGCATAATTTATGCATATTTTCTCCCTTTTTCATCCTCGCCATTCACAATTTTTGTTCCACTCATAACTCAGACACTAATTGTTCAAATGTTACGAAACCACTGATGTGTACATCTGTCATTTTTATATTTCATACCCTCATTTGCATATTTGTATGTTTCATACCCTCATTTGCATATTTAATGACATTTTTCAAATTTTTCGACTTTTACTTCTAAAACATGCTTACAAGTGTAATACTTACTCTGCTTTAATAATACTTAAATATAATGGTCTGTTCATACAAAAGTTTAAACATTGATGCCCTTTTGCTATTTTCAAACATTTCTTTTTTACCAATGTTAAAAGCGGGGGTATCATGAGTGAGCTGTGCTCACTAATTCTCTTGTTCCAATTTGTATCCTGTGCAAATGTCCAGTTTCATGATATTCGACAAAGCTTGAAAAGCGAATGCTGTTGAAACCAATGTCTATTACGATATGTTGTCGTTTGTTCACTGTACATAAAGTGAAGGTGGTTACTCTTTAAAAATCAGATGGAAAGAATTCTTTTGCTGGTAGCAATGATAACATTCGTCAAAACGTAATAACTTGCTTTAATATTTAAAACAATATGTAACTTAAATGTGATTACCTAACAGTGTAGTTTAACTGAGATTCACCAAGTAGTCATTTATGCTGTATGTACATGTAACTGTAACCCGTTATGGAAACAAGGTTTAGACTTAGATGTGTTGTATTTCAATATGACTATGCTTATACTTGTATATCCTTCAACTGGTCCATAAGTACGACATAGACACCTCCACATATACATGTATTTTATATGGATAATCTGAACCAATATGATTTAACTATAGTTAAGCAGCCAATAGAGTCAGTAGAAGTAATCACATGATTGTGTTGTACTATAGAACTGGTGTGTGAACTCTCTCTACAAGCAGCTAATGCGAGACAAATGCGGCTTTCCACTGGCAGTAATCCAATCAACGTTTATGGCGTGAGTATAGCATTGTTGGCGATGGAATCAAAATAGCATTGATAAACATAGAACGTATGAATTACTCTTTCTAATATGCCACACGTTTTTCAATATTTTTTTTCAGATATAAAAATTATTTTAACAGTCTAAGTGTTAGACTAAAATATATAATCTCTGCTTTGTGCTCCGAGTAAGTGTCCAACTTCCCTCAGTCAATTCAAATATACATATCTATACTAATTTTGTATTACTGGTTAATACACCATGATTAAAACATAAGTCATGTTGAATTTTGTTTAACATATTTCCATTAGACCTACTGTAAAAAGCGTTATCCTATTACAAGAGTCACGCATGTTTGCCGTTATGTATACTCTGCTTCAAAGGAAGCTTTTAGGATACCCCAGAGTATAACATCAAAGGCATAGCTATTTCTTTATCCCAAAGTTTAATTAAAAACGAGATGAGCCATCTTGTTTCCGCTAATGACAGCTTACATTACCTTAAGAACTTCTCTGAGGCTGTTAATCCAGATTGTACGTGATGCGGGAAGGACCTATAATTACATGGATCAGACAACGGGCAGCAAAGTTCTTTATTTCTAGCCAAGCTAAGATAATCCCTTTTGATATATACAACGGTACATGTATAATAAAACTTGTTTCAATTTGAGACGGCACATTATTTGTACAGTTGATGACCAACTTTGACTGAAAATATCAGTGTTGACAATTCCTTTTGATGAGAAACGATATTCATGAATATAACACATTATACTGACTTATGCCCGTACACTTATTATTTGGTATCATTTAATTAAATAGTATTACACGGGACAAGTTTAATATCACAATAACCAACTTTAGCAGAAAATGACAGGGTTGATAACTCCTTTTGATGAAAAGCTACATTTATGAAGAATAAACGTTACACTAACTAATTCCCGTAAAATCAATATATGCATTTGGTATCATTTGAAAAATAGTATTACGCTGGCCTCGTTTAATAACCTCATGCCAATTTTGGTTGATAGGCCAGTGTTGACAATTATTTTTGTTGAAAAGCTATACACTAGTATTTGTGAATAATAAATTTTTTACTAACTCATCACCGTACGGTTATTATATGCATTTGGCATCGTTTGATAAATAAGTATTGTGTATTTAGAGTTAGTATAATATCCTCATTCATGTGTAAACACCTGTAGTGCGTGAGGATTTATGAGGAGCTCAGAATGAAGGTTTACAGTGAGTCTTGGTAGGACGTTTGCTATTAACACATGGTTTGATTTGTACGTTGTATGTTATTTATTATATCAACCAAAGACCCCAAATTAAAGCTTATGTCCGTATTTCTATTCTAGCCTTTACGTCGGTCGATGACCATACCTATCAGACAAACATACACATTGTTATAGTAATAGGTTCATTAGTATGTGTCAAAGCCTTAAAAGGGGCTAAAGCAAATTTTATCTTTTTGAATTTCCCATTAATAATGATAGTTTATGTATTTTATACTTACTTTAGAGGTAAAACATGTTATTACACAAACCAATTATCCGTAGTCGTAATAACGGTGTTGCGTTAAAAAACAGCAATTACATGGCGGCCATTTTAATGTGAACACCTTTTATCATTTCAAATTACAAAAATGATTCCCATGGCTTAACCGAACCATGTACACTCATATACAACTTGATTTTCCGAAGAGAGAAGGATGTTTTACTATCGATGACATTATTTTTCAAATACATTTTATCTTCTTTTTTTTTACCGAAACAAATGTGCTATGGCCCCTTTAATGTCTGGAAGTCTTTGTCGCGAGTGTCCCTTGAGGCAAGGTTCTTATTGAGACTAAGTCACTCATAAACATCTATTACTGGACACGTTGTCAGAGTTATAGTGGTGTTTTAAAGCATTTAATGACTATAAAACAGATAAGGAGAATCACACATCATTGTTTATCCTGCTCCCCCTGGGTATGTTCATTCGTTTCACTACGTGCAATTGTACACTAAGTAAATGATAGGAAAAAGAAAGGCGGAAATGTAAAAATACGTTTTTGTTGGTTAGTATTTGCGGCTGTGATGCAGGCTTGGACACGTCGTCTTGCTGACCATGTTAGTCGCCGTATGATAAGCACGCAACTCTACGCCGGGGGCCAAGCTCAACTCCTTTTCTTGGATGCAACAACGCCATCTTCCTTCACCTTGCCGTCGGCACATTCGAACTCTTCCGTCTGCATGCTATAGCCTGAATCGACTCCATTGAACATGAATCTACGCCAATTCCGGTGCTGCCAACGTTCCACAGTACTTGTCAATCTCAACCGTTGACGTCGATGTTCACGCATCAACGCCATGTCCTTGAGTTGTCGGTAGGCTCTGATATGCTGACACAATCTAAGTATAATAAGGTCATTCAACTGATTCTGTGGCTAAGCGCTCTCGATGTTGCTGACGTCACTGTCACAAATCTATTTCTTAGGTGATGCACCCGTAAATGACGGTCTTCCTAAAGGGTTGTTACTTTTGCTCGTCAAATCCTTGGCTTGTCCAGATATTCTACCAGTCTGTCTGTCTGTAACTTAACGACTGATGACAGTCATCCCTGAACATCCCAGCAGCATGGGTCTGAGTTGATTCAAGGTTCAACATACCTATTGCTCCTTCTCGTAGAAAGGGGAGTTAAACGAGGTATGTTCGCTGTTAATAACCACTGACAACGAATGTTCCCACACAGTGTTTATACCAAAACCAATCCGTATCTATTCCTGGAGTTTATGCAATGTGTATGTTTGTGAAAATCGTGTGCTGGACGTGTTTTGGTAACGTTTTCCCATTATGTTTAACATGTCTGTGACATATATATGTAAGTCAAATAAGTACAATATAATAAGGTGGCGTATCTTTTGTTTGTAATTTTAGACAATTATGTCGATAAACATAAAGTGTATTGTTAATTTTTTCTATTTATTTCATCACAGATCATGCTTCTTCGAACTACTTTCAGTAAAACTACATACATGTTTTATTACTTAAAGACAATTGTGTTGATAAACAATAAACGTATTACTTTAAAAGTATTTATTTCATCGCAGATCATATTTCTTCAAACTGCTTTCAGTAAAACTACACAATGTTTTGTTACTTAAAGAGAACTGTATTATAGACAGATAGACATATACACATATAGACATAGATACTTATAGACATATAGACATATAGACATATACACATATAGACATACAAACATACAGACATATAGACAGATAACATATAAAAATATAGACATATAAAAATATAGACATATAAAAATATAGATTTAGATATATACACATATACACATATAGACAGATATACTTATAGACATATAGACAGATAGACATAAAGAGATATAGACATATAAAATATAGACATATATAAATATAGACATATAGATATATAGACAAATAGACAGATAGACATAAATTTATACACATATAGACATATACACACATACACATATAGACATATACACTTATAGACATACAATGTATACATATATACACATATAGACATATAGACAAATAGACTTAGAGACAGATACACATGTAAACATATATATATATATATATATATATATATATATATATATATATATATATATATATATATATATATATATATATAGACATGCACACAGTCGTTTTGTGTATGTATATGTATGGTCTTGGCGGTATTAAGGGGTTAAGGAAGAGCGATATTTATGGTATGTGATATACTGCATATATAGCTTAATTTGGTTACCAATTCATATCTCAAATATAAGTAAATCATAATGGTAACGAAAATATCATTTGAAGTTGATATGTGTAAGCGGATTAGAACCTGTTCTGATATCAACAGGAAATAAACTCAGTGCCATCTTACAACGTGTTATTGATAAGTACAAAACGGGAATAGTATAGTGGTTCTACATACAGCAGTGTTACAACACTGCAGTCGAGTAGTTGATGCGCTGCGCCTACAGCTGGCCCTTGATGATATTATAAGGATAACCCATGATACCGAGGATATGGTAAGGTTGTAGACCCTGGTAGGAAGGAAAAACCCGAGGATGCGAAACATCCGAGGGTTTTTCCTGACTATCAGGGTCTACAACCTTACAATATCCGAGGTAGAATGGGTTATCTGTATTATCAACCGTTTTTAAGTGTAAAACAGGCTTTTTACTTGTTATCGCGTTATATTGAGGATCTTGCGGATCCCTGGCGTTATATTGAGGATCCCTCGGTGATGTCAGCCTGTTAACAGCCGCGCTATATGAATTTCTTTTGTACCGTCAATTCTCGTCTGTCCCCTTAGCTCAGCAATCTGAGGCGTTGACTCATTAACTACAAGTGATGGTGGATACGGGTTCGAGACGCACTTTCTGCAAAACATTTGCTGTACATATTCTGTCGTCAACTTATGAAATTTTTCAAAATTAGTCTAAGTTAGTTTCTTCAGACCTTTACTTTCAAGCCGTCATCTTAACAGATATATCAGGGTTTACAATCATTATAATTCCTTCTAACTGTGTTTACAATTGTCTGTGTAAACCCTCCTGGAGGGAATTACAAGGTTGTAAGTCCCTCGTACCGGGTGATACGGTTTAGAAAGGTCGTTTCAAGTATCACGTTATATGGCTGGTAGGTTGATAAATGTTGTTATACTTGGATAACAACATCTCTAGTGCATGAATGTCATAGTTTCAATGTTACTCTATCCCTACGAAATACAGTGCAAATATTTTACGATACCTGAAAATATTATATTATGATGGCTGAAATACTTGTCATTTGGAAATGATTAAATTATTAGGTATTGGTTCTCCTCCCGTCCAGTGAAACAGCAAATACAACGCTACCTATATTCCAGTAGGTTTTTTTCTGCTGTCGAGGAAATGTGCTAAAACCAAGGGGAAAAAGTTCCCCTGCCAACGTTTTTAAGGAAGCGCCTGATACTGCGTGGTTCATTTGTAACCGGAAAGGAGTTGAAAGCTTCAATACGCTGGAATAGAGTCGCGGTTTTTACCTGCAAGAAACTATACCATCTGAATAACAAGAACTGTTTTTTCTGTTGACTAGTTCTCTCCCTTCTAGAAGTTAATTTGTCGTGCTTAACACCAATTAAAGAACACAATTAGACTTTAATTATGACACCGTGGATACATCCATTCAATTGTTTAAAAAGTATTCGATATTGTTTCTTATTCCACTCTCTCACCTCACCTCATGATCATTCATTTGTTAAAAGCCTTATGGTGTTAAAATTTAAGTGAAAGCATCATTTATAAACATAATAACCACCTTGCTAATGAACATAATTGTCGGAAGCAAAATCTTTACAATTGATCTATTTACATTATATTTAGTGTAACGTTTTTGTTGAATGCAAATGTAAATTTCCTTTTTAATACACATATATCTGTGAAATACGATTAATTTCCACATACTCTTTTAGACTGTCAGCAATACTGTACATATTTAAAGATTTTGATGAGATAATCAAGAAAATCATGCATCAAGGGTATAAGTTTAGTATATCCTTTCGATCCTTATCTATTTTCCATAGAATATCTACAGTAAACAGGATGTTGATGTGGAAGGTCAGTTGACAGCAGTAAGTCATTACCGTAGTAGATAACAAGCCTCCTGGAGACTTTCTAATGAGACTACCTGATTGATTGCCGAGTTAATTAGCATCGATTAGATCCTTGCTAATGAACACTTCTCCACAGTTATGTGCAAAACAATAACACACCTTTCATTCAAAAGTCATATTTAAGATCGAATTTGGTGGAGAATTTTTAATGGACACTCAGTGTTTTATAATGGCATTATATTTGGCTTTGATACGTGCCAACATTCCGCATGGGATGATTTCTGTTCAAATAATTTCAATCACATGCATATTCACCCACGATCGCCAAATATATGCTAATTACTTGCTTCAATACAACATTTCCTCTCATACATAAATAAATATGTGCCTTGCCAAAATGACACGATACAATTACATAAACGATTTAGTCGAATCAGTAACACTTTTATTGATAGAACTAACAATACTTGTCCATTAGTCATCAGCTCCTTGGTCTGCTTATGACATCATTCTATTTAGACGATAATCGCCGTTTTGATTTTAAAATTAAGCATTACAATATGTTATAAGATTGATTACCAGAAATGTTGGGAAGAGGATGAAAATTTAACCCATTGACGCTTTGTCATTCATAACGTTTCACATTTATACAGGGTACTGTGTTACGTTGAGTTTTAAATATCATTGTGATCAACTTAACAACAATAATCACATGCTACTAACAGCCTGGAATCTAATTCTTGCTGGGAATCCCTAATTGACTTGGAGTCAAACGCTGTTCAAATGCTTGAAAATTTAGAAGGAAAGTTGCATTCCTAGTTTATAAATGTCAAGATGATAATATCAGCACAGCGAAAAATTGTATGTGCATAATTGAAGATTCATGATTCATAAGAGTGTTTCATTGTAGGCAATTTACGCTTGTCTATTATTTAATACTATTACATAATAATCTCGAGAGTTTTATCAAACTTACTGATCGAAGCAGACATCGGAGCGACCAAGACTAGTTTTAATATCTCGAGAACAAGATATACAGCAAGGATAAGTGTCTAAATATCAATTCACTTCTCACTTTGAGCTTATATTAACGTTCGCAGATTCCTAAACTCAATTCTGTAAAAATAAAATAGTTTTTGTTGTAAATTTTAATAATATGTATATATCAGTTTATGTTATGTAACATAAATATTATAAAATGATTACTTCAATATGTGTTTATTCCACATCATATATGTCAGTCTCATTAACAACCAAGAGCTTTAACCATGAGCTATTAATCGATACTTTATATAATATGTGGCATGACATTGAATTAATTACATACAATCCATTACACAGTTTTGATGAACATACAGCTTGTTCTTGACAGGGGAACATTGCTACTGAACTTCCAAGTGATATAGCTGTTCGGAAAATAGTGTTTTCTAAAATATCTGAAAACTCAAAATTTAATTGATGTGTGATCATTTTACTAGCATGTTCTTCCTCGTCTTCACCATTTAATACATGTTCAGTTCTGCTTATTATAAAATCGAAATGTATCTGCTGGTTCATAGCCTCCTACAGCGACTCATTATTTGTCTGATTTGGCTAATCATCGATTATGTTGAATTACTCTAATATATAAGTGAAGGTAGTCTCTTGGTTATGATGAAGTCAGTTTTGAGAATGTCAAGCAGTGTATTTCAGGAGGTTGCACACAACTCACAAAACATATTGATCAATAATAAATAATTGAACACAACATACAACATACGTTTAAAAAGAAATAGGACTATGGGTTTGTTTTTATTATCATAATTACATAATTACGATATGAACCATTCCTCATTACGAAAGGTAGGAGAGCCGTTCTACTGAAATTTCGAAAGAAAATCCCTTTAATTGTCATTTGAAAGTGTTCATCATACCACAGTCGAGTCACACTACATGTTCTCATGTTGCATGAACTTCCCGGACTGTATGGCGTGTAGGATTGTTGTCACAGGAATGTTTTGCTAATTATCTAGGCCTGTCAGATAGCCAGTTTTTCCAACGTTTCGCATTGACATGGCGTCCAAGGAAGTTGCGTTTGCTCAAAGCTTGTTCACAAATCAACATATTCCTGTCAAATAGATTTCATCAACGTGTTTTTGTAAGTAATCGAATGATGGTCCAGACAAAACAAACATACAGAGAGTCATGAAGACACCGTTTGATTAGTTCACCATAATTACATTGTATAGGTCCTCCCAAGCGCCCAATTGTACCTGTGTACACTTCTTGACGATCATCTTGGTTGGTCCAGACAAAAAACATACAAACATTCATGAAGACACCGTTTAATTCCTTCACTATACATGTGCTTACATTACATTTTAGACACGATCATGTTATAAGTGTCCTCATTACATCCACGTGATCCAGGAGTTTCTTGTTAATAACTCCCATCATTGCTAACATATCAACAACAAACACAAGAGGATACAATTCAAATGTAGTATTTTCTTTTAAGGTGACATGGACATTATGGAGGTATAAAGATACGTTCACTGCAACATTGAACATGCCAGGAGATTGGATCATTAACTTACATACTCAAACGCTATGGACACATCAAAAGAGCATGTACTCTCTCAAAGCTAATGTAGTGCTCTAATTACAGGGTGCGGTGCTACAGCGAATCTTAATCCTAAGTGAACAATGGCTATAATTGTCTGTGATCCATTGTACCTTAAACATAGTTAGTAGATTCTTTTAAATGCAGTACACACTATACTGAAATAACTAAAATAACATAAAAATATATTTACTTTCGTGTCCAGAACCTATTTGTAAAATACTTTCACCAATACAAGTGCACCTCAAAAGACGAAAACGACAGTTCACAAAAATCGCCAAAACTGGTTCACCTCAAAATACAAAACAGCATTTCAAACGTCTTCATCAGTACAGGTGCATTATACGACGAGTTCACAATACTTCACGTTAAGTGGTTACACTGTTTGCCCTACATCTCTAGAAACCTTTGAAGACTATAATGTTGGTTTACTGAACTCAACATGAGGTCCATGGCCAGGGAAGAATACAATAGGACGCCAGTGTGTTATATTGATCCCCTGGTAATGTTCTCTTCCGGTAGGATGCTGCTCTTGTGATGGAATTTAGATAAAGTTTAGACATATGGCAGAAAACATATACAAACATTCTTCTAATCGTATTTACTTGTACTTGTTTTACACTGCTAATAACACTTTACCGTTTTAAATGATAAAGAAATAAATAGATAAAGAAAAACTTTGACATGAAAGCATTAATTCTTCTTTCAACTCCGCGAACTCCCTGAAGCTTATTAGAAATGAGGATGTGATTCTAATTTAAATGTCAGAGATAATGTCCATTGAATTACAATTGAAATGAGGTTTCTGTTAAAGGAAATTGCTGAATAATTCGCAAATATATATATATATATATATATTGATATATGTTTAATAAAGTTTAATTTGATAAAAACAATTAAAACAATTCAGAATAGATGAATTTCTCAATATATTGTCAGCGTGTTCAGTATGTGATGTAAAGGTTCAGTAATAAGATCGTTACAGTTCGGAAGAGGGTGAATGTCTTACCTTTTTATGTTAAATCAAATGAGGACACGAAAAATATCTTATCTTTACCCAGAGACCATTTGCAGAACAATCGCTATATAAACCGTCAAGACAAAACAGTAACAGATAGTTACTATGATGTAGTAAGTGTAGTAGAAATGTATACGTGCATTTGTTTAATTTGATTGTTTGATTTAGTATCACACTGAAATACATGTTTATGTTTATGTTTATGTTTAAATAAATTGGACAGAACAGAGATAACTTTATTCACAATACACACATGAGATCGGACTTAAATAAGTTGATCATCTATAATCCCACCTAGCAAACTGTTTCTGCATCACTTCATTAACAGTGTATTTGATTCACACAATCATTTCCAATATTGAGATAGAAATATTAATCATTATAACTCCAGGACGCCGACTTGGTACACACCAGTAAAATCACATTACTAGCCAACCTCATAACTTTACAAGCTCTATAAAGACAGTGTGATGTACAGATTTGCCCTTCGGTTATTGTCACTACACACTCTTTTCGTCATTAGATGCACTAAAACTGCCCTAGTCGCACTACTTTGTATTGCAGAGAGTTTCACTCGGAGCTAATCGATGGTTACTGGAGAATGTCTCACTACCAGTTATCCAGTCTAGTCTCCACTCTCACGGTGGAATGTTGGATAGAGGAGCGCTGTGGAGGAGTTTACAGAGTGATATCAGCACACTGGAGGTAGGGGATGGATAGAGGCAGGGTCCTCGTCTCTGTGTTTGGTCTCCTAGGATTTCTTATACTACACGTCTCAGGTACGTTTGAACCAGTGTGATTCTCACTGAGATCAATTGGTGAAAAAGTACTCGCGAATTTTGAATTTAGAAATTTGTCGTGGTGTAAGTTTGATTTTAATTGGTACAAGGAGTATCACTCTCAGCAGGGTCCGGGTCTCTGTGTCTGGTCTGATGAGAATTCTTATAATCCAGGTCTCATGGAAGGTTTGAACCAGTCTGGTTTGTAACTAAAATCAACTGGTGAAAAGTTCTTGCCACTTTTGAATTTTGAAATATATCGTTGTTTAAGTTTGATATTCGTTGATACAGCGTGTACACACCGGGAGTAATCACAAAAAAAGAATAATGATATCATTTTCTATATGGCAAACATTTAATTTTCTTTTGATGTCAACTTTTGCTTAATTGAAACTTTATTATGACTTTTAAAGCTGCACAAGCTGAATTCAATTGGATGTACAATATGTATAGATTTAACTGTTAAAATTTCGTTACAACTTTTGTGTGTGTGAAAAAAACACGTTGAACGATCCGAACCAACGAATAAATATTGATAGAAACATCTCTGTTCTAAAATTAGTTTGCTATCACGTATTTTAAGCACAAGTACGAAACCACTCTATCTCCAATCAGTGAAGGTAGTATTGCAAGTCACGATCCTCCCATAACCGTCCTCATGTAATTCAGTAATAGCCATAGTGAGGCTGTTATTGTGTAGATCTACTTCACTTGGAACTGTATACGTTAGAAAGTAGTAGAAGATACATTGCAGGTGAGATTGATGTTATCCACCCCAAGAAATTAAACACATCAAACAAACTTATAAGCTATTTCTCCAAAGTGAAATACAATATATTTCTACCTGACAGGTGCGCTGAACGCCAGGTATCGTGTTGTACCTGGTCAGGTGGGCAGTCTGTGTAGAACCTGGAGCAGAGACACCTGTCGGAGAAGGATCCATGCTGTACCTGTAAGTAGTGAATTACCCGATTTTCCCTTTCTATGATAGAACATAAGGTCTGCGAAGGCATTATTTTACTGTGAAGGAGATTGGCGTATTAAATGCAAAAGAATAAGTAGATATTTAGACTTGACATGCTGACAACTAATTTAATCTCAGATGTTTGTCATCAGTTGACTTGGATTTTTTTAAACATCAATTGTCAGAAATGAAAATAGTATCTGCAAATTGCAATTTAAGTAACAGTTCAAATCATAATCTGTAAATATTTATGGCGGATATTTACATAGAGGGAAATAACTTTCTCCTACTCATTCTACAAGTTTTCCATTCTACTACTATTCAGTAGATTTGAACTCTGGAACAAGTAAACAATTATTTGATATACTGTCATATCTATATTTAGAGTTTGTGACAACAGGTCCACAATGCAGGGGATTGTGCTATCCTCTGTACAAACCATCTTGGTTTCCTTCTAATTCAGTTAAAATCTATAAACCATTACACAACCGAATTTTGTTAAATCTTTGTTCCACTCAACAGGTCAACAATGCAGTGGAGTGTGCTGTCCTCTGTGCCAAACATCCTCGATGTGAATCATTCAACTATCAGCTCAGTTCCAGCCTAAGGAAAATACACCGCTGTGAGATGGCCAGAGAGAAACTCTTACATCTTGAGACGAGAATCAAGAATGGAACAGGATTTGAATATTATAAAAATACAACATAAGACTTAATCAATACAATACAATATTGCTATTTCTGAAGTGAATACACTATAGTATTGTGATCCAAGGTATAATCTCCTGACATTACACACGGTATATGCTTGTTGTAAAATGAATGTGAAAATGAAAGTTTTGGATCTCAAGGGAAATAAGACACACAGATGAATATGTTCTTGGAGCCAAATGGAGTCAGTGTATAGAACTAAGATCTGACCATATCAGTCGAGTGAAGTCATTTGAGGAAAGGAAGGTTCAGGCACAGTCTGATGTTGATCAAAGAGACAGAATCATGTTCATATAAAAGCCAGTCAGGAAAAATATTTAATTTGAACCGGACTGTAAAAAATATTTGAAAATGAAACGGCACCAGATATATGATGATTTTAATGAAAATATGCATACAGTCTTTATATATGGACAGACATCGTTATCATCTTCCATGTTCTTGAAAAGATTACATTCTTTAAAATGTTAATGAATAAATGAAATGGAACCATTTAAACGAAGTAAAACGTCTTTATTAAAACACTTTATGTAGTTTCTTGTATATACATGCTGTCAATTTCAATGATCGAGGTTGTCAAAACCTCATGTTACATTGAACACTAAATAGTTTTTCAAGAACCCGTAAAAACAATTTTCAAGCAATTTCAATTACATCAATTCTTACAAATCTTGGATATAATGGCATTTATAATAGGCTAAAATATTGTAAAGTTTTGACTATTAGTACTATCATTTAATTTCTTGTAAGGTTTCGAAAAAGTATCTGTCAAATACAACGATTCAGCATTAACACATATGGTGCATTAGAAGTCATTAACATTAATCTGAATCTACTGCAGAAGTTTAGAAGTCATTCAACGTGTATGCGTATGGTAACCATAAATACACGAAATCAGTGCATCAGTGAATCAAAGCATTCCGACAACCTTTATATTTATAAGAGAGCATGTATGACTGATGCACGAACAAGTACAATAATGTTGTATTCTAAAACCACAATATCAGGTTTCCGTTTTCTACAAATGAAGTACTTTTAACCCAATTTACTTTCTGCTTTTCATAAGTGGGGATATTCAATTGAAAAGAAAACATTGCTCTATTTACGGTCACATTACACAAATCCCATTGAGATGTTTAATCTAAGGTAACATTAGCATAATGTTTAAATATGACATCAAGGTAGCCATATTGTAGTGTTCAGAAATGGAACGAGGGGAAATTAACCGTAAGATTTATCAACCTAAATCAAACAATAGCAGAAGCTCTTTGTGCCTGATTTATTTGATATGAACATATATCTGTAATCGTCTCATGTGTTTTCAATTAAATCTCAGACATCGTCAGAGTCTTGAATACAGAAATTGGGTTTTAAACACAACAAAATGACTTGTTTTTAACATTGCATATTTCCCAGTAGAGAGACCATCAATACGATTCATTGCAGTAAAATATTCATCTGATTCTTTTCAAATCGGATGACTATTTTTTCCTGTCGACAGTTTATGTCATTTAAATTACTTTAGAGGGTAAAAATCTTATTACACAAACCAATTATCTTTAGTGGTTATAATGGTACGGTGTTGGGTATGAAGCAAAAATTGCATGGCGTCCATTTTAAAGTGAATACATTTCGAATTGCATCCGTGTACACTCATATTTAACTTGATTTTCCGAAGAGAGAAGGTAGGTTTACTATTGGTGACATTATTTTTCAAATGCATTTCATTGACTTATTTGAGCGAAAAACGTGCTTCTGCCGCTTTAAAACAATTGTTTTTAAAATCCAGAAATCGGTTGTAATTTGGCACCGGACACTCCTAGTCCTTTAGAGGACATGTGCACAATTTGTCATAGTCAGAAGTACAGTTTTTTTCTGCAATCGACCAACCAAAATTGTCTGCTGAAGGACAGGTGATGGCATTATCACATACTCCGGACCATCTGTTGGACTATGATAAAGGACGAATATACCTGATTCAATGTCATTTACAGCAATGGGATGAACGGATTTGTCAAAATCTCGCCTAAAACTTGGTTGATCCCTGAATCTACTATACACAGCAATTCTTACATCATTATACTTGCACTTGTCTATGTTCTTAATATCTATGTTGGAATAATTAAAACTATATATTTGATATTTTGTTGAAATTTTCAGTGTAAGATAACGACAAAATAAATGCCATTCAAATCAAACTATTAAAGGAATATATTATTTTGAAAGTCTTCAAATAGTGTATTTTTATATTCCCATCTGTCATACCCAGCTCATCACAAGTCAAAACTGTCGCTTCAAGACATAATTACTTCCGGTGGAAAGAGGAAAGCGAAAACGTGATTCCTTAAATAGCTTTACTATTTTGCATTTCCTTCTTTTAAGGTTTCATAATTTGAGCATTTTGATAATACAACCACACACAAGATCCTGAAACTGGCAGCTATAAAATATTATATCGTTGTTCTTAACACTGAATAATATCTGTTGATTATTACAAATATACAATTCTCGGGGCTTTCAATAGATGTAAGTCCAAAAAACAATCATTGTATTCAACGCAAAAATGAAAAGCCTGTATTATTCGAAATCAATTCACATGTAATTATAATTCGGTTGATTAAATTGTCGTTATTCAGACTAAAAAGTATTCTCATCCGTGAAGTCAGATATGATTCCCCTGATTGCTGGGGAATTATCACAAAGATCATGAGGTAATATTTAAGTGATATGACGTCACTGTTACTATCCACACAACATCAAACCTTTGATTTGTGCGTCGCAACAATGGTATGGTGTCTTCTGTAGTGAGACGATTTCGATACTCGTTTCCACCAAAGCTCATCAGAAGTCAAAACTGTCGCTTCAAGACATAATTACTTCCGGCGGAAAGAGGAAAGCGAAAACGTGATTCCTTGAATAGCTTTACTATTTTGCATTTCCTTCTTTTAAGGTTTCATAATTTGAGCATTTTGATAATACAACCACACACAAGATCCTGAAACTGGCAGCTATAAAATAATATATCGTTGTTCTTAACACTGAATAATATCTGTTGATTATTACAAATATACAATTCTCGGGGCTTTCAATAGATATAAGTCCAAAAAACAATCATTGTATTCAACGCAAAAATGAAAAGCCTGTATTATTCGAAATCAATTCACATGTAATTATAATTCGGTTGATTAAATTGTCGTTATTCAGACTGAAAAGTATTCTCATCCGTGAAGTCAGATATGATTCCCCTGATGGCTGGGGAATTATCGCAAAGATCATGACGTAATATTTAAGTGGTATGACGTCACTGTTACTATCCACACAACAACAACCTTTGACATCGCAACAATGGAATGGTGTATTCAGTAGTGAGACGATTTCGATACTCGTTTCCACCAGAGAGAAGGATCATACAAATCAAATATTTCATATTGCCAATGAAAAAGACAAAATATCGGCCTTCCCCTTCAAACAATGAGAGACAGGTATTTTACCCTGTAAGCAAGAAGCACCCTTACTGCACCATTACCGAATAGAAGAGTGGCAATACCACTCCCTTCAGTTAATTTACAAATAAGGATCATGAATTGTGTCCCTTGTGTTGATTGACATTAGATGTTATTTCGGATCCGTTTGACGCGACCTTCCCGTGACAATGGTTAGAAAATATATATTATTTTTGTCAACACTGTATTACTTATAGGGACTTGAGACATGTGATGCTATGCTTGAACATCAATTGAACATCCATCAATGGTATTGTAATGAAGGGAACACGATCAGTGCTGTGAGGTTATCATACATTGTCACGAAATGAGTTCGTATTTGAAAACATCACGAATCGAATGTACAGCTGCGTACCGAAAGTTTGTTCACCTGTTGGTATATTTTAGTGCAAATATCATATAATTTGTCTTAATAATGCCTTTGAAACATCCCACCAACGCGAAATCTAGACCGATGATTTTGCATTTTCGCATTGTAAAAAGGCAGTTGAGTGTTCCATAACATAATCTGATTTGATATCTCATTGTAAACAGTTACAATTTTGGCAGCTCTTTAAAGTGACAAGGGGTCAATCTTTTGAAAACAACAGTTTTTATTTTGTTCTGTGAAATATTCGTGTATTTGTGTTGAATTTATTCTCATTTAGTCCATCTGATAACTTGTATTCGAAAATTAATGAAATTTGAATTTTTCATTATGTCAAATTTCATAAACATATACCACTGCCGTGGCGATCACAGGGTACGTTTAAGAATGATTGTTTTACTCATGGATGTATGATGATTCATTGTCATTGTATGTGATGTAATTATATTGACGTTACAATGAACGTCAATTTACATGATATTTGCACTAAAGATTCACATGTAGGTGAACAAACTTTAGGGACGCAGCTGTATTCAAATGAACGTCATATTGAGTACACAGTGGTCGCAGTAGACAATAAAGATTTATGGTCATTTTGTTGTTGCATGTCCCACTAATATCATTACTCTCTTCTTTATCCTATTCTTCAATGATATTGTTCTGAATGAAACCGATCCAAGGAAAAACTGCGTTATTGTTTTGCACTCATTGGGATGACATGCTCATTAGCCAGGAGGCAATCGATGTAAACTAACTCTGCAGCCAATCAGTTAAGTCCATTAGGAAGCTGCCAGGGTGGTGATTATCTCCTATAATGATGACTGACTTCAAGTAATGAACCTTACCATAGACATACTGAAAGGAAAATGGATTTATAATTATCATAATTATCCTTGAGAAAGTAAAACAACTCAACATAAAGTTCTTTTAAAACCAGTTTGGAAACATTGAAATGTAATTCTTGTAACAAGATGTCATAGTTGTAAAGTTGATAACATTTTCACATTTCCAAGATATTTCAATTCGCAAGTGATACATACGACTGAAACAGGGTTTTAACATGTCTTCAGAAGCCATCTGAACTTAATTTTAATTTCTAAAACATTATCTGTTCACATTTATTTAAAATAGTTTTTAAGAAATCGGCTTTTTTGGAATCCACTTAACTAGACGAGATAGGAGAAGCAAAATGCGATTTTGGCTTGTTTTATGACATCCGACAGTAATGATGCGTCAGAAAATGTAAATCCAAGTAGTTTAGTAATGTCGAGGACATCTTATATTAATTGAATTTCTACTATTAAAATATTTCTACTAACATATCAAACATTGTAGTCAAAAACTTATTTGAAATAACGATTTCAGCAACCTATACCTTGATGTTTGAAATTGTGAGCTCCGCTATACACCGCATGTACCTATCAAGGACAATCAAAATCAACGTTCACCAACTGTACTATTTCGTTTTCTACTGTTTCGTTTGTTATTCGGTTTTTATATATAATATATGAAACGTTCATAAATTCTAACCTGAACAATGAATATAATGTTAATTCTATCAAGTGTAAATTTTATTGACAGCATACAATTTTGACAGTTTCTTTATCAATTTACCACGCCAATGTTTAGTTTTTAATACAACATTGAATTTACATCATTAATCCAGTTCTGACAAGATAATCGCACTAAGGAAAATAAGGTTAACACTTGAGAAGGAATTAAAGTATATGATAATCAATAACATCACACAGGCGAATATCAGCGTCTAGTCAACGATACACGTTGTGTTTATTATTTGATTAACCTGTAAAGATTGCCTCACCACACAACTTGAACTTTTTCAAACCGTTCGAATGTACGTGATTAACTTTTGTCTATGTAGCGTGCCTGAAGATGCATCACCACAATAGATTAACTTGACCACTTTCCTAAATGTAGATACTGATCAACATAAATTAAATTGCCAGACTTGCTTTTTATGATAATCGCACTTAATATATGTTTCAAATGAATATATTATTTTAAAATAATACTATCATTTAGTATATTTGAATCATTATTATTCAGTATCGATTTACTGTGACTTATCACCGGATGAAGTGAGGTGTATGCAACATAGGATGTTTACATCAACTCGTTATTGGAATGAACAAATGTGACAACACACCATTATCTACCATTAGAGGGCAGCGGAGTGGACAGTCATCTTCTAGATCTGGTCTGTAATTAAGTGTTGATCGTGGAGTTGGATCCGTCAATTGACTGAATGTATGTCACCTGCCAATGTCAGGAGAAAGATCAGTTTATTCGTGTACAAATATAATTTATGAAGAACATACTTGGGGAAAGTAATGTTATATTAAATCAGATGATTTTCTGAATTCAAGAAACAACAACCCTCATGATAGCATATGAAGTGAAAGTTGAGGTGTATTTGGTAAATCAAGTTCATCGATGTTTGAAATTTAACACAACTTAAATAATATAATGCCCCTCATGCTCAGGTCATCACACGAAAGCTGTTTCCAAGTTATGTAATATGATGTTGTATCATGTTTAAGTGTAGAGGTGATATTCGTTTGTGAAGAAAGTGACATTCCAGTCTTCCCTGTCCTATAATAAGAACACATAACGAGAATGTGATGTCTCCAACTATAATGATATATGGTCTGGTTACAATGAAACTTGTTTCCGGAATAGGCAATACATTATATATAGACAACACTGCTTTATCCATCATTAGTGTTAAGACTGTTCATCTTCAGACTAATCAGGAAGCTTTACTATCTGTTATTGAAAGGTCTACTATCCCCTAATGGTTGAGGGAAGCCTCGTGATTCTATAAGATAACATTTATATGTTCATGTATAGATGTATATATTTGGGAAAGAAATTACAATTCTTCATTCTGATATATAATGTGAATTTTAACATCAACGTTATACGGGTCTGAATGATACGAAACCAGTATATCAACATGCAACAATGTCAGTATTAAAACACTTAACATCAATGAACAGTTTCACGTGAATATGTTCATGTCAGAAGTGTCATATTAGAAACAGTGAGAAACACAGGGTTTATACCAGGCTAACGGTGTATGATCACTGGAATTCCGTAATGATCTGACATGAGACAGAACACATTAAAAACTATCCAGTTATCTAGTGAAGGTGCAAAAGATCCGTGTACATAATCAGCAAAATGAATTGAATGAAAAGAAATATTAAGTATTACCAAACAAAACTATTAAGGACATATAAAGTAAATGAAGAATATTTTGCATTGGTTTTATGTGATAAACATTTTGAAAATAAATCATAGAAATCATTCCAGAAGATATGATATTCAATGTGTCTGACTTCTCTCAATAGTTAACCATGAATGCATCACTATTCAGCTAAACTATGTACGACACTTAAGATGTCACGTTGAATGCACTTCCGGGTTATCAAGAGACGTCCGTGTTGCTTTACCCAGATACACACCATCACTCACAGGATCAATATAATAACCTTCATCACATCCACATCATCGGTCAAACGGACCTTCCATCACCTTATACAACCAAGAGACTTTAAATTGCTCTTGTAATTACTTTACGTGTCTCTGTTACAGCTCCCTGGCCCTCCTCTCTTTTAAAGTGACATACAACTTTATACAACCTGCTGCAAGAGCTGTCATATCTCCGGAAATCCTCTTGATTTCTCTCTTCAAAGAAAACCATATGCTACTCCATTAGCTATTGATATTGTCGTTTTTTAAGACATGTTCAAGAAGAAAGGCAGGGTTCGCACTTAAATCATATTCCATATTGATTTGTAGAATTTTAGTTTTAATATGACCAGTTTATGTGAAGAATATTAACAAGTATGTTTGTTTTAAACAAACCTAATTTTGGCTTGAAAAGCAACCAAAAATAATACTATCAATTCTCTTCGCGTTTTCAAATACACAAAAACACTTTTGCCGTTTTTCATCATTTTCGTTTTTTATTTTGATATGTCAATAACTAGTTTGCAATTTACAAGTAACAGTACCATTAAAATACATATTCCTATATAGATTTAGAACGAATACGATTTTTTTTAAATGTGTTTTAAAACTTAATAAAATAAGTGAACTTCTATTCTATCTTTAAAACACCGACACACTGCCTGATTTTTTAATGCTACAGTTATAATTAAATAGTTTTAATTTAAATAAATGAGATAATTGCAATGACTCTTTCTGTTTTGGTTACTATTGATTAACTTAATATATTGCCACGATTTTCACTGAGGTTTAAAACATACAACATTAATAAGATACATTACTCTTAATCAACCTTAAACAATGGACATGAGGTCAATTTGATCATACACACAGATACCTTCTGAATGCAGTGAGCCCTTATAATCGCTCATTGAACGCTTACAATCGCTCATTGAACGCTTACAATCGCTCATTGAACGCTTACATTCGCTCATTGAGCGCTACATCGAGCGCTTCACTGTGCGCTCATTCCTCCTGACCGACGCGGTGCGATGCCTCGAGGTTTTCTCGCTTTGCTACGTAGCGCTACATTGAGCAATCGCGTTCAAGAGAGGTTTAAAAGTAATCGCTCATTACTTTTAAATGCTTATTGAACATAGCCCTGTGCTTCGTATATTAGAATATTTGACTAAGTTCTTTTTTTTTATAATATTTTATCAAAAGTATCAAAAGTTAATTATGACATATCATTCACAAGTTTACGATGGTACGAGTCCATGGGATTAGCTTCCCGTTGAATACTCGGCTACAAAATAACATGACAGCTTTAATGTTTTAACATAATGGCCTTGTAAAACAGAAACGAAAAAGTCCGACACATTTTGTAAAACACAATGCCAAATAAAACGGTATGGGGTTTCCGAGTATGGGTTTCTCACTCTATTCACTAAACTGTGACCGGTTTAAAGAAGAAAAGAGTTCTAGATTTTTTTCTCAAATATAATGCCTATTTCTTATTTTTACAATGATGTCATCTGAGACAGAAAATAATTGCCCTAGTCTTTCCAAAATTATATACAACCAAGCATGATATCAGATTTTTCAAACTGTTCTGAAGTATTGTCCTAGTCGTTCCAATTTAATATAAAACCATGCCTGATTAGATTTGTAACTGTTCTAAGACAAAAGAGCATTGTCCTTGTCTTTCCAATATTCATGTATGACATTAGATTTTTAACTGCTCCAAGACAGAAGAGTATTGCCTCAGTCTCTCTATTACACCGCTTGTACAGTTAAATAGTTCCAATCCGAGATGATCGATGTGTGAGAGGGAGAGACACCCCAGTACGTGTACGTCTTTCCTGCTACAGGTATCCAGTCTAGTCACAGCTCTCACGGTGGAATGTTGGATACAGGAGCGCTGTGGAGGAGTTTACAGAGTGGTATCAGCACACTGGAGGTAGGGGATGGATAGAGGCAGGGTCCTCGTCTCTGTGTTTGGTCTCCTAGGATTTCTTATACTACACGTCTCAGGTACGTTTGAGTCATTCTGGTTTGTAACTGAGATTGATTGATGAAAAGTACTTGCCAATTTGAATTTGGACATTTATCGTTGTTTGATTTTGATTGATACAAATCTCAGTTTCGGAACTGCAAGCACTTCATATACAGTACAAGTATGTTTTTGAACGTAACAATATCCAAACTATATGTCAAACTTAGACTATCATGAAATTGTGGTTATAGTTTCTTGGTAAACTACTTTATCTCCGAGTCACCCAATCCTTTAACGCTTATATATTCTGAAATATTAAGTGTACCATTGATAATATATAACCACGATATTCTTTAAATTTCAATGGAAATTTGTTATAAAATATAATGACAGTTACAGTCAGTGCCATAACAAAACAAAACATTGTATATTGTAGATTATACAATGCAAAATTCTACATATCCTCCTCCGTTAAGTCCATATGAATTATTGAAATATTTTCACATGCCAAAATACCTCAGGTGCGGTTGATTTTTCCTGGTTTTCGTGTCCCAAATCTTAGTAACATGGTTTCGAAATCATGACATTTTTTGTTTCTTAGGTTGAATAATGAACACATTGAACGTTGAATTAATTTTATCAATTATACTTCTTTTATTTAAATCCTTTTCGTGATAACCCTTTTTGTTGTGAAACATGATTTAACCAGTGATTTACTGCTTGTTAATGGGTGTACTGACGGTTGTTTATTGAACTTTTGTATTTACTGAACACACGCTATCTAGAAGTAAGCTCAGTCACGATAAGTACTTACCTGGATACTGTACACCTGTATCAATCAATATTCCTGACATGCGGCGTAGTATTTTAGCTAGTTATAAACAATGGTAAATGTCCCCAGGATAATTAGAGCTTGCTAGAGCGCCATCCCTTTTCGAATATGTTTTTATAAAGATGATATATCTTTTACTGAAAAGAATAGATAAACAATGAAGAGTAGAGTTAATTCTCTTTAAAGCAATATACAGTTCTTCAAGTTTTGCATAATTTTGTAACGTGATCTATCCATCACTCGTAGTATTGTGTGAATCCTATCAATCCTTAACTGATTTATGTCATTGTTGAGATACAGAAGTAAAGTCTGCTTATTTGTTTCCTCGTGGCAATATAAAAACAGGGTTTTGTGCAAATGAATTCAAAAGTGTTCGATGGAACAAAAACAATGTCTAAGCCTCAAAGTCGACACAGAAAATGATGTTCTCTGTTAGTCAACATTTAAGGCATTTAAGTTTATGATACAATTTGAGTGGCAGGAGATGCTCGTTTATAAGTTGCATCATCTATTGCTTCTTAATACATTTCTCTGCAGACCACAAAATGAATCCCATGTGATAGAGGTCAAATTCCTATGTTTGATAAAGTAAAGTGCTTAAAAAGGCAATTGTCAAAGACGTTAAAGTCTAGTACAGGCCACCAAACTTCAATCAATCCGCGCCGATAAATTAAATTTATGAGGGTCGAGACAAAGAAAATATGACAAGGCGATGTATGCTAGTTAATTCGCATGCACATATCGCCTTTTTCGTTAGTAGATACCCTACTAGTAGTTTCTTTTAACCTACCTGACAGGTGCGCTGAACGCCAGGTATCGTGTTGTACCTGGTCAGATGGGCAGTCTGTGTAGAACCTGGAGCAAAGACACCTGTCGGAGAAGGATCCATGCTGTACCTGTGAGTAAACAACGGTATACCCTTCTGCTGAAATCTTGAAAAGAAATTCTGTGAGGCTTTAAAGCAAATGTTGGACTTTGTATCTATATATACATATATATCTTTTATCAGTCCATAACTGGTAAATATGTATATTAGAATTATAATGATCTGTTGTCAGATGTTGTTTCTTTGTATGACGGATTATTATTTAAACACGTGACTATGATTTGAGTAATCACCTTTCACTTAAATATTAAACCGTTGTAAGACGTTTGAGAACTGTTGTTAATACAAAATACGTCGAATCCCACATTGGTGTGTATCAACAAACTCAATCATATGGGTTTCCCTTCTAATTCAATTAAAATGTATAAACCATTATATGTTTAATGCTTGTTCCACTCAACAGGTCCACAATGCAGTGGAGTGTGCTGTCCTGTGTGCTAAACACCCTCGATGTGAATCATTCAACTATCAGCTCAGTCCCAGCCCGAGGAAAATACACCGCTGTGAGATGGCCAGAGAGAAACTCTTACATCTTGAGACGAGAATCAAGGGAGGAACAGGATTTGAATATTACAAAAATATAACATAGATAATTAGCAAATACAAATTTTATATAAATAAGCAATATATTTTGTCATATTTTTAAAATGTGTGTTTGTCTCATGTACATAGAAACAAAATCACACACAAAGGAAAGGAATGCCATTAGGAAATTTGATTCAACCTTAAAAGTTGATTGCCTGGTATTTTCCCCCGGATTTAAACCATTAAGCCACTGAACTAATGCGTTTTCAATGTTAAAATCATTAAGTTTACTATGTTGTAACTATACACCTCTTCAAAGTACAGCAATACCCATTTGACAGTTGAGCATGTGTGAGACATTTTGGGACACGGGAAGGGATGCTCAAGTTCAAAATCATCAGGATCTGACCCGTGCATTGCATGACGAGTACACTTGAACTCGATATCATAATTAGAACATAGAAAACATAGGTAAAAAAAACACCTACCCCCTATATAACATAGAGTAAAGGAGCCGATCTAAGGGTCCAATCAACATTAGGTTATATATTACCCTAAGAATTGGTGACATTCACAAATGAACGCACGTACTTATCAATTATACATTTCTCCGCAAAACCCGACTGATTTCCAACATATGTCACCTCTAAGATAACTGCTATAGCTCTTCAAACTCGAAAATCGACCACAAAAACCTCTCCCGTGAACGTTATCCTGCACAACGATTATGGTGTTGACGATCCAGTTTTAGTTAGTGATAAACAGTTAGACGCCGAGTTCTAGCAGTTGAAAGTCACATTTAGGAAACAGTTATAGGGTTTGAACTAGAAAGTATATTTGGATAAATCACATGTCAAATCTATTGCACCTAGCTGACGTTGACTGACAAAAAGTTGTGCCTAAACGTGATCTGGAGAAAGGATTGAAGACACATTGTCATTATTCGGAAGCAAGAACATTATGGCGACAGTGAAGGTGTACTAATCATGGACATAATCAATGACCGCGGGCGATAATCATTTACAAATTAAAATAAAATAGCACACATCACTAACATTTTTGCTTGAAAGTTTATAAAACATTTTATTCAAGCCTTTTTATAACTGGTACCATTTGTTTTAAACCTGGTTTGAGGATGTTAAAACGAGATCTAAAATAGATGTTTGAATGCTGTTTCCCCCATAGCGGTTTTGAGCCTGGCGTCATCTTGCTGTTAAAACAAAAAGAACGTTAAAACACCTTCAGGACACGTGAGTATCAGGTGTTCATCAGCGTTCAAAATATCCTTCTCCGTGAACAAACATAGTGTTTTAACGAATGGCAAACCTATAGGATGGAATGGACACATTCGATAGTGATATCTCAATATCAGGTATCGGGAAAGAAATGCGTGTTTATCAATTTTTAAAATGAAATGGTTATATATACATGTATGTTTACAGAGAAGACAAATATCACGTCATTAATTTATATATGATGATATATTATATGATTATATGTTATTTCCAATGACAATCGTGCAACAGGTTTTTTACATGCGCAAAAAAACAAACTTACACATCCCATATATATCCTCACGTTACAGGTAAGTTTCCAAAATTATGATTTACCATCATTGTTTGAATTTCGATCATAAATCGCGATATGTACCTTTATGTTTGAACTTTACCAAATAATCTAAATAACATAACACCACACTCCTTAACAGTAATGGTGTTTAGGCCTGTTCGATTAGGAGTTATGAGAACATTAAACTAAATTTTTTAAATAACGTTAAAAGTTATATGTATTTATAAATTGTATATACATTTTATTAAATGAAATTTCCAGTGGAAACATTGAGGCCATGTGCAACACTCCACTTAAAACAAATTTCTCCTTCAATTTTCTTTTCAAGCATTTAAGATATCATCCTCAAAAACGAAAAAGATTCTCATCAAGGGTCAAATGAATAACTTCATTTAACGAGGTTGAGCATATACAAACTGTTTTTCAGTTAGTAATGATACATCCGAACATCTGATCGTTCACCATCATCAAAACTTAAAGATTTCGTACCACTTGTGCACTTACATATAGATCTAGAAACTACTTAAACCTCAATGAAATCAGAACAGTGGCACATAGATAAGATAAATAAAACACCATCCTTCTTCGACCTGACTTTCTGACATTAGCAACAAACCAGGGCGATTTACACATAATCACTCAGCTTAAACGTGAAGACATTAGTTTTCAAATGATAGAGTTGGTCTCCCTTATTTTACAAAAATGGTACCCGAATTTTTCGTGAGGATGCAACGAAATGGTCGAGACACTGGACACAAGAATCAATGGATGAAGGCTAAATTCTAAAGCCTAAAGATTTATCACAATCTAAAACTCTTCATCAGACTACAGTTTGAAGTTTTACATTAATAACATGTGACTAGTCACATTCATTCAATAGGGAACCTTTCAGACACATTACACATTAATCCGACTAGTGTCAGTTCAAGTCTGATCTTCCTTAACTTTGTCTGAGCTGATACATTGAGGACAAGCCAGAATGGTGAACAATCAGTTAGCTCACATTCTCTACACAATCGATTTGTCCTTCTCCGTATTCGACACACCGACCTGCTGATTTAGAATGAACTGATTCGATGTACACATGAGATTTTGGCTCTAAAACTTCCCCTACAGGTGAGGTAAGATCCACTATATAGAAGCTGGTGGTATAGAAAATAACGAGAAATCTGTGTATTATCAACTAATATATATATATATATATATAAAAATCATCCATAGAATTTCAGTCATATCTATATCTGATGTTTTTTCATTTTGATGTGTCAATTGTTTATAAATGATAATTGATAAATTTTGTATTGACATATTTTAGTTGGAGAGCTTCTTCTTTAGAGTATCAAAATATCTGGATTGTCGGTTGATCATCAACCACCCATTGTGATTTTGGTCAGAATGTTTGGTGCTTTACCATCACCATTTTAGCTCTTTGGGAATATAGTGTACATGCACTTCATGTTGTTTGTGACTTTTCGTGAATATGTTTAGTCTCATTTCTTGAGAGACGACATCAACAACAAAAGTGATGCCTTAAACGATATGTTTGCTTATGCTTTAATCATCCGTGAATTTGCTAATTTTCAAATTTTCTCAAGCTCTTGTGTAATAAATAACATCTCAGACGCCATGTATCACTTACGAATACCGAGTTCGAGTCCAACTACTATAGATCTACTTCTATCACTTACCACACCTTATGCACACATGCACATTAAATCACCCTTTTAGCTGCTTGCATTGCATTTATTCTTGGCTATTCTTTTCAAGGTTGAACCCAATAAAGCATACTTCGTTTCAATGCAGCGAGTTTAAGCATTTGAAAGTCACATTTAGAAAACACTTACAGGCTTTGAATCAAAAAACATATTTGGCTATATCACATCTGACAGAAGCTAACGTGGATTGTTTAAAAAAAGGTTTGAATCTAAACGCGACCTGGAGAAGCCATTGAAGATACGTTGTCATTATCCCGAAGGATGAACATTCTGGCTTTATAGATATAATCACTGGCCGAGGGCGATTATCATTCCCGACCGAATATAAACAAATGGCACACTCACAAGAACTGATTCTGATTAAAGGTTAAAAGTTAAAACCAAACTTTTTATTCAAGTTATTTTATACTTCGTAACATTTATTTTATACATGGTTTGAGGATTGTAAAACGAGAACTAAATATAGATGGGTAAAATACCATTTCCCCATCAGCGGTTTTGAATTTGGCGTCATCTAGCTGTTAAAACAAAATGTTTCATCTGGTGCAATCATGCTGTCGTAAATTTACAAATAGATTTCAACATCCCTGGTATTTTAGAATGTGTTCTTAAAAGCACCATTATTGGCCAGTTTGTTTGACGGGGAAAAACTAGACAAACAGTTAGAAAACAATAAATGTCTTTATGAGTCCAAAAAGTAATGTTTCAAAGAAGTTTGGCCAGTTTGATTAGGCATTGCGAGTTATGAGGACAATAAACTGCTCAATTACTGCTCAAGTATTTCGTATTTAGCAAAACATAAGTAAGTAAACATCGATGACATGTGCAAAACTCCATACCTGAATAATCGAGTGAGAGAACAATAAGATGATGTCACATGTGCAATATAATGTGTAATTGACTGTATGAGAGAGTTATATTCCATTCATCCTCATGTGCAATTAAGTGAAACATCCTACAATAACAACATTAATTGCTGAAGGGCAGAACATATATGTGTTCTTTAACTGTTATTATGTACACGTTACGTGATATAATGAAACAATTTGGTATGTTATATTCAATTTCCTACCGCTTAAAACAAAATTAAAGCTTATATCTACTTAATGTTTCTTTGAAACACACGGAATGCACAGGTCCTTCGGCATTCAGAAGGCGTGGGTGGTCATCTCAAACTTTTTAAACGTTTTTTTTAAATGGTGTGAAAATCGATGACCCAAGGGCCTGTGGCGGATTAGTGTAAAAGATTCTCGTCAAGGGTCATACGAATAACCTCTATAACTAATATATATATATATATATATATATATATATATATATATATATATATATATATATCGAGGTATAGTATTTTAAAACTTGTTTCCAGTTAGTAATGGCAAATCGGAAAATCTGATGGTTCACCATGTTCAAAATGTAAAGTTTCCATTCCACCTGCGCACTAAAAAAAACAAGGAAACTATTTAAATCTGAGACTCAATTACATCAGATCAGTGACATATGGAGAAAAACATCCTTCTTCGATCATTATCTCACTAAATCTACTATGTAATGGTTATACACCCTGCTACAGTATCGAATGTGTGAGACCTTTTTGGGACGCGGGTGAGAGCAAAGGATGCTCAAGATCAGAATCGTCAGAAATTGACCAATGCATTGCATTACGAGTGACAGTCGACCAACAGAGAATCAAACTTCAGGTGGTCTGAACGATACGGCGTGTATACAATATTATCCAGTTGTTTCATAGCCAGTTAGTATATACCATACTCATGTTTTCGACAGTAGTGTTATGTTTACCGCTGTACTTATATCATAACATTTTTTTCTGAAATTGATGAACTTTAATTGGATACAATTTTATCTTCAATTTGTCTTCAAATTGGTCTTGTGTTGTCGATTTTCTGACTGAATGGTCAAAAGAAGATTAACAATTTAATAGGATTTTATATGCACCAAGTCATTGAGGTTGAACATCCAGTTTTGATTAATGCTAAAAAGTGGGTGTTGCGATATTTATAGAAAGGTTTTTATCAAAGTTAGACGCCGAGTTCTAGCAGTTGAAAGTCACATTCAGGAAACAGTTATAGGGTTTGATTTAGAAAACATATTTGGATAAATCACATCGCGAATATCTAGCAAGAAGCTAACGTGGATTGTAAAAAAGGTTTGTGTCTAAACCTGGTGAAGCCATTGAAGACACATTGTCATTATCCGAAAAGATGAACATTCTGGCTTCATTGGAGGTGTACTAATCATGGACCAAATCATTAGCCGAGGGCGATTATCATTCACTAATCAAAATAAACAAATGACACACTCAAAAGAACTAACATTTCTGATTAAAAGTTTACCAAACTTTTTATTCAAGTTTTTTTATACCAGGTACCGTTTATTTCAAACCTGGTTTGAGGATTGTAAAACGAGAACTAAATAAAAATGTGTGAATGCCATTTCCCCTATAGCCGTTTGAGCTTGGCCTCATCTAGCTGTTAAAGGGGCAAATAAGTCGATGAAATGCATTTGAAAAATAATGTCACCAACAGTAAAAGACCCTCCTCAATTCGGAATATCAAGTTAAAACATGAGTGTACATGGTTCGGTAAAGCCATGGGAATCGTTTTTGTAATTCAAAATAATAAAATGTGTTCACAATTAAATGGCCGCCATGCAATTTTTGCATATATTTATTATAAAATGAAAATTTGAAAAAAACGTGCTACAGCTCCTTTAAAACAAAAACTACTAAACACCTTCAAGAAACGTGAGTCATCAACGTTCATACTGTTTTAAGGAATGGCAAATATGTATGATGGAACAGATAATTTCAATAGTGATGTGCTCAATACACATGGTATTTGGTATCAGGTAAGAAATACATGCTCATCGTGTTTAAAAAGAAACGATTAAATATACATGTATGTTTACATACGAAAAGAAAATATCAATGTTACTTACTGAGTTTTTTCATACAAAGTCCTTAAGTATAACCTTGTCTGGTTTAAGCACCGTTGAGTATTTTTCATAATATTATATTTGGCTCTCACACGCGCTTAAAGGTAAAGTGTGCTTATTTCAGTTCAAATAATCTCACTTGTTAGCTTTACGATTCATAGCAAAAGATTCTTTAGATATGGTTGGAGAGAATTAGATACATAGAGGATATTTGGCTTTTCTTGACAAATACCATGTTTATCTCATCGAGTGAGGTAGAAAGTTTATATTATCACGAGTGATAATATTTAAAGTTTCTATCTCAGAATGAGCCTGTCACCTCTATTCGTGAAGATGCTACAGGAGTGGTTGGGACACGAGAAGCAATGGATGAAGAGCTGAAGTCTAAAGCCCACACGATTTATCACAATCTAAGAAAGATTTCACTCAATCCGTCTACAGTTTGCAAATGTACATTAATAACATATGAAAATTCACGTGGATTCAAAAGGGAGCCTTTCAGACCCATTATACATTGATTAGACTAGTGTAAGTGCAAGACTAATCTTCCTTAGCTTTGTCTGAGCTGAGACAGTGATGACAAGCTAGAAAGATGAATAATCATTTGGCTCACATTCTCTGCACAGTCAATTTGTCCTTCTCTGTATTCGACACTCCGCCCTACTGATTTAGAATGAACTAATTCGATGTACACATGTGTTCTTTGCTCTTAAACTTTTCCCTGTAGGTGATGTAAGAATTCACTACGAGAAAGGCTTTTAGACGTTGGTGGTAAAGAAATGACGAAAAATTTATGGATGATCAACTTCTAGATTTTTTCTGGGAGGGGCTTTTTAGAATTTGTAGAGATCACGAAAAACGAAGATATATGGAGAGTAGACTTCTTAATTGCACTTCTTTAATGCACTTTCGGCGAAGATACTAACACTACTTGCTTGCTTGAAAAAGGTGTTAGTATCTATGTTACGAACCATCTGCAGATTGTTCGAACAATCTGCAGATTGTGAGCTCACAATCTAGAAATATTTCACCATTCCTAGATTGTTTAAACAATCTGCCGATTGTTCGACCCTAACAATCTGAGAATGATCACAATCTAGGAATAAGGCTATCTAACAGACTGTACGAGTAGATTGTGAAGGTTTTTCAAATAGTTTTTCTATCTATCTATCTACAGATTAAAGGGGTCGATTCCTAGATTGTGACGAACTTCCATCTCGTTTCTCTCTCTTATCTAACGACCCCTATATTGTGAAGGGTTATGGTGTTTAAACTAAGGACTATAGGGTCGATTCCTAGATTGTGAGGAGCTTTCAAGTCTTTCCTCTTTCTTATCTAACGACTTTTGGGGCGATTCCTAGATTGTGAAGGGTTACGATGTTTCATTTGGAGACTAAAGGGGTCGATTCCTAGATTGTGAGGAGCTTTCAACTCGTTTCTCTATCTTATCTACAGACTGTAGAAGTCGATTCCTTGATTGTGAAGGGTTCTCAAATAGTTTCTTTATCTTATCTACCGAATACAGGGGTCGATTCATAGATTGTGAAGGGTTCTCAAATAACTGTTATATCTTATCTACAGACTATAGGGTCGATCCCTAGATTGTGAAGGGTTCTCAAATAGTTTTTTCTGTCTTATCTACCGACTATAGGGTCTATTCCTAGATTGTGAAGGGTTCTCAAATAGTTTTTCTGTCTTATCAACAGACTAAATGGGTCTATTCCTAGATTGTGAAGGGTTATAGAAGTTCATCTAACGACTACAGGGATCGATTTCTAGATTGTGAAGGTTATGATATTTCATCTAACGACTACAGGGATCCATTCCTAGATCATGAAGGGTTATGATATTTTATCTAACGTCTACAGGGGTCGATTCTTAGATTGTGAAGAGTTCTCAAATAGTTTTTATATCTTATCTACAGACTACAGGGGTCGATTCCTAGATTGTTAAGGCATCTCAAATAGTTTTTCCATCTTATCAACATGGTTACAGGGATCGATTCCTAGATTGTGAAGGGTTCTCAAATAGTTTTTATATCTTATCTACAGACTGTAGAAGTCGATTCCTAGATTGTGAAGGGTTCTCAAATAGAGTTTATATCTTATCTACAGACTGTAGAAGTCGATTCCTAGATTGTGAAGGGTTCTCAAATAGTTTTTATATCTTATCTACAGACTGTAGAAGTCGATTCCTAGATTGTGAAGGGTTCTCAAATAGTGTTTATATCTTATCTACAGACTGTAGAAGTCGATTCCTAGATTGTGAAGGGTTCTCAAATAGTTTTTATATCTTATCTACAGACTGTAGAAGTCGATTCCTAGATTGTGAAGGGTTCTCAAATAGTGTTTATATCTTATCTACAGACTGTAGAAGTCGATTCCTAGATTGTGAAGGGTTCTCAAATAGTGTTTATATCTTATCTACAGACTACAGGGGTCGATTCCTAGATTATGAAGGGTTCTCAAATAGTTTTTATATCTTATCAACAGACTGTAGAAGTCGATTCCTAGATTGTGAAGGGTTCTCAAATAGTGTTTATATCTTATCTACAGACTACAGGGATCGATTCCTAGATTGTGAAGGGTTCTCAAATAGTTTTTATATCTTATCTACAGACTGTAGAAGTCGATTCCTAGATTGTGAAAGGTTCTCAAATAGTTTTTATATCTTATTTACAGACTGTAGAAGTCGATTCCTAGATTGTGAAGGGTTCTCAAATAGTTTTTATATCTTATCTACAGACTGTAGAAGTCGATTCCTAGATTGTGAAAGGTTCTCAAATTGTTTTTATATCTTATCTACAGACTGTAGAAGTCGATTCCTAGATTGTGAAGGGTTCTCAAATAGTTTTTATATCTTATCTACAGATTGTAGAAGTCGATTCCTAGATTGTGAAGGGTTCTCAAATAGTTTGTATATCTTATCTACAGACTACAGGGGTCGATTCCTAGATTATGAAGGGTTCTCAAATAGTTTTTATATCTTATCTACAGACTGTAGAAGTCGATTCCTAGATTGTGAAGGGTTCTCAAATAGTTTTTATATCTTATCTACAGACTGTAGAAGTCGATTCCTAGATTGTGAAGGGTTCTCAAATAGTTTTTATATCTTATCTACAGACTGTAGAAGTCGATTCCTAGATTGTGAAGGGTTCTCAAATAGTTTTTATATCTTATCTACAGACTGTAGAAGTCGATTCCTATAGATTGTGAAGGGCTCTCAAATAGTTTTTTCTGTCTTATCTACCGTCTATAGGGTCGATTCCTAGATTGTGAAGGGTTCTCAAATAGTTTTTATATCTTATCTACAGACTGTAGAAGTCGATTCCTATAGATTGTGAATGGTTCTCAAATAGTTTTTCTGTCTTATCTACCGACTATAGGGTCGATTCCTAGATTGTGAAGGGTTCTCAAATAGTTTTTATATCTTATCTACAGACTGTAGAAGTCGATTCCTATAGATTGTGAATGGTTATCAAATAGTTTTTTCTGTCTTATCTACCGTCTATAGGGTCGATTCCTAGATTGTGAAGGGTTCTCAAATAGTTTTTATATCTTATCTACAGACTGTAGAAGTCGATTCCTATAGATTGTGAATGGTTATCAAATAGTTTTTTCTGTCTTATCTACCGACTATAGGGTCGATTCCTAGATTGTGAATAGTTCTCAAATAGTTTTTCTGTCTTATCAACAGACTACATGGGTCTATTCCTAGATTGTGAAGGGTTATAGAAGTTCATCTAACGACTACAGGGGTCGATTCCTTGATTGTGAAGGGTTATGATATTTCATCTAACGACTACAGGGATTCATTCCTAGATTGTGAAGAGCTTTCATCACGTTTTTATTTCTTATCTACCGACTATAGGGTCGATTCCTAGATTGTAAAGGGTTCTCAAATAGTTTTTCTGTCTTATCAACAGACTACATGGGTCGATTCCTAGATTGTGAAGGGTTATGATATTTCATCTAACGACTACAGGGGTCGATTCCTAGATTATGAAGGATTGTAGAATTTCATCTAACGACTACAGGGGTACACCGAAACATTCAGTGTAATAAAGAAGTTGATAATCAATTTATATATTGGGTTTTCTTCTATATTTTAAGTATAGCGATGTTTAGTATGGACATATACGGAAACACCACTATTGTGACAAGAGAAGTTGATCATCCATAGAATATCAGAAATCTGATTTTTATTTTGCTTTGTCAAGTGTTCATGAATGATACTTAATCAATTTTGTGTTTGCATCGTTCAGTTGAAGAGCCCCTCTAGAGTATCAAAATACAATTTGAATAAAAGGAAATGATAACAGAGAATGATAAAATTGCCTTCACATGTAATGTGTTTGTGTAATATTAAAACTAATTATAATGATAATATAAATGATAATAAAAATAAAATATTTAAATAATATTATTAATAATTAAGACCATAATGTGAGATGAAAGAATGTTACTTAGCATAGTAGTTTAAAGCGCTCATTAAATCGAAGTAATAAATGTTCCTAAGTGACTGACATTTTGATTGATCACAAGTCTTATTTCATTATTCCTTAAGACGTATGAGGCATTTTTGCTCTTCATATGAGGTTCATATTTTGATAAAAAAAAAATATAAAATGAGAAAATAATACGAACACTGGATGGCATATTCTTGTTTCTTATGCCTTACATAACCCAAATAGATGTACACGGGGAATACTGGTGTTACCTTTTAAAACGCTTATAACCAGACTGCTGTCTGCTTTGTTCTATGACAAAAGCATCAGCTTGACATTTTCGAAGTTTCAGAACTACATTATTTGATTAAAAATCTTTTCTGATATATGTGAATGCCACTTCAAGGAAGTATTATGCAACTTGAAGCACAGGTTTTGTTGAATTAATGGACGTGATAGAAGATGAAAAGAACATATTTCTTTGGTTTGTTTTTTAAAACATGTTTCCATCAGCTGAGTTTTCGAAGTAAAGAGACACACAAACTTTAACAAGTTTAACTTTAACTTAATTAATCTTATCAAGTTACTGATCTCCGTTCGTTTAACCTTAAACTCGATGTATTTAAGTGACATGTTCTTTTCACAAGGAAAAAGCTGATAAGAAAAGGGAAAATATGGAAAGCCCTGATGGTTAAAGTATAGCAGGGACGTACTTATCGTTTTTTGGGGGGAAAACGAGTGTAAATGTCTGCATTGTGCGGGAAAGGGTTGTCTGCCTAAGCAAGTGTAGAAATTTCTTTATAAGCTATTTTAGAAATGTATTTGTATGTTATATGCAACATTGAAGCATTTTACCACTTTATATACACTGAAATATATTAATTAATGCAGAGACACTTGTTATTGAACATGTACACATAAAACATTTATAACACGAATCATATAATGTAAAAAATACTCAATACGAATGTCAGGCTCATCCAAATATTCAGTATTCCAGTAATATATGGATCACTGAAGTACAAGTACTCATCTATCAGCGTAACAGTTTATGAACATTGACTCAGAGTTATAAATGTTCACTCGTATTCTAGGTACATCAACAACCAATAAGTGTTATTGTTCAACGTGTTTCATACAGAAACAAGGAGACAAGTCCATATTAATTGATGATCAACGTCTTTTTACCGTAAACATGTTTGATTATGATACAAAGAACTATACCGAAACATCACTAATGTTAGATAAAATAGTTGATCACCCGTACAAAATATTGTCTTCTCCATAATACCAATACACCGATCCAAAACTTCGCGCATGCGTAATTTCAGCCAATCAGAGCGGCGAGATTATCACGCGGCTTTGTCAATTTTACTTCCGGGGACAAACAAACCGCTTTGGCGATAGCTCGGTGGTTGCACAGATTTCAAAACATCTTGACGTTCCTTTTAACTTTAATGTATTTATTTCACGACATGGTGGTTTCTTATTATGAAAGGATGAACTTATTGCCGTTTTGAATCGCTGACAACGTGGAAAACACTCATCATCCGATAAAAAAACAATAGCGTGTCTGACGTCTGCTCTTAGGTGAGAATTTGCACGAATTATATGGTTTTCAAATCTCCGATACATAAATTTAGCAAGATGACAGTTCAAAAAATGTTTGGATTATAGATATTTAGGACCTCAAGATTTAAAAACAATCTTATTTCGAAGTTTGCTTAGATTCTTACATAAAATATAACACTTTACATTTTGGCATTTTTTTAAAAATCTACCACCAAGTAAACAAACCTTGTCAAACGTACGTTGTGCTGTACGTGTACTCTGCAATGTAAATTAGATACGTGTATGTACGAGCTTGAAAGGATAATTATATGTCTTATTATTTTTTATAATTGATGTAATCACACAACTGACAAGTTTAATTGCAGTATTAAATATTCCATGTATGTAAGTTCCTTTTAAAAAACAATTGGGACAATAAATATATCCATGCAAGCAGGATGTTTTTTTTTAAATATTGGTACATAATAGATAAATACCAAGAAAATATGTTCATCTTTCAGTGGAAAACTGTAATATTAATTTTGCTGATTTTGTTCAAGTTGTCTAATTCATGAATTAACACATGCTTCAAACTATATAGCTTTCATTTCTTCATCACCAAGTTCAAATCTGGTCAATACATATCCCCATATAACTCATATTAAAGGCTATGATTGTTTTTACAATTGTTTGAGACATTGCCTTAAAAACTTCTGCCATTTAAATACAAAATAACAAACTTTTATAAATAAATAGGAGGTTATGAGATATTAAATGTTTCAAAGAGCGAAATAAAGAATTACCTTTCAATTCACATTATACTTACTTATAATATTGAATGTCAAATTCAAGCTCAGCATTTTATAATTAAACATAGTTCAAGCCTATTTTTTCAGTTTTCATGGTCAGGATGTAGCAGATCAGAGGATACAACCAGACACTTTCTAAATGATAAATAAACATATATGGGTGACTGTTTTCTTTTCAAACTGTCTGTCTCCAGGGGGATAAGTTGTAGTGAAAACCTTATCAATAATTTATAAAAGTGTATCAAAAATCAGTTGTAACAAATAATCATGTGTTTATCAGAAGAAAAAATAATGAATCAAACTTTCATTTACCCAATGTATTCAACTGAAATTAAACTATGTTATTTGTTTTCAGAAATATTATTCTATCAAAATAAACACTATTCATTTCTATACAGGGCTCTAATGTGCCCATATAACATTACTCTTTTCTCAAAACTTATTCATGATTAATGACATATTTAGAAAATTTTACCGACAGATATACCAAAATCCAGGTTCAATAAATGTGACACTCATTAATATGTTGGTCCAGCAGTGATATAGACAGAAATTTGCT
The DNA here is from genome assembly GCA_936450465.1 of Gibbula magus. Lineage (NCBI taxonomy): Eukaryota > Metazoa > Mollusca > Gastropoda > Trochida > Trochidae > Gibbula > Gibbula magus. Next base: position 33,096,414 of record OW388293.1, read on the forward strand.
TTCATATCTTGAAACTGAAATGTATGATAATTCTTAGTTTTTAAAAACAAATTTAAATTAGATTTCATTTATATTAGTATTAGTTCAGACCATTTTGTGAATGCATCATCTGCCTTTCAATTTACATTGTGTAAATATACTGAAGAAGACAAATATTTTATGGATGATCAACTTCTTTATTTACATCCATAAAATATTTGTCTTCTTCATCACACCAACTTCTAGAATGCCTCTCAAACAGTTGTAAATATACTGTTAATCAATTGCATTTAAAAACAAATTATGTGTCTAATATTTTAAAAAGGGTACTTAGATTATTAACTAATGAAGGCACGAACAGATAATTGCGTATTTGAACAAAGAATATCATGTGTATCTGAAGACATAGGTTTAATATTATTTTCCCAGAAAAGTAGGCCTACAATGGCCTAATACACAAACATTTTTTTAAAAATACATAATTACAGTCATAAATCTAAGATCAGTAGTTGAATTCAAAATTGTGAATACAATTAATGTTATTGAAACCAATTCTATCTTTATTTTACAAATAAATATTGAGAGGCTGCTTTTCTGAGTTTTCAAGTAAATCTAGTGAAACTGTCAACAAGTGAAAGCGACCTTGACCTCTGCTGATTTCAGTCCTTCGCTTCCGAGGTTTTTCTCACTGAAAGGAGTAGAGCTGCACACGATGATTATTCGTGAAATCATTTAAACTAATGTTAATGTTAAGCTGGAAATATCATGGATAATAATCATTTATAAGCGAAGGATGTGTACCTCAAAACGTGTTTGTTTACAAAATGATCGAGCTTGAATATAGACCTCGATCGCTCTGTTCGTGGCTGATTAAATAGTCCAAACACAACATGAGTTTTGATAAAATGCAAGTTTATGGATTCAAAATTTATATGTTATTTATAATATTTACATAATTTAAATCTACAAACAGTTTCCAGCTCAACGAAAGCCGAAATCATATCGTGTGTCGTGTTGAGATTCGCGGCCCGGCTTGCTGTGAGCCTGTAACTTGTCCCCCCTAATATTTCAGCCAATCGCGTTGAAGGGGCGGGGCTTACACTGGATCGGTGTATTTCTGGAATGTCTGTCAAACAGTTAGTAATGAGTTAGTGGGTAACCCTCTCGTGGTTGTTTAATTTACATGTTTGATGAGATAAGATTTTTGAGAAATATATTCAGTGAACGGACACAAAGAGTGAGCGAATGTCTTTGAAATTAATTTAACCAATAAGTTGAATGTCCTATTCAAAGAGTCAGTTACACGAAGTAAACATTAATTCATGCATCCAAATGTTCATTTATTGGTAGACAGAAGAACTAATGGTTTAGCCATGATCATGCCAAGTGTGTTGTTGTGTTACATATGTCAAACGTTATAAATGTCGTTACATTATCGAGAAGTAACAACTTTTGTCGAAAACTGCCGTTTTAATGATATACGCATCAGTATAGTGACGATATAAAGATGAAAGTATATATTTTTGATCCAACATCGAACATTACACCGAGGCTAGTGTACATCAATTACTCAAACTAACTTTTGGAAATCTACAACAAACACAAAGACAAATTTGGTTTCATAATGTTCATTGGGTCATATAAATACTGAACATGTATTTTCAGTTTATGTCCATGTATAAAGTTGTGGGGATGAATATCCATGTTGAGTAAAATTATTTTATTTGTATGAAACCAAATAAAATATGACAACACTGAATGTCACTTTAAGAGGTTTGGTTTGAGGCTCAGTGTTTTGAAATAAAATAATCAATAAATATACAGAACTAAATCCAATCTTTTCCAGTGTCTTTTTTCTGCATAAATGGAAAGTTGTCCTCGATAGCTTGAAATACACTAACGTCAGTTTGTCAAAATATTTTCGCATCTCTGACCTTTTCACATTTGATAGCTTCATAAAGATATGTATAAACCACACTGCTCAATGTTTCTTCTGTATTCGTGAAGACAGGAAGTGTGAACATGCATCATGTTTCTCTCTAGAGACTTTGGCACCTGTCACATGTAAAACCTTCAAATAAATAGAAATCGATGTCCTGGAGGGAATTTAAAAAAAAACATTGATGAAGTTCTACAGTGGACGTCATGTAGCGTTCAGAGATTGAATTGAGCCTTGGTAACCTTTTTTTAAATCTCTACAATTATGTAAATCAATGTTCATGCAGAACTTTACACTTCATTTAACATGTCTTCAAAAGATCTAAGAAATATATAGGTCTCGATTATGTTGAATATGACGATCACTTGTTCATCAGTTCTTGCATCCAATATTTTTCACAACATTTCTGACAATCTGTTTTGTTATGTTTTGAAATAATGGAAATGGTCATCTCAAATTCTACCAATTTTCTGTTTTGGTCAGAAATGTTTTCCAGGTTCAAGTATACTGTGCAACATTCATAGACTAGTCGTCTCACATTTTAGTATCTTATTTGGTATATATACTTAGGGTCAGATCCATGTTCCTCTTGAAGGGAGAGTAAGAACAAAATGGAGTGAGACATTACTAACCATGTCTCCTTATACGTTTGTCTCAAACATTACCTACACTACCAGATTCATAGAGCTAATGTGTTTATAATTATAAACCCATTAACTTGTTAGAACGAATTGTTTTCAAAAGATAATATTTCTAGGTATTTTAAACAGGAAGAAAATGCTTCTAACAAAGATGACGATTGCTGAGAAGATTGTTAATAAATCCTAAATTGGATTCTAAAATAATTTTGAATGTCTTAATAAGTCCACGTATTTGATGCTACATGAAATTTGATTTAATACTTAATACTTTGATATACAACCATTGAGATATTTTGTGATTTGTTATAAATATAGATGTTGATACTAGACTTTATATATAATTCTCTTCGGAAGTTTAGACTAAATTGCCACCCACGGTGATATTGGTCAGAATGTTTAATGCTTTACCATTGCCAGTTTATGTTTTGCGGAATACCTTGTACATGCATCAAATGTTGTTTGTGACTTCTATTCAAACGTTTTGATTCATATCTTGAAAGATTACAGTGATCATCAATTACAAAAGCAAAGCCTTAAACGATGTGTTTACTAATGCTTCAATCGTCCGTGAATTGGCTCATTTTCAAATTTTCTAAAGCTCTTTGTGTCTAAACATGATCTAGAGAAGCCATTGAAGACACATTATCATTACGTGGAAGCATGAACAGTCTGGCTTCATTCAAGATCTACTAACGATGGACATAATTACTGGCCGAGGGTAATAATCATTCAAACTTTGTTATTGAGGTTTTTTTTATACCAGGTACCATTTATTTTAAAGCTGGTTTGAGGATTAAAAAATGAAAACTATGTTAATCTGTGAATGCCATTTTCCCGATATTATAATGCTGATGAACATGATACTCATGTTTTCTGAAGGTGTTTTACTTATTGTTTTAACAACTAGATAACATCAAGCTCAAAATCGCTCCGTCAACAGTTTGTTTTGTTCTTGAAGAATGATATTTTGAACAGGATTTTCTCCATGAGCAAAACAAACTGTTGACGACTGGCAAACATATACGATGGAATAGTCAACTTCAATAGTGATATGCTTAATAAAGGTGTATCTGATATCAGGAAAGAAATACATGTTGATCGATTTTAAATGAAACGATTAAATACACGTTTATAAATACTGCGGTTTTTTTTAATATACAAAGCCCTTCGAAAAGCATGATTAAAGGGTCATTGAGTATTTTTCATAATATGATATTTCACTTTCAAAAGTGTCAAAACGCCACATGTGCTGAATTAAGTAAAAATTTCACTTGACTTGCATATTCATAACATATCGCTAAATATATGATGAATTATTTCCAATGAAAATCGAGCAGCAGCCTTTTTCATGTGGAAAACCCGAAATACACGTCCCATTTCTGTCCGTAGTTCACACTTTATCAAAGTACCATCGGAGTTTTGGAATTAGTTATTTACCTTTTAAAACTTACTCAAGAACAACACTATCTTCAACTTCTGTAGAAGAAGAAATTACTTATTGAATCCAAAATCATAATCATTTTGTTTTATATTGCAAGATGATTGGAGAGAATTAGATACCCAGGCACATTTGTTTCATAGTGTCGAAATATAATATTTTGAAATAAAGGTCCTACTTTTAAAATCTGAATGACACCTGATGATACTTTTATAAAATGAAAAAAAAATAAATTGAGGTTTTGTCTGGTAAATTGCATTCCAAAATGTAAAGTTTCCATACCACATGCGCACTTAAATAACTAGAAACTACAAAAATCTGATTAAATCAGATTAGTGGCATATTGATCAGATGAGTTCCAATGAAAATACATCCTTCTTCGATCTCACTTGCAGACAGTGCTGACAATTCAGGATGATTAATAAATAACCCCTTAGCTTAAAAATGTCTGTGTCCTCATGACAGAATTTGTAAAAAATAAACGGGTACCTGAAATTTAAGGTAAAACTTCTGCCCTGTACTACTCATCAAGTATTCGTGAAGATGCTACATGAGTGGTTTGGACGCAAGAAGCAATGGATGAACAGCTGAAGTCTAAAGCCCACAAGATTTATCACAATCTGAGAAAGATTTTACTTAAACCGTCTACAGTTTGCAATTTTACATTAATGAAATTAGACCATTCACGTAGATTCAAAAGGGAACCCTTCAGACCCATTATACGTTGATTAGACTAGTGTCAGAGTAAGTGCAACAGTAATCTTCCTTAGCTTTGTCTAAGCCGAGACAGTGATGACAAGCAAGGAAGATGAGTAATCATTTGGTTCACATTCTGTGCACAGTCGAGTTGTCTTCTCTATTCGACACTCTGCCCTGCTGATTTAGAGTGAAATAATTCGATGTACACATGTGCTCTTTGCTCTAAAACTTTTCCCTGCTGGCAAGGTACATTCACAATGTGAAAGGCGTTTAGACGTTGGTGGTATAGAAATGACGAGAATTTTATGGATGATCAACTTCTATATTTTCTTCTTTGAGAGGCTTTTTTAATCTGTAGAGATTAAAAAAAACCAAGACATATGAGTAGTCAACTTCTTTATTGCAATGAATACGACGTTTCGATGTAAATTACGTCACATTTTTGCACATTAATGACATTAGACCATTTACTTAGATTCAATAGGGAGCTTTTCAGACCCATTATACATTGAATAAATAAGTGCAAGTATAAGACTAATCTTCCTTAGTTATATCTGTGATGACAAGCTAGGAAGATGAATAATCGGTTGGCGCACATTCTCTGCACAGTCGAAAGTCATAACTCCGTACGACGTATTTGACATTTCAACTCTGAGCCATGAACATTCTTCATATGGAAATTATATTTGGCCACAAACGTATATACACAGTGTATACTGGTGTTACCCTTTTACTGCCAGACAACGTAAGTGCGTCTGCTTTGTTCCATGAAAAAACACCAGTTTGACATTTTTCAAGGTTTCCGAACTGCATTATTTGATTAAAGATCTATTTGATTTATAAGAATGACACAACAAGGAAGTGTTATGCAACTTGAAGCACAGGTTTGTTGGATTATTCATTGAATTGACGTGGTAGTAGATGAAAAGAAATAAATTCTTTTGGTATCTTTTTAAAATGAACATGTTTTCATCAGCTTTTAACTTTAACTAAACACATTGTGTTCGTATCAAATAACCTTTCACTGTCTTTTTTAAGCTTGGACTCGGTATATATAAAGTGACGTTTTGTTTTTACTAGGGAAGAGCCGACAGAAAATAAAACTCTTATCTGTGACCTCATTACATTTGAGCAGAATGGGATTCATTAACATCATGTAAATATGAGAGTTATGAGGATATTAAAGTGCTCAATTTCGCTAAAATATTGCGTATTTAGCATTTGTATAAAAGTTTTATTAAACGAAAATTCCAGATGTCATGTGCAACACTCCATGACTGAATGATAACGTAGTGATGGAATAATAGAATGACGTCACATGTGCAATATACTGTAATACTGACTTCATAAGAGAGTTTCAGTCTCTCATGCAAGTTACGCATGCTGCAATCAAAACATTTCTGTTGGTCAGAACATATATGTCCTTTGACTATTATTATGTATACCTGATGTGGTATAATGAAACAATTTGTTATGTTATTTTAAATTTCCTTTTAAATTTCCTTTTCTTTTTACTATTTAAAATGTTTCCTTAAATTTACTTTTCAAACACATGACATCTTCAAGAACGTAAACGATTCTCATCAAAGGTCAAACGAATAACTTCTATGCAACCAATATATACCAAGTCTTTCAGTTAGTAATGACACATCCAAACATCTGATCGTCATCATATTCAAAATGTAAAGTTTCCATATCACTTGTGCACTTAAATGACTAGAAACCACTTAAACCACAATGAAATCAGACCAGTTACATACAGAGAAGATCAATGCTATTGAAACACCCATCATTCTTAGATCTTACTTGCTGACAGTGCTGACAAGCCACGTGAATTAGCACATATTCACTTAGCAAAGTGAAAACATTAGTTTCTGTGTCCTCAAATGTACCTGAATTTCAAGGTTAAATGTCTGTCCTGTATTACTCATCAACTATTCGTGACGATGCTACAGGAGTGGTTGGGACGCAAGAAGCAATGGATGAACAGCTTAAGCCCACAAGATTGATCACAATCTAAGAAAGATTTCACTCAATCAGTCTACAGTTTGCAAATTTACGTTAATGACATTAGACCATTCACGTAGATTCAAAAGGGAACCCTTCAGACCCATTATACATTGATTAGACTAGTGTCAGTGTAAGTGCAAGACTAATCGTCCTTAGCTTTATCTGAGCTGAGACAGTGATGACAAGCTAGAAAGATGAATAATTATTTGGCTCACATTCTCTGCAGAGTCGATTTGACCTTCTCTGTATTGGACACACGATCCTGCTGATTTCGAATGAACTGATACGACGTACCCATGTGCTCTTTGCTCTAAAACTTTTTCGTATAGGTGATGTAAGAATTCACTACGAGAAAGGCTTTTAGACGTTGGTAGTAAAGAAATGACGATTTGCATTATGGATTATGGATGATCAACTTCCAGATTTTCTTCTGTGAGGGGCATTTTAGAAGTTGTAGAGATGACAAAAAACCAAGAAATATGGACAGTAAACTTCTTTATTGCAATGAATGCGACGTTCGGCGTAGATACTAACACTACTTGCTTGCTTTAAAAAGATGTTAGTACCGAAACGTCGCATTGGGTGCAATAAAGAAGTTGATTATCAATATATTTATTGGGTTTTCTTCTATATTTTCAGTATAGCGATCTTTAGTATGGACATATACAGAAGATCACTATTGAGAGGTTGATCATCAATAGAATGTCATGCATCTTGAAATCTGATTCTTATTATCATGCTTTGTCAAGTGTTCATGAATGATATTTGATCAATGTTGTGTTTGCATCGTGAAGTTGAAGAGCTTTTCCAGTGTCTTTTTTCTGCGCAGAGGGAAAGTGTTCCTTGATACGCCTGAATTACAGTTTGTCAAAGGTTTTTCGCATCTCTTACCTTTTCACATTTGATAAGTTCATTAAAATGTGTATAAATCACACTGCTCAATGGTTCTATTGCATTCGTGAAGACACGAGGTGTGAAAGTGCATCCTGTTTCTTGTCAGACACGTTGACAGCTGTCATGTTGTAAAGCCTCCAAATAAATAGAAACAGATGGCCTGGAGTGAATTTATAAAAACCGAGGATGAAGTTCTACAGTGAACGTCATAAAGTGTTCAGAGATTGAATCGAGATTTGTAAACTATTTTTAAAATTCCTACCACTATAGAATTCAATCCACATTATGTCGTTAACAGTTCAGTTAACATGTCTTAAACAGATCGACAAAATGTAGTGATCTCGATTATTTTGAACATGGGTCCCTGTTCTTGTTCTTGTTCATCAGTTCTTGAAGTCAACATTTTCAGTCTACTTTTTTATTTTCCATTTATTAAAATCCTCAATGATGAGTGAGAACGAAAGAAAAATGTTTTGTTGTTCATCAAGGAGGAAAAGCTATATTTAATTATATAACATGTCACTAGATTCACAAATTGAATTACTTGATTTCGTGATGAGTTACTGTTTTCATCCCAAATGTCTATATAACAAATATAAGATACATTGTAAAAAGGCGTAGTGAGCTCAACTTAATAAATCACTCACATTCACAACCATTATAAATAGATGATACTTAAGGTTTAGCAATGATTACTTTCCGCTTATGGAATATATATAAAATATAAGCATTTAGACATTAAGAATTAACATTAAGTTTAGGCATTATTTGGATAGCTATTTAATATAATATGTTATAAATAACATAATTAAGTAACCTGTGATAACTATGACTTCAGTCCTGTCTGTGTTGTGCAGTGCAGAGTTGCTAGCAGAAAGAAAGAAATCTTAAATTATATAATATGATCAGTGAGAAGGCAGAGGCCATTGTTCTGGACAGAGAACAATAGGACAAGAATGAAATAAGCTGTCCACCCTTGAAATAAATAGCATAACCTGCTTGGACATTAGGCCCAAACATAAACTCACTGAAGCGTGAAATAAAATACTGTAAATAACATGCTAAACATAAAACTATATACAAAATATAACGCTGCTACACAATGACCAGTGTTTACATGTGCATATCAAGTTTTTTCAAGCCTTTTTCCCTTCATAAATAACACTTCTGCCTCAAACATGAAGCTTCTACAACAAGTGCAGAACAGTGCGGCAGGGATGCTGACTGGTACAAAAAGTACAGACCATAGCCACATGGCGTTGTGGGCTTTCTCCCTGCCATAATACTAGCAGCCGCGATATAAGTGAAATATTCTTGAAAGCGACTCACCAACTCGCATCACCACACCTCAAGGCTCTTTCCATCGCCTATTCGGTAGTTAAACACCAACTCACCTCACCACACCTCAAGACTCTCTCCACTACCTATTCAGTAGTGAACGATGAAAACTCTCCAACCCACAACAAGGACATTCTACAGCTCTATCATCCAACAACAGTTTTAAGATCAGATGATGAGAATCTGAAGTCCCAAAACTGAAAAACACTTTGCAGCTCTGAAACTTTGGAACGTCCTTCCATCAATATCAGAACCTGTCCAACAAAAGACTCTTTTCTTGCCTATCTTATAACCTATAATTCCCTCTGTTCACTTCAACAAACGCCGCTGAGCAGTCATCAAATCCAGGAATATGCAATTCAGCTTGTTTACAAAAAGGCCAGAGCTGCGTTCCATAACAGCGAGCGCTTATAATCGCTCATTGAGTGCTCAATTTAGTGCTCAATTAAGCTTTCATTCTTTCCTGAACTACACGGTGCGATTCCTCGAGGTTTGCTCGCTTCACTACGTAGCGCTACATTGAGCAATCGCGTTCAAGAAAGGTTTAAAAGTAGTCGCTCATTCAGCGATTACTTTTAAACCTCTCTTGAACATGACCCTGTCTATACAAATCAATTACTATTAGGTCCATTCTCCACTAAACGTGCATATTGGTTGGTGTAGGTGATTGGAAATAAAATGTCTCATAGATTAATATTTGTATATGGAATCTGTAGGGGAGAGTCAGGGGAACAATTTCCTGAAGTGGCTGGAGTGTAGCATCCTTTTACTTGATTTTATTTTAGTCAACACTCATTTACCCTGTTTTGTGTTTCAACAGATACGTTACTACACTACGTATATAGAATGAGTTATGTATACACAGCAACACGAATAAAACATATATTATTGTATTTTATTGAAATGTTAAGCTCTTTTGTCACACAAAACACGTGTCGGGTCTGAAGGTGTCTTGTTTTGAAATTTGTTAAAGAGGGTTTATGTAAATAGGAAAGACTTAGTTTTTAAACCTTTATAAAATACAAACATATCATTTTCTTCATAAACATATGGAATCGAACACAGGTATGCATTGTTATCCATGGGATGCATTTTCCTGTGCACAACATCATCAAAGAACAGAAAGACGCCAGTATAAACAACTTAACCTGAAGATAACTGTTATTCATCACGAGACAAATAGTAACGTATCTGTCATTTATATGTCACGAATCTAGTTCCATATAAGATGAACATAATTGAACCCAAAAATATGAACTTGTATACTAACATGTAGCATATTAACATTATTTAATACTAAACTAATGAAACGTTAGTAAACTCTGATAGAATGTTTACTACAGCAAGTAAGAAACAGATACGTCAGCAAATGCAACAGATACGTTACCTTGAAAAACCTCACAGTCATTTCGTAATTTATCCATGCACTAAGCTTTTTACAATCATAAATCAGAGATACATTTTGTATGATATAGTTAATATAAGAATAAACCATTATAGCATGTTGAAAGGTAGTAAAATATGGTAGAAAATGAGCAACAATTTTTTCCAAAAATGCAACAGATACGTTTCCATGAATACATCATGTCCTGTCATAATTAACCACTGCACCAAACTTACTAGAACATAATTTGGTAATAACCTTTGTATGGAATAGTTAACATATAGAAAAACCAAATAGCGTATTTCACAACCTTCACACTGTTTATGAAACAAGATTGATTCGATAACAAATACTTCTCGTTCAATTTGGTGGCATACCCTTTCATACGCCCCTCTTTGGTACCTGAAATGCTTCTTTTGTGAACATATTGTTGTATATCTATTTGTGGTTAAGATGACATCGTAATTAATTGTAAATACCCAAGGATTTGATTTGATAATAAAATATGAATTTTGGTAACGTATCTGTCTGTCAATTTGGAGACACCTATATTTGAGATTGTTTTGAAAAACTCTGATATACTAAAGTAATGGATTCATACTAAATGTATTCTGGTGCTATCGAGACATCTTTAGAATCGAAGTTTAAGAATTTATTATGCATAATTTTCAATTAGACAGATATAATTGTAACTGCCTATCGACTGGAGACATGCATATTTGTGTAGATTTGACACATTTATAAGCCTGAATGAAAATATATTTGTTTCTATAACTTATGTTAAATGTGTACTGACACTGCCATGTAGTAAGGTACATTTTAGAGTAGAAAGTCATAATTCAAAAGAAAAAAAACGTTCAAAAGATATCCCCTGGAGACATGATTTTCTGGTAAATGCACGTTTAATGGAGAATGAGCCATTATATTATATCAGATATAGTTTGAAGGATATGTTCTGGACACAAAAAGACTTCGTAATAGAGTCACTGTTTTTTTATGTGTAAAAAATAAAATTCAAATTTAGCTCTCGCCCACAAGAGGGACAAATATGGATCATGCTGACATGCGTATGTGTATCGACATGCTATGTTCTGAGTCACACAATCATGTTATCACAGGCATGTTATAACTAAGCACATTGATCTTTCACTTTGAACGCTCTTGTCTTTCTATGGCTTGCACGGCGAGTTTATTGATTTGATTTGATTTGATGAGAAAACATCGTCCATGGGAAGACACAACAATTAATGCTAGTCAATTAAGGAGAAAAGATTCCTGATAATCAACTAGTAATTTCAAGTTAAGGGGATTCCTTTGAAACCATCTTAAGTAAATGTAACTGATACGATTGTAACATGAGGTTTAATTCCCTCTTCCAGAAGCCAATTACAGGATGTAAGCCTTAATTGAAGTATCTTTACAATTATTTACGAAACATTGGGCTAATTATCGATTTAAACCCTGTAGATATGCCTACCATTAAAGAATATACACCAAGGGGCAAAAGAAATGATACCATACAAAATACAAGATATTTTAATCTTTGAGTGATACATCTGAGTGAAATAGAGTTACATAATGTATTCAGAAGGCAACTAAACTAAATATGAAATTTCAAAACATTATCTGCTTATATTCTTGAGAAACAAACATTTTAAGAAATCGTCGTTTTCAAATATCCTTAAAGGGGCACTATCATGTTGGTGAAGTCACATATATTTCCAATGTTATAATTTTTGTTATTAAATTAAGAATCATCAACTTTAACCGAAAATAACCAGTTTACGGTCAATCAGTTCAGTATAACGAAAATAAAACCATTCAAAGGCATGATCATGATCGAAAACCGTACAATGGACCTTGGCTTGCTACAGCCATTTAGTCAAACGTAATTTTGGAAACTTTGATAAAGTAGATAGGAAGACAGTTTTGCTTTTATAGCGTTTAATAGGTTTTTATAACGAGTATTTACGTGTGATAAAACCGTAATTGTCGGCTACTACACATGTATGAGACCGTTCCTTGGTTTCATTGAAAGGTATATACATTTGGTATATTAAGTATTTGGAGGTGAATATGAAAGTCGAGTAAGAAGATATATATAACCTAAACGAGCACCTTTTGTAATATGATACATTTTAGTACCAAATAAAATATCATGCAAAACTGATCATGCGTCTTTAACTAGACGAGATAGGGGAGCTGAAAAGGGCTTTTCGCTTTTTTTATGACGTCCTACAGTAATGATGCGTCAACGAATTTAAGTCCAAGAAGGAACATTATGCCGACATCATCTAATACTAACATAATTTCCGAATTGTTCCTTAAATACCACACATCATGTCCAGAAAACAGTTATAAAATAAAAAATATCATACCGACATGAATGAAATTTTTTAAATCTCTTCACATGAAATATCTTCATCACAGACATTCAAAATCGACTTTATCCGGCAGCAATATTTTGTGTTTCACTTCGTTAAAAATTTCGTCTCGTTACTTCTGCCCCTTGGTGTATAAAGTGGTATACCACTAGGTCTGATATTACAGTCCTTTACAATTTCCTGAGGCTGATAAAGTTTAACTGTTTCGACATTAGTTTAAACAGAAGTTTGAACACTTTTGTTTTGCTTCCTGGTTTCTTTTCGTGATAATCTTCATAAAACATGACCCTGTGTTACATGTGTCTGTCATCATAAAGGAAGTGTTTATTGAACTTCTTACATTCTTGAAGGTGTTCTGCTTTGAGACTGTCGAAGTCATATATTATTATTAGTATAATCTACTGGCTATTGTATGACTTTGATATCTTTAAACAATCGTAAGCAAATTTGTGTTATGGTCATCATTTTGATAATTGTGAATTTGAAGTAACAGTATTTTTAAAAGTTTAACTAATATTCATTTCGACAATAAAGAAAAATCATTTAAACAATTCAAGACCTGTTCTTTGGCAAAGCCACACAGGAATACGTTCCATGAATGTCATTCACAAGTCAAATCAGTCAGTGACTGTAATATATACTGCTAGAAATAGAACATATCATGACATAAATAACTACAGGCGCTGCATATTCGTATTTCTTGTAAGTTAAATACAGAACGATCAGGTGAAATAAACTGGGCGTCATAAAATCGGGTTCAATCGTCAAAACTAATAACACATTGTCATCGACAAAGTAAAACCCACCATAATAGATGCCAGTTTACTAATCCATATGAGCTAGTATGGTAAATCTTCCCACGGAAAAAAAGAAGATAAAAGTATTCCCTGATGCTTGTCAGCACCGTAGATGACTCATGTAGATTTCCATAAACACATTCCAATATATGGAAAGAGCACCTGACATCTACTCCCTTGACAGCTAAAACTGTCACGACTTTTTGTATACCATAATCTCCAAAAGTGTGCATTTTCAGTTCACCGACCCTCTCATTGTATGCCAAAATTATCCCATGGAGAAGAAATTGAATATAGATGTACTGCAGCGCATTTGAAGTTGTTTAACCTTGGCCATTAGCATGATGGCTTGTATGGTCTTATTCTTCCCTCCTTCCAGACTTAGTAGCTATCCCAAAAGCAGCCGAATTATAAGATACACGTGATCCTTGATCTCAACTGCATCTACTAGTTGAATTATGGCGGTTAAAATTTCTCGATTGCAAAAGGTTAGCAGTTGCTGTCAGTTGCTTACATGATATATTGTTAATGGTTTGCATATTGCATATGTGACATTATTTTTCAAATAAGTGAAAAAAACTTAAGACTCCTTAAACAAAGCAACGCAATAAAGCAAAGCTATAAAGACATGCAGCTACAGATAACTGTTAAGTGTGATTTCAGTGAGTAGTGAGTGCTTGTGAGTATCCACCAAAGAAAATCCTAGATCCGTCTCTGTTCCTCAATACAATAAGCTTATCCCAGTGACTAACAATCCCCTTATTGCTTTATGGTAGCTATTCTAGAACCGTTGGTAGCCTTACCAAATTCTTAAACCCATTCTCAACACATGGCAAGGTTTAAGAATTATTAAGGATTCAAACGTTACAAGAATATGGGATATTTCTCAGATTTTTATCATTCCGGTTCATTGGGTTTGTTACGCCGGCTTTTACTGCCTCATATACATAGCCTGGTGATGTTTTACTCTCAATGTTCCACACCCTAAGATGATTATTCAATGTTTACTGTTTACGATGGAAGGACACATCAACTGAGGCCGTCATCAGAGGAAGTTGTCAGTCAACAAACTAAACTTCCTCCCAAGGCAGTCTGCGAGTAATTGACAATTACAGAAGATTCTATTGAAAACTGCCTGCAACATGAAGCAATTACGGTAAATAGATTATGGCATTATTGGACCTGACCTTCTTCAAATGGTAATCTGCAGGAACTGGTTTCTCCTTTCGGTATTTCAATTTCACAGTTCTCCGGAGTCAAGAAATAATCAATATTGTCGTTTAACTTCACAGATTCAGAGGTAATAAATAAGTTTGAAACATGATGAATAGGTCTTTGAAGGGCATTTATGATATTATGATGAATAGTGATATACTTTATTCAACGAAGTGAGAAATGCTGGCACTTTTATGCAATTGAGTCACCCTTATGGTAATAGTATTATTACACATTATTCATTATAAAATCTATCGTATCTATCTGTCAAATCATTAAAGTGACAGATTTAAAGACAGTTGCAATATGCAAGACAGAGCTCCATCTGGATACCAATATACAGTCTCCCTGGGTCAGGTTGAAACATGTTTCTATGATTGATTGGGGAGGACAGAGACGGCGCTTGGGAATAAAATACTGGTGTATCTGCAACCCCAAGGAAATAAATTATAAGAAGCGCCCCTGTCGCACACTTATTCTGGGGGTGCTGATAATCTCAGGACATTCGAGCTTCCTAGTTTTACTCTTTTCTCGAACAAGGTTGAATTACCAGGGGGAATATTGCCACATCTATATAATGTGCAAAGGCACAATGCATCCTGTTTCTCGTTAGACACTTTGACACCTGTAATGTTGTAAAGCCTCCAAATACATAGAAAACGATAACCTGGAGGGAATTGATAGAACCCATTGATGAAGTTCTACAGTGGACGCCATGTAGATTTCAGAGATTGAATCGATATTTGGAAACTTTTTTTTTTAATCCCTACCACTATGTAATCAAAACGTTCATGCTGTCGTGTATTCTACGTATCTTACAGTTCAGTTAACATGTCTTAAACAGATGTAAACAAAATGTAGTGGTCTCAACCATTTTGAACATGAGTATGACTTGTTTATCTGTTCTTGATGTCAGCATTTTTTCACACTAGTTTTGACAATATGTTTTGTTATTTGTATGTTAAATAATGAAAAGGGTCATCTCAAATAATACCAAAATGTCTAACAAAATCTAAATATAATCGGACCAGATTCCTATCAATGTTACCATGACACAATGTTTTGGTTAAACCACATTAACATCGTAAACTGTCTAGTGAAAAAGGCTCGACTTTATTTCGAACACAGGGGATATACATTACTTGATCAAAATCCTCAGTGATGTGTGAGAACGTGATAAAAAGAAAGTCTTGATGTTCATCAAAGAGGAAAAACTTTATTTAATTATATAACATGTCACTATATTCAAAAATTGAATTTCATGATTTCGTGATAAGATGTTGTTTCATCCGAAATTTCTAAAACAAATATAAGATACATTGTAAAAAGGTGCAGCACATCTGACATACACTAGCTTCCCACATTGTTTTGAAGGAGCTTATGTGTATATGGAGGTTATCTGTGGAGAGTATTGTTTCAGCGCTAGACTACAGACAGGACAAGATGGCAATCCTACGTAAAATGTACTGTGTTCATGGATGCTGCATACATACATACAAAATGTTCAGATAAATGTCTTATAAAATACACATCCAATGACAGTGTTTACATGCACATATCAAGTTTTGTGAAGCTTGTGAACTTTTGTCATGCCTGTTTCAGTTTTTAAGTAACACTTTTGCCTCAAGCACTCCCGTCCTGCAGTCTCTACACTGGTACCAGGAGAACAGACCATATCACTCCCGTCCTGCAGTCTCTACACTGGTACCAGGAGAACAGACCATATCGCTCCCGTCCTGCAGTCTCTACACTGGTACCAGAAGAACAGACCATATCACTCCCGTCCTGCAGTCTCTACACTGGTACCAGGAGAACAGACCATATCACTCCCGTCCTGCAGTCTCTACACTGGTACCAGGAGAACAGACCATATCACTCCCGTCCTGCAGTCTCTACACTGGTACCAGGAGAACAGACCATATCACTCCCGTCCTGCAGTCTCTACACTGGTACCAGGAGAACAGACCATATCACTCCCGTCCTGCAGTCTCTACACTGGTACCAGGAGAACAGACCATATCGCTCCCGTCCTGCAGTCTCTACACTGGTACAAGAAGAACAGACCATATCACTCCCGTCCTGCAGTCTCTACACTGGTACCAGGAGAACAGACCATATCACTCCCGTCCTGCAGTCTCTACACTGGTACCAGGAGAACAGACCATATCACTCCCGTCCTGCAGTCTCTACACTGGTACCAGGAGAACAGACCATATCACTCCCGTCCTGCAGTCTACACTGGTACCAGGAGAACAGACCATATCACTCCCGTCCTGCAGTCTCTACACTGGTACCAGGAGAACAGACCATATCACTCCCGTCCTGCAGTCTCTACACTGGTACCAGGAGAACAGACCATATCACTCCCGTCCTGCAGTCTCTACACTGGTACCAGGAGAACAGACCATATCACTCCCGTCCTGCAGTCTCTACACTGGTACCAGGAGAACAGACCATATCGCTCCCGTCCTGCAGTCTCTACACTGGTACCAGAAGAACAGACCATATCACTCCCGTCCTGCAGTCTCTACACTGGTACCAGGAGAACAGACCATATCACTCCCGTCCTGCAGTCTCTACACTGGTACCAGGAGAACAGACCATATCACTCCCGTCCTGCAGTCTCTACACTGGTACCAGGAGAACAGACCATATCACTCCCGTCCTGCAGTCTACACTGGTACCAGGAGAACAGACCATATCACTCCCGTCCTGCAGTCTCTACACTGGTACCAGGAGAACAGACAATATCACTCCCGTCCTGCAGTCTCTTCACTGGTACCAGGAGAACAGACAATATCACTCCCGTCCTGCAGTCTCTACACTGGTACCAGGAGAACAGACCATATCACTCCCGTCCTGCAGTCTCTACACTGGTACAAGGAGAACAGACCATATCCCTCCCGTCCTGCAGTCTCTACACTGGTACCAGGAGAACAGACCATATCACTCCCGTCCTGCAGTCTCTACACTGGTACCAGGAGAACAGACCATATCACTCCCGTCCTGCAGTCTCTACACTGGTACCAGGAGAACAGACCATATCACTCCCGTTCAGCAGTAAATGATGAAAAACTCTCCAACCTTCAGCAAGGACATTCTATAGCTCTACCATCCAACAACAGTTTTAAGATCAGCTGCATCATGATGACAAACTGCTTCAAATTCATTGAAGTAAAACAAAGTTGGGGAAATGACTCTCATCTTTGCTGCTCCGAAACTTTGGAAACGTTCCATCGATATCAGAAACTGTCCAACAAAAGACTCATTGCCATCTCAAAATCTATTATTTTCTGAGCCTACTTCAACCGGACAATGCACTGCGCGAGGCGCGCGTCAATTAGTCAAACGTAATTTTGGAAACTTATTTACAACAGACTAAAAGAAAACTCTAATGTTTAATAACTGTTATAACTACTGTACAATTCGGTTTCTGCACAAGTATAATGATGTTGCTATATTTTAATTGGAAACTAGTAATTATTATATATTTGGCGATTGGCGATGAATATGCAAGTTGAGTGAAATCATTTAAACTGATATCAGCACATATTTTATGTTGGCATGTATAAAAGGCAGATAGATTTTTATGAAACACAATGGATGCACCTTTAAGTAAATGAAACTGATACGATTGTAAAATGAGGTTTAATTCCCTCTTCAAGAAGCCAATTACAGGACGTAAGCCTTAATTGAAGTATCTTTTACAATTATGTACGAAACACTGGGCTAATTATCGATTTAAAGCCTGAGTTTGCGTAGATATGCCTACAATTAAAGAATATACACCCAGGGGCAAAAGGAATGATACCATACAAAATACAAGATATTTCAATCTTTGAGTGATGCATCTGAGTGAAATAGAGTTACATCATGTATTCAGAAACCAACTCAACTAAATTTGAAATTTCAAAACTTCATCGTTCTCAAATATCCTCAAATAGACGAGATAGAAGAGCCGAAAGGGGCGTTTTGGCTTGTTTTATGACGTCCTACAGTAATGATGCGTTTACGAATATAAGTCCAATAAGAAACATTATGCGGACATCAACTTATACTAACATAATTTCCACAGTTCATAAAAATTTTCATAAAAATACCAAACATCATGTCCAGAAATCCCCTTTGAAATAGCAAATTCAGCACCCCATGTGTGTTTGAACAGTTATGAACAAACACTTATCATACCCTCATGAATGAAATGTTGTAAATAACTTGACAAGATATCAACTTTATCTGGCAGAAATATCTTGTGTTTGACTTCGTAAAAAGTTTGGTCTCGTTACTTCTGCCCCTCGGTGTATAAAGAGGTATACCACTAGGTCTGATATTACAGTTCTTTACAATTCCATTGGGGCTGATAAAGTTTAACTGTTTGATATTACAGTTCTTTACAATTCCATTGGGGCTGATAAAATTTAACTGTTTGATATTACAGTTCTTTACAATTCCATTGGGGCTGATAAAGTTTAACTGTTTGATATTACAGTTCTTTACAATTCCATTGGGGCTGATAAAGTTTAACTGTTTGATATTACAGTTCTTTACAATTCCATTGAGGATGATAAAGTTTAACTGTTTTGACATAAAGTCTGAGTTTATACAGAAGTTTGAACACTTTTGTTTTGTTTCCTGGTTTCTGTTCGTGATAGTCCACTCGTCATAAAATATGGCCATGCACTTTGTTACATGTGTCTGTCCTTCATAAAACAAGTGTTTATTGAACTTCTTGAAGGTGTTCTGCTTTGGTCAAAGACTTATATTATTATAAGTAGCATCTACTGGCTACTGTACGATTTCGAGATCTTAAAACAATCGTAAGCAAACTTGTGTTATGGTCATCATTTTGATAATTTTGAATTTGAAATAGCTAAATGCATTATTTTATAATGAATAACTAAAATGCATAATAACAATAAAGAAAAAGCATTTTAACAATAAACGATATTCAACCAACATGTCAAATGTCAAAGCCACACAGGAATCATGCGTTACATTATTGTCATTCACAGGTCAAATTAGTCATTCACTAATATACACATACTGCTAGAAATAGAACATATGATATACAAAAACTACAGCCACTGCATATTCCTATTTCAAGTAAATTAAATACAGAACGATCAGGTGAAATAAAATGGGCGTCATTGTATTTATAACTAATAACAAATTGTAAACGACAAAGGTAAAACCAAATTTAATATACGACAGTTTTCTAATCTATACACGGTGAGCAAGTATGATCATTCTTCCCACGGAACAAAAGAAGAAGATAAAAGTCTTCTCTGATGATTGTCAGTACCGTTGATGACTCATATAGATTTCCATAAACGCATTGCAATATATGGAAATAACATCTGACATCTACTCCCTGAAGGTCTGAGACTGTCATGACTGTCTGTATACAATCATAATCTCTGAAAGTGTGCATTTTCAGTTCATCAACCCTATCATTGTATGCCAAGATTACCCCACGTAGAAGAAATTGAATATATATGTACTTCATATGGAGCATTCTAAGTTGTTTAACCTTGACCAGCAGCATGATGACTGGTATGGTCTTATTCTTCACTCCTTCAAGACTTATTGCAACTTCCAAACGCAAGGCATAAATCTTGACAGTCTCCATTACTGGCTGATTTAAGCCTTGCGGTATTTCCCTCGCTTTGTTGTGTCGAGATAGTGAATCGCTGCACCAGCGGGCCTGGATTTCTAAACACAGATTTCTTAAGGAAATACTGCAAGGCCTAAATCAGCCAGTAATGGAGACTGGCAAGAGTTATGCCTTGCATTGGGAAGTTGGACTTATTGCAGCTGTAGGATGTTCCGAGAACATGTATCCCTAAAGGAGGGATATATAAGATATATAAGAATATCTTATAAGAAACACCTGGTACTTGATCTCAACTGTGTGGAAGCGCATTATTGCCAGTAGTGGGGAAATTTATAAATAACATCTAATTAGATGATAGTTTCATACAACTGTATCTACTTCAGTTGAATTATGGAAGTTAAAACGTTTCGCTGGCAAAAGGTTAACAGTTGCTGTCAGTGGCTGATATGAAATGTTGTACATGGTTTGCATATTGCATATGTGACACAAATATTATATCATTTAATCTATTATTTTGAAATAAAGGGAGACCGTCAAATAATCACTTTTAAATTATTCCATCTGTTATTCCTAAGGGTTGTCTAAAATATTATGCATGCACATATGGATATCCCTCGGGATAAAAACCTCCGTAATTAAAACTGCTGTAAACAACATAAAGCTATAAGTCTATTCCTACAACAAAAAGCAACACATTTCTATCTTTAAGATCCCCTTGAGTATATACTAAGACATTGAGGAAAATTTACTCAACATACTATATTCCGTATCATTCACTTTGAATAGTGTATATCGCAAAATATGCAAAACTATTCAGACGAAATTTACCCATATGCATGCAAGGGTTTTTACAAAGTTTTATACAAAGACTCTTTAATCAAAGCAACCCTTGCTATAAAGGCATGCAGCCACAGCGCTCTGTCAGTGAGTAGTGAGTGCTTGTGTGCATCCATCAAATGAACATCCTAGATCTGCCCCTGTTCCTCAATACAATAAGCTTATCCCAGTGCCCTTATTGCTATAAGGTAACTTTTCTCGAAACGTTCGTAGCCTTACCAAATTCTTAAACCCATTCTCAACACATGGCAACGACAAGGGTTAAGAATTCTTAAGGCTACAAACGTTAAAAGAATAAGAGATATTGCTAAGATTGTATCATTTCGGTTCCCTTGGTTTGTTATGCTGCGCTTTTACTGCCTCACATATATATCCTGGTGATGTTTTACTCGCTAAGCTTCAAACTCTAAGATGATTATTCAATGTTTACTGTTTACGATGGAAGGACACATCAACTGAGGCCGTCATCAGAGGAAGTTGTCAGTCATCAAACGAAACTTCCTCCCATGGCAGTCTGCGAGTAATTGACAATTACAGTAGATTCTATTGAAAACTGCCTGCAACATGAAGCAATTACGGTAAATAGATTATGGCATTATTGGACCTGACCTTCTTCAAATGGTAATCTGCAGGAACTGGTTTCTCCTTTCCCTATTTCAATTTCACAGTTCTCTGGAGTCAAGAAAAATCAATATTGTCGTTTAACTTCACAGATTCAGAGGTAATTAATAAGTTTGAAACATGATGAATAGGTCTTTGAAGGGCATTTATGATCTTATGGTGAATAGGGATATACTTTATTCAACGAAGTGAGAAATGCTGGCACTTTTATGCAATTGAGTCACCCTTATGGTAATAGTATTATTACACATTATTCATTATGAAATCTATCGTATCTATCTGTCAAATCATTAAAGTGACAGATTTAAAGAGAGTTGCAATATGCAAGACAAAGCTCCATCTGGATACCAATATACAGAGTCACACTGGGTCAGGTTGAAACATGTTTCTATGATTGATTGGGGAGGACAGAGAGACAGCGCTTGGGAATAAAATACTGGTGTATCTGCAACCCCAAGGAAATAAATTATAAGAAGCGCCCCTGTCACACACTTATTCTGGGGGTGCTGATAATCTCAGGACATTCGAGCTTCCTAGTTTTACTCTTTTCTCGAACAAGGTTGAATTACCAGGGGGAATATTGCCACATCTAGCACAATGCAGGTCATGCCCATGGTTGAGGGGTGGGTCCGGACCAAATGCACAAACTTTGATCTCCATAGTGCAAAATCTGAACGTGTATGCCACTTATCTGGCCTTGTGGACCACTCTTCTTGCCCTGATAAAGTAAAATCAAAGTCATTGGCTCTGAAGCTCATCAGCTACCATTATTACAGGTATTACATTATTCATTTTCTCTAAGGAAAATACTTACTCATCAAATAATAAGACAATAATTAACATGTCAAAATTTTACAATTCATAATCCACATTGATCAAGGTCGCCACAATAATTAATTATTATAGACCATTGCATTTTAAGGAACAAGTATATGTTTTAAAATTCACCATTTACCATTCACCATGCACTTAATAAAGGCTTTGGCAGGAGCCCAGAAAAGTTGTGCACATATACAATAAAGAAATGGAGATACATAACAACTTGTCTTATAGATAGTTATTTTGAAAGATGCAACCTCTATTGTTTTTTTCTTTTAGAGGCCTGTACAATTATACCACAGTAGCTAAGATCATCGCGTCCCCCTGACCCATGGTCCAATCATCATGGAGACACCTTTCAACACAATACCCTCACTCAATACACACCTCCATGAGGCACTTGTCACTGGGTCACCAAGGTCAGTTTGGATGAGAGGGTTAAATCTGAGAGAAATATTATATTTCGTTTTGTTGGTACGACAAATATAAAATTGGGTGTGTTCGAATAGTCATGAACAGAACGGTATGATTACCCTCAACAATTCACCATAACACTTAAAATAACAAATATATAAATACATTAAAGCCTGATAGGCCCTTATTGTTGGGAGTAGGGCAATACAAATCTCACTCTGCATCCATAAGGGATCACATTCCCCAAATTTGAGCTTTCTAGTATTACTGGTTTTTGGGAAGAGGTCATTTAAAAATTTAAAGGTGGACCACCTGCCCGCCTATTTTTGATGGTGGGTTCAAGACCAAATGAACAGATTTAATACTCTATGTAATAAAACTGTTAATCTGATAATTTCAACTTCCTATGCCAACTGGTTTTGGAGAAGAAGACGTTGAAAGGTTCGACATATAATGCCTGTAACGTACATATTTAGGGATGTGAGGGCCAAAAGAACAAACTTTGACCCCAAGGTGCAAGGTACCTCCCCACAAACTTCAGCTTTGGGGGTGTAACAGTTCTGGAGAAGTCGAACATGTTTAAAGTTTACAGACAACGTCCGACTCACGCTTGACATCGGCCCATGCTACATCTGGCCTTTTTGTCAACATTCAAAACAAGCTGACTTGCATATTCTTGTCATTTCATCTTGGACAGACTTAATCTGTTGTCACCATTGTGTAGTGACAAGCAGGTTCATGCACTATTCATGTAAATCTAAAATGGCTATAAGTTGTTGATAATTTCCTATAAAATGTCCTTAAGGAAAATAAATACATATTTATAAGGATAAAGAAGACAGGTCTCTTAATCATATCTTCTATTTTATAAATAGGAAACAGGAAGGACTTTTGATCAGGAAGACATCATTCAAAAGCATTTTCGAGAATAAAGTGTTCAATATTCAGATATTCATATTTACATTTATATGGTTTTTAGATCACGGATTCTTTATTTTCAAGTATTTATCAGAACATTCAATTTAATCTATTTATAATATTGACAATGTTATCAACAATATCGATAATATTGTTGAGTGAGTTGGTGCATCAACTCTGACACGCATATGTCTTTAAATTTGATTCACTCCCATAATAGGAAAGACAGTAAAAAATGTGAACATTTTTATAATTAGAATATTGCTACCTGCTTGATGTAAAGAGTTTTTTTCAAATTTGATAACTTCCTTAAAATGTGTATAAACCACACTGCTCAATGTTTCTTCTGTATTCGTGAAGACAGGAAGTGTGAACATGCATCCTGTTTCTCGTTAGACACTTTGACACCTGTCATGTTGTAAAGCCTCCAAATACATAGAAATCGATAACCTGGAGGGAATTGATAGAACCCATTGATGAAGTTCTACAGTGGACGCCATGTAGATTTCAGAGATTGAATCGATATTTGGAAACTTTTTGTTTTAATCCCTACCACTATGTAATCAAAACGTTCATGCTGCCGTGTATTCTACGTGTCTTACAGTTCAGTTAACATGTCCTAAACAGATGTAAACAAAATGTAGTAGTTTTGAACATGAGTATGACTTGTTTATCTGTTCTTGATGTCAGCATTTTTTCACACTAGTTTTGACAATATGTTATATTATTTGTATGTTAAATAATGAAAAGGGTCATCTCAAATAATACCAAAATGTCTAACAAAATCTAAATATAATCGGACCAGATTCCTATCAATGTTACCATGACACAATGTTTTGGTTAAACCACATTAACATCGTAAACTGTCTAGTGAAAAAGGCTCGACTTTATTTCGAACACAGGGGATATACATTACTTGATCAAAATCCTCAGTGATGTGTGAGAACGTGATAAAAAGAAAGTCTTGATGTTCATCAAAGAGGAAAAACTTTATTTAATTATATAACATGTCACTATATTCAAAAATTGAATTTCATGATTTCGTGATAAGATGTTGTTTCATCCGAAATTTCTAAAACAAATATAAGATACATTGTAAAAAGGTGCAGCACATCTGACATACACTAGCTTCCCACATTGTTTTGAAGGAGCTTATGTGTATATGGAGGTTATCTGTGGAGAGTATTGTTTCAGCGCTAGACTACAGACAGGACAAGATGGCAATCCTACGTAAAATGTACTGTGTTCATGGATGCTGCAAACATACAAAATGTTCAGATAAATGTCTTATAAAATACACATCCAATGACAGTGTTTACATGCACATATCAAGTTTTGTGAAGCTTGTGAACTTTTGGCATGCCTGTTTCAGTTTTTAAGTAACACTTTTGCCTCAAACACTCCCGTCCTGCAGTCTCTACACTGGTACCAGGAGAACAGACCATATCACTCCCGTCCTGCAGTCTCTACACTGGTACCAGGAGAACAGGCCATATCGCTCCCGTCCTGCAGTCTCTACACTGGTACCAGAAGAACAGACCATATCACTCCCGTCCTGCAGTCTCTACACTGGTACCAGGAGAACAGACCATATCACTCCCGTCCTGCAGTCTCTACACTGGTACCAGGAGAACAGACCATATCACTCCCGTCCTGCAGTCTCTACACTGGTACCAGGAGAACAGACCATATCACTCCCGTCCTGCAGTCTCTACACTGGTACCAGGAGAACAGACCATATCACTCCCGTCCTGCAGTCTCTACACTGGTACCAGGAGAACAGACCATATCACTCCCGTCCTGCAGTCTCTACACTGGTACCAGGAGAACAGACCATATCACTCCCGTCCTGCAGTCTCTACACTGGTACCAGGAGAACAGACCATATCACTCCCGTCCTGCAGTCTACACTGGTACCAGGAGAACAGACCATATCACTCCCGTCCTGCAGTCTCTACACTGGTACCAGGAGAACAGACCATATCACTCCCGTCCTGCAGTCTCTACACTGGTACCAGGAGAACAGACCATATCACTCCCGTCCTGCAGTCTCTACACTGGTATCAGGAGAACAGACCATATCACTCCCGTCCTGCAGTCTCTACACTGGTACCAGGAGAACAGACCATATCACTCCCGTCCAGCAGTCTCTACACTGGTACCAGGAGAACAGACCATATCACTCCCGTTCAGCAGTAAATGATGAAAAACTCTCCAACCTTCAGCAAGGACATTCTATAGCTCTACCATCCAACAACAGTTTTAAGATCAGCTGCATCATGATGACAAACTGCTTCAAATTCATTGAAGTAAAACAAAGATGGGGAAATGACTCTCATCTTTGCTGCTCCGAAACTTTGGAAACGTTCCATCGATATCAGAAACTGTCCAACAAAAGACTCATTGCCATCTCAAAATCTATATTTTCTGAGCCTACTTCAACCGGACAATGCACTGGACAATGCACTGCGCGAGGCGCGCGTCAATTAGTCAAACGTAATTTTGGAAACTTATTTACAACAGACTAAAAGAAAACTCTAATGTTTAATAACTGTTATAACTACTGTACAATTCGGTTTCTGCACAAGTATAATGATGTTGCTATATTTTAATTGGAAACTAGTAATTATTATATATTTGGCGATTGGCGATGAATATGCAAGTTGAGTGAAATCATTTAAACTGATATCAGCACATATTTTATGTTGGCATGTATAAAAGGCAAATAGATTTTTATGAAACACAATGGATGCACCTTTAAGTAAATGAAACTGATACGATTGTAAAATGAGGTTTAATTCCCTCTTCAAGAAGCCAATTACAGGACGTAAGCCTTAATTGAAGTATCTTTTACAATTATGTACGAAACACTGGGCTAATTATCGATTTAAAGCCTGAGTTTGCGTAGATATGCCTACAATTAAAGAATATACACCCAGGGGCAAAAGGAATGATACCATACAAAATACAAGATATTTCAATCTTTGAGTGATGCATCTGAGTGAAATAGAGTTACATCATGTATTCAGAAACCAACTCAACTAAATTTGAAATTTCAAAACTTTATCTGTTCATATTTCTGAGAAACATACGTTTTAATAAATCATCGTTCTCAAATATCCTCAAATAGACGAGATAGAAGAGCCGAAAGGGGCGTTTTGGCTTGTTTTATGACGTCCTACAGTAATGATGCGTTAACGAATATAAATCCAATAAGAAACATTATGCGGACATCAACTTATACTAACATAATTTCCACAGTTCATAAACATTTTCATAAAAATACCAAACATCATGTCCAGAAATCCCCTTTGAAATAGCAAATTCAGCACCCCATGTGTGTTTGAACAGTTATGAACAAACACTTATCATACCCTCATGAATGAAATGTTGTAAATAACTTGACAAGATATCAACTTTATCTGGCAGAAATATCTTGTGTTTGACTTCGTAAAAAGTTTGGTCTCGTTACTTCTGCCCCTCGGTGTATAAAGAGGTATACCACTAGGTCTGATATTACAGTTCTTTACAATTCCATTGGGGCTGATAAAGTTTAACTGTTTGATATTACAGTTCTTTACAATTCCATTGGGGCTGATAAAGTTTAACTGTTTGATATTACAGTTCTTTACAATTCCATTGGGGCTGATAAAGTGTAACTGTTTGATATTACAGTTCTTTACAATTCCATTGGGGCTGATAAAGTTTAACTGTTTGATATTACAGTTCTTTACAATTCCATTGGGGCTGATACAGTTTAACTGTTTGATATTACAGTTCTTTACAATTCCATTGGGGCTGATAAAGTTTAACTGTTTGATATTACAGTTCTTTACAATTCCATTGAGGATGATAAAGTTTAACTGTTTTGACATAAAGTCTGAGTTTATACAGAAGTTTGAACACTTTTGTTTTGTTTCCTGGTTTCTGTTCGTGATAGTCCACTCGTCATAAAATATGGCCTTGCACTGTGTTACATGTGTCTGTCCTTCATAAAACAAGTGTTTATTGAACTTCTTGAAGGTGTTCTGCTTTGGTCAAAGACTTCTATTATTATAAGTATCATCTACTGGCTACTGTACGATTTCGAGATCTAAAAACAATCGTAAGCAAACTTGTGTTATGGTCATCATTTTGATAATTTTGAATTTGAAATAGCTAAATGCATTCTTGTTTAATGAATAACTAAAATGCATATTAACAATAAAGAAAAAGCATTTCAACAATAAACAGTTGTTTTAACAATAAACGATA
Source organism: Gibbula magus (assembly GCA_936450465.1). Classification (NCBI taxonomy): domain Eukaryota; kingdom Metazoa; phylum Mollusca; class Gastropoda; order Trochida; family Trochidae; genus Gibbula; species Gibbula magus. The sequence goes on from OW388293.1 coordinate 33,124,609, forward strand.
TTCAACCAACATGTCAAATGTCAAAGCCACACAGGAATCATGCGTTCCATGATTGTCATTCACAAGTCAAATTAGTCATTCACTAATATACACATACTGCTACAAATAGAACATATGATATACATAAACTAAAGCCACTGCATATTCCTATTTCAAGTAAATTAAATACAGAACGATCAGGGGAAATAAAATTGGCGTCATTGTGTTTATAACTAATAACAAATTGTCGACGACAAAGGTAAAACCCACCATAATAGACGACAGTTTTCTAATCTATACACGGTGAGCAAGTATGATCATTCTTCCCACGGAACAAAAGAAGAAGATAAAAGTCTTCTCTGATGATTGTCAGTACAGTTGATGACTCATATAGATTTCCATAAACGCATTGCAATATATGGAAATAAAATCTGACATCTACACCCTGAAGGTCTGAGACTGTCATGGCTGTCTGTATACAATCATAATCTCTGAAAGTGTGCATTTTCAGTTCATCAACCCTATCATTGTATGCCAAGATTACGTAGAAGAAATTGAATATAGATGTACTTCAGAGGGAGTATTTGAAGTTGTTTAACCTTGATGCATGATGACTGGTATGGTCTTATTCTTCACTCCTTCCAGACTTATTGCAACTTCCAAACGCAAGGCATAAGTCTTGCCAGTCTGCATTACTGGCGGATTTAACCCTTGCGGTATTTCCCTCGCTTTGTTGTGTCGAGATAGTGAATCGCTGCACCAGCGGGCCTGGATTTCTAAACACAGATTTCTTAAGGAAATACTACAAGGCCCAAATCAGCCAGTAATGGAGACTGGCAAGAGTTATGCCTTGCATTGGGAAGTTGGACTTATTGCAGCTTTAGGATGTTCCGAGAACAGTTATCCCTAAAGGAGCCGAATTATAAGAAACAGGTGGTACTTGATCTCAACTGTATGGAAGTGCATTATTGCCAGTAGTGGGAAAATTATAAATAACATCTAATTAGATGATAGTTTCATCTAATAAGATGTTTGTTTTGTTCTAATTAGATGATAGTTTCTTCTAATTTGATAATAGTTTGTATTGTTGCCAGTAGTGGGAAAATTATACATAACATCTAATTAGATGATAGTTTCTTCTAGTAATTAGATGACAGTTTCCTCTAATTAGATGATAGTTCATCAAATTGATAACCTCCCATAAGTTACACATGTCATAATTATGATACAACTGTATCTACTTCAGTTGAATTATGGAAGTTAAAACGTTTCGCTGGCAAAAGGTTAACAGTTGCTGTCAGTGGCTGATATGAAATGTTGTACATGGTTTGCATATTGCATATGTGACACAAATATTATATCATTTAATCTATTATTTTGAAATAAAGGAAGACCGTCAAATAATCACTTTAAAATTATTCCATCTGTTATTCCTAAGGATTGTCTAAAATAGTATGCATGCACATATGGATATCCCTCGGGATAAAAACCTCCGTAATTAAAACTGCTGTAAACAACATAAAGCTATAAGTCTATTCCTACAACAAAAAGCAACACATTTCTATCTTTAAGATCCCCTTGAGTATATACTAAGACATTGAGGAAAATTTACTCAACATACTATATTCCGTATCATTCACTTTGAATAGTGTATATCGCAAAATATGCAAAAGTATTCAGACGAAATTTACCCATATGCATGCAAGGGTTTTTACAAAGTTTTATACAAAGACTCTTTAATCAAAGCAACCCTTGCTATAAAGATATGCAGCCACAGCGCTCTGTCAGTGAGTAGTGAGTGCTTGTGTGCATCCATCAAATGAACATCCTAGATCTGCCCCTGTTCCTCAATACAATAAGCTTATCCCAGTGCCCTTATTGCTATAAGGTAACTTTTCTCGAAACGTTCGTAGCCTTACCAAATTCTTAAACCCATTCTCAACACATGGCAACGACAAGGGTTAAGAATTCTTAAGGCTACAAACGTTACAAGAATAAGAGATATTGCTAAGATTTTATCATTTCGGTTCCCTTGGTTTGTTATGCTGCGCTTTTACTGCCTCACATATATATCCTGGTGATGTTTTACTCGCTAAGCTTCAAACTCTAAGATGATTATTCAATGTTTACTGTTTACGATGGAAGGACACATCAACTGAGGCCGTCATCAGAGGAAGTTGTCAGTCATCAAACGAAACTTCCTCCCATGGCAGTCTGCGAGTAATTGACAATTACAGAAGATTCTATTGAAAACTGCCTGCAACATGAAGCAATTACGGTAAATAGATTATGGCATTATTGGACCTGACCTTCTTCAAATGGTAATCTGCAGGAACTGGTTTCTCCTTTCTCTATTTCAATTTCACAGTTCTCCGGAGTCAAGAAACAATCAATAGTGTCGTTTAACTTCACAGATTCAGAGGTAAGTTTGAAACATGATGAATAGGTCTGTGAAGGACATTTATGATCTTATGGTGAATAGGGATATACTTTATTCAACGAAGTGAGAAATGCTGGCACTTTTATGCAATTGAGTCATCCTTATGTTAATAGTATTATTACACATTATTCATTATGAAATCTATCGTATCTATCTGTCAAATCATTAAAGTGACAGATTAAAAGAGAGTTGCAATATGCAAGACAGAGCTCCATCTGGATACCAATATACAGAGTCACACTGGGTCAGGTTGAAACATGTTTCTAAACTGACGTCCAAAAGAAACTTTACAATTTTAAAACATGAAAATATCGAAATCTAAACAATCAATTGGTAATCGGAAATACATCGCCCGAACCCAACATTGCTGTGTGTATAACATGACCTTTGTACCCCTCATGGTTTTTGGTAAAAGTGCAAAAAATGGAAAAGCATGTTCAGGACGCGTGGCCTATATTGCACGTGCAGTAAGGATGTAAAAGAGATACCAACAGCATGTCTGGTGTCCACATTGAAAAAAACCCACCAAAGATATGCCATGCCTAAGACCAGAAGAACGCGAGCGAGCCCTGGGAATGCTGGAAATGGCTGCCACCCACACCCGTGTTGCAAGAACGTTTGGTTGTTCTCGCGTTGCAATGAATAACTTAATGTAACGTTACAGACAGACAGGGTAGACATCGGACAGGCCAAGGACGGGAAGACCGAGGGTGACAACTCCCAATGATGACGTCACTTGCGTACATAGCATTTACGAAATCGCTTCCTAACAGTGACGTCATCAGCTAGGAATGCCCTTGGTCACGTGGTCAGCCGACAGACAGTTGCCAGAAGACTCAGGGCCTATAGACTTAGAGCACACAGGCCACACATGGGACAGCGGTTGACAGTGGAAAATCGTTGTCAGAGATTGAGATGGGCCCGAACTGTACGCCGTTGGTAGCGTCGTGACTGGCAGAGAGTCGTCTTTTCTGATGAAAGTCGATTCAACATGTACAGGGCTGATGGATCGTCGTATTAGACAGAGACCACACCCACCAGCCAACAGACAAGAATTTATTGTGGCACTTCAAGAAGAATGGCAGCGTATACCACGTGACGTCATCAGACGACTGACGTTTTCTATTCATCGGAGGGTATATGCATGTATTGAGGCACGGGGTGGCCACACACGTTACTAATACGCCATATTAATGAACTTAATGGGTTTTCTGTGTGTAGTATCGTTTCCCAAGGATGTTTTATGACCCCACCCATCAGCAACCGTGATGTCATCATCAGACACTTTATGCTCATCATCTCCAGGATTTGTGATGTATACATGTTGATCTTTTCAATACACTTTATTTCATGCATCCATCGTTTGTCGTATTTGTTCTAGAGCGTTTTAAAACGAGTGTAAAGTTTCTTTTGGACGTCAGTTTATGATGGATTGGGGAGGACAGAGAGACAGCGCTTGGGAATAAAATACTGGTGTCGTAAAATAGAGAGATACCTAAACATAGATTAAGAATTGTTCTGGGGGTGCTGATAATCTCAGGACATTCGAGCTTCGTAGTATTACTTTTTTCTCGAACAAGGTTGTATTAACAGGGGGCATCTTGCCACATCCATATAAATGCACAATGCAGGTCATGCCCATTGTTGAGGGGTGGGTCCGGACCAAATGCACAAACTTTGATCTCTAGTGCAAGATCTGAACGTGTATGCCACTTATCTGGCCTTGTGGACCACTCTTCTTGCCTGGATAAACTAAAATCAGAGTCATTGGCTCTGAAGCTCATCAGCTACCCTTATTACAGGTATTACATTATCATTATTCATATTAAAGACCATTGTATTTTAAGGAACAAGTATATGTTTTAAAATTCACCATTCACTATTCACTTAATGAAGGCTTTGGGAGGAGCCAAGATACGTTGTGCATATATACAATAAAGAAATGGAGATTCATAACAACTGGTCTTATAGATAGTTATTTTGAAAAGGTGCAATCTCAATTGTTTTTTCCTATTAGAGGCTTGTAAACCACAATATCTAAGATCCTCGCGTCCCCCTGACCCATGGTCCAATCATCATGGAGACATCTTTCAACACAATACCATCACTCAATACACACCTCCATGAGGCACTTGTCACTCGGTCACTAAGGTCAGCTCATGTTACCTTAGACAGTTTAGGTGAGAGGGTTAAATCTGAGAGAAAGATTATATTTCGTTTGTTTTACCAACAAATATAAAATTGGGTGTGTTTGAATAGTCACGAACAGAACGGTATGATCACTCTTAACAATTCACGATAACACGTAAAATAAATATATATATAAATATGTTAAATCCTGCCACGCCCTTATTGTTGGGAGTAGGGCAATACAAATCTCACTCTGCATCCATAAGGGATCACATTCCCCAAATTTGAGCTTTCTAGTATTACTGGTTTTTGGGAAGAGGTCATTTAAAAATTTAAAGGCGGACCACCTGCCCGCCTATTTTTGATGGTGGGTTCAAGACCAAATGAACAGATTTAATACTCTATGTAATAAAACTGTTAATCTGATAATTTCAACTTCCTATGTCAACTGGTTTTGGAGAAGAAGACGTTGAAAGGTTCGACCAATAATGCCTGTAACCTACCAAAAGAACAAACTTTGACCCCAAGTGCAAGGTACCTCCCCACAAACTTCAGCTTTGGCGGTGTAACAGTTCTGGAGAAGTCGAACATGTTTACAGACAACGTCCGACTCACGCTTGGCATCGGCCCATGCTACATCTGGCCTTGTTGTCAATGTCCAAAACAAGCTGACTTGCAAATTCTCTTCATTACATCTTGGACAGACTTAATCTGTTGTCACCGTTCTGTAGTGACAAGCAGGTTCATGCACTATTCATGTAAATCTAAAATGGCTATAAGTTGTTGATAATTTTCCTATAAAAAATGTCCTTAAGGAAAAGAAATACATATTTATAATGATAAAGAAGACAGGTCTCTTAATCATATGTTCTATTTTATTCATAGGAAATAGGAAGGACTTTTGATCAGGAAGACTTCACTAAAAAACATTTTCGAGAATAAAGTGTTCAATATTCAGACATTCATATTTACATTTATATGCTTTTTAGATCACGGATTCTCTATTTTAAAGTATTTACCAGAACATTCAATTTAATCTATTTATAATATTGACAATGTTATCGACAGTGAGTCGGTGCATCAGCTAATTAACTCTGGCACGCATATGTCTAAATTTGATTCACTCCCATAATAGGTGAGGTGAGGTGAGTTGGGGTTTAATGCCGCTTTCAAGAGTATTTCACTTATATCGTGGCTGCTAGTATTATGGCAGGGAGAAAGCTTGCAACGCCATGTGGCTATGCATTGCGGTGAAACCTTCGAGCAACGACTGGAACTAGCAAACCATTGTTGCTACTGCACTGAAATTCAGTGTAGCATTGCACCCAAACCTGACTGCGTGTAGAACAGTTCTCTACTGCAGATAAAGTTGCTGTGCCCCTGGCGGGATTCGAACCCCGGACCTCTTGATCCGAAGCCGAACGCACTAACCACTGCGCTATCCCCCCCCCACCCATAATAGGAAAGACAGTCAAAAATGTGTTTTCCTCGAAATATGCTAATATGCTATTGTGAAAACTATTGATCATAAACATGCTTATGAAAAAAGAAGACCAAATCAGAGACAAATACCAAAAATATTTCATTTGTTACTTACATCCGTCGAGTGAGTGAGTGAGTGAGTTATTGTTTAACGCCGCTTCGGCAGTATTGCAGCCATTAGCGGCGAACATCCGTCGAAGGACATATGCTAATGAGCAAGACCCTAAAGAGCCTAGATCTTTGAAGTCACTCAGTCAACATGGCCGCTGACGTTTTCCTTGGTTAAGAAGCAGTGATAGAATATGAGGTTCCACTTTCCTCCGCTACGAGAGTTTGCTTCTGCTCTCTATTTCAAGCGAAAAACAACAGAAGTTAGGATCGGAAATCTGTAGGGAGTAACCTCTGTGGGAAGAGAATGCACTGAGTTTACTCACTTCAAATTTTCTATCCTAACCTCTGTTCTACAATGAGGACTTTCTCAGTTAAAAAAAATGCCCTAGCAGCAACAAACATATAACATCTCTGGTTTTCATCCAATGAAATCACATTTTACATAAGCCCCATTGTTTATCTCCACCGAGTTATTTCAAAGCTCTTAGGCTTTGACTGTGAAGGGTCTTACTATTTAGCATATATATATAAAGGTTATTCGAATATTTCTGAAATAAATAACACAAATAAACTTTTTTAATTTTTGTCTCCAATTTGGACTTCTTTCTTTATCAGCATATTTATTATCACTTGTCAAAGTAGAACAGAGATCAGGATAAAAAATCTGGAGGAAGTAAACTTTGTGGGCATCTCTGTTTGAGCTCTGGGTGGTGATGAGAAAAGATTTAGACATCATAGCAAATGATTTGCCTCATGACATATAATGAAGAACTTGTTTCTTCAATAATAAAGAAAAAATTACAGGTTTCATATAAATATTTAATTATTTATTGATACAAAAGGTACCAAATTCATATACCATTCATATATCATATTCACTTGTACAAAAAGATATCACAGTGATTATTACTAACTGACAGATTTCACAGAGTGCTTACATTTCAAGCCAGGGTAGTTGAACATATTTGCAATAGGAATATTGCTCGTATTATTTCAAGTTAAAGTCTATAAAGTCATTTGTCAAGTTATAATAGATTGTGAAATGTTGACCAGAATGTAAAAAACTTGGCATAGTTGCAGTTTGGAGAAGGAACGGTAACATAATATATGTAACTCCACTTTCAAAATTTAACTTGCACTGACTTAGCTCACAAGGCATTATATTTAAAACTATAATCTTCATATCAGTTAAGAGAAGAGAGATGTGAAAAACAATCAATTACATTCAAATGGAGAAAATGCAGATAAAAATACTACAGTCAAGCTGCTTGCGATTACACCAATTTTTTGTAATTGATGTTTATGCAAATTTTCACTGACAACACACGTCAGGTCCAAACTTTGAAGGGACTACTTAAAGAAAGTATTAAAACAAGCAATGTCCATCTGAAGTGTTTTTTTTTGCGCAAATGAAGCAATTAAGAGCTTCATTAAAGTGATTTGTTGTTTATAATACACCCAAAATTTCAAAATCTATTATTATAAAATCGATGTCAACTTAATACACCATAATTTCTATAAATTATTTTTCAATCCAGTTACTCCGACTTGTGTTTAGTGGCAATAATGGCATAGCACCTGGGTGAGATGACTGGGTCAAACAGTTGGGTCAGGAATACATCAGCTACACTCTCCTGCAACAAGCAAATGAATTAAACAAATCAAACATTTATTGTTCAATAATTTGTAGTAATTGATGTTATTTATTTATAAATTGGAACAACTTTGCCTGCTTTATATCCCTGGTGAATGCAAATGGTAGGGACCCATAGGGACATTATATGGTGCATAGTTAACTTAACTACGCAACCTTCACAGATTGTGCATCCTCGGTTACCCAGGGTTTTATATACCGGTATGCTCCGTTACTCTCCACTATATCACCCCTGGGACACTATCAGAGAAATCTGTATTCAAATTACCCACCCTTTGCCGGTGTGACGAAGATAGTAACCATTGAACATGATTGATAGGATAACACGGAAATGGCCAAGGGAGATAACCTGTGATGGATGGCTAACAATATGACCGCACTCAGGAGGTGCATGCTTTGCAAACAAAGTGATATGAATTGTCATTGGCTCGCAGGTCCAAGCTGCGTAGCAGTTTGATTGGCTCAAGTCGGCCAAGGGCAGGTAATTTGAGTACAGATTTCTCTGATGAGTGTCCAAGATGAGATTGGGCTGCTCAACAGTCTTAGTCCTACAATAGCTTTTTAAAACTAACAAGATGAAAGGGGATAACAATCATTAAAGTGTAAAGATGATCTGCCATTACTTGTTTTTCCTGCAAGAAAATATGCAGACAGGGATGTTTCTTAATAAATGTTTGTCAGTTTTTGGGTCCATCAAATTTACATGCAAACTTTTTTGCAATTGGTGGGGGGTTCGAACCTCTCTCTAGATCCGCCTTGACATTTGACATACATGACACTCTGACAAATCACTGGATCTCCTCTTGAATTATTTTTGGTTAGCTCATTTCATATCAATAGGAACCTGACTTACCTGTTGAAGGAGATATAGGTATCTATCTAGGAGTATCAGAGACTCTATGCAGGGAGCCAGTACCGCACGCAGCTGAACAAATGCCGATAGCTGACGCTCAACATGGGAAAACCTCTTGTTGTAACTCTCAACTAATTCAGGGGTAACCTGGAAAATCATTGCCATTACAAATTACCATGAGAAAGCATTTGGAATTTTGAAACCAATCAAACACATTACCTAGAAGACTGATTATTCAACATTTACTGGGAAATGCCTCTTTACAAGTGTTTTTGAAAAGACATCTTGTGATGTGTTCTGTAAGTAACCAAGTAAGAATTTGAACATTGAAATGTTCATTAATCTTTTAATCATTCATTACTCATACCTTTCAAAGAACTTAAAAAACAAGCAAAAAAGTGAGCATGGCTCACTAATACCCCCGACTGTTAAAGTTTGAATTTTTATTTTTCTTATAGAGAGAGGTGTCTTCAAAGTTTTCGTGAAAAGGGTAGGACAAGTCTCTTCATATAAAAAAAAGTGGTTTAAGTAAAAGTAGGAATAATAGTAGTAATTTGAAAAGGTAGGGGTAACATAATACACTACTGCCATTACCACTGATTTCAAATTTATTTTGGAAATTAATTGATCATAATGATTCACTCGAGTGACTTGAAACAACATGTAGAAGCACACCCCTGTAAGCACAGTGAGAGATGTACAGCAATTTACCGCTGAAAGGAAAGAAAATTGAACTTTTTCCAAAATATAACCAGTTGAAACATAAAATAGTAAAATCAACAAGAACACAGAAGTAGCTTTTGATGAAAGTTACATGAAAAAGAAAATGATAAAGTCAACAAATCACAACACAGAAGTAGCTTCATTCATTCTAGCTCATAAAAAAAGTAAAAAAATACAAAAAATCACCAAAAATTAAAAAATTCACCAAATCGTGTTACATTTTGCACTGCACCTCTCCTAGTGGTGAAAAAGACATGTGCCAAATTTGAAAAGGATGAGATGAATATTTTTTCTGTTATTGTTCGTACAAAAAATGCTCAGAATTTGACTAAGTAAAAGACTAAGCCAAAAATTTAAAAATTCACCAATTCGGTTTAAACTTCGCACTGCACCTCTCCTAGTGGTGAAGAAGACATGTACAAAATTTGAAAAAGATGAGATGAATATTTTTTGTGTAATCGAACGGACAAAAATGTTCTTCGGACGGATGGAATCATTGGTATTACTATATACCCCCGACCTTTTTAGGTCGGGGGTATAAAAATTGTTTTGTATTTGTTACTAAGAATTTTAATTTCATTACCAACAAATGACTCACTTTCTCAGTAGGTAGTCCAAGTTTAGTGAAGCATTTGAAGATGTAGTCATGTAAAGATTTGCTTCTCTTGTCAATCCTGCGTAAATTGTGTCCCTCCCAGTTGAAGTCTTCAAACATGTCACTGACAATCTTCTGAAGTAAAGCCCGAGGATAGAAGGCTTGTCCTTGAAGCTGAATTAATAATAATGTCCTTTTTTTAAAATATTTTTTAAGAAATAAAGTTAAATAACATTTTCATAATATCAATTCTAAACCATAAATGTGTCCATATTGATTTGATTTACCGTAATTTCCATTGATAATATCACTAATTAATAGAAAAGAATACATTGAAACTGAATCCATTATCGCAAAACAATTTCACCTTATCTTCTTCAGCCATCCTCTGGACAGAGAGACATGCAATATTTCGTGCTGCTTTCCCAAGCTTAACATTCATCTTCTGTAGATATGAGCTCATCGGGAAATCGTAAACCTCAGAATCCCCTAACAAAAATTGAACAAAATCTACAAATGATGAATAGATATTTAGAGTTTACATGTATATTCTAGTTATTTGCTAAATGATTTCACAATTATTTTAAACATTTAAAGAAAAAATTATATTATTTTAATCATGTCCAGAGAAGTTGAGTTTGAGTTGAATGTTAAAAAATAAAAATAGTAACTTTTTTTTTATAAATTCTTAGTTGTATAATAGAATAATTTACCTGTATCAATTTTCTTTTCTTGTAGGAGATTATAGCAACAGGCAACATTACAAAGTACAGCTACATTTGGGCTGTTCACAAACAGTTTCAAAATACTTGCACCAAGACCACCACATGTATGGAGACCTGTAAGGAGTATGTTGACTTCTTCAGGATTCAATCGGAGTTCATTTAGAGCACCCCCTACAGAATCTATTATTGACATATTACAATCGACATACTTCGTGAGTGGCACAAATCTCCTTTTCCAGTCATTAACTGTGTCCATGGATGGAAATTCAAAAGAAACATCAAACAATTTATCACTGACTTGAATTTTTTCATTTTCTCTAAATGGACCTTTCTCTGAATCACTTTTGTCTTCTTTTTGTGAAAGATATGAAGCAGTATTTGGTGATAAGTTTGATAGTAATTCCATCTCTGAAAACGTATCAGAAATATCTTGGGAAGCAGATTTTGATGGCTGGGAAAGTCGACTGTCTAACTGGGTATCCTTCAATATCAATTGAACATTTTCTTTTGAGACACTTGTTTTTTCTTGACAAGGCACACCCTTTTTTACTCTTGTCTGCATGACATGCTCTTTGGTCAACCGATCTGTTCTCTTGTTGGCACCATCAGTATTATTTTGAGAAGCATCAATACCGATAACAATTTGTTGATACTGATAACACAGTTGTGTACCAAGGTATCCCTTGCCACTTCCAAGATCCACAGTCTGTAAAAACAATAGAATATTCATTTAGTTAGATAAATTATTACTTGAAAAATAACTTCATTCGTATTAATTTGTTAAATATATTTTTTTAAAATGATTAAAGATTACGACCATTTTGTGAATAGTGTGGCACAGGAAACAGTTTGAGTCATCAATTGTTTGAATGATACATATCTCGGATCTAAACCCACCAAACTTGTTTTGAAGGATCTTCCCAGTTCTGAACATACATTTGCCATTTTGTCAACTTCATGATTTTTCTTTTGTGACATTAAAGGTCCCTTAGATGGCATGTTTGACTGATCTATCTTTTTCAAATTTAAAATATCTAGAATGTCACTTAGGTTTGTCAATAAATTACTACCGGGCAGGACATGTTCTTGAGCATTTAAAACAAATGTTTCCACACTAGTAAACTGTCCTTGCTGGTGGCAATACATATCATGTGCAGCTTCCTTAGTCACGTGACCAGAACTTGAAGTTGCTGTTCCAGGGAAGGGACATTCCGTTTTTTTATCATGCTTTTCAATGCCAATGGAAGTTGCTTGATTACATCGAACAAATCGATTTTTATTTGGAAGTGTAAGACAGGGGAGTAATGATAATTGAGTGTCCGACATTTCTATCAGTTCGTCTTGAATTGTTCTTGGTACAAGTTTTGACCATAAATCACTGACAATAAATTCACTTCCTTGAGAATTTGCCAGTGGTAAACAGTCAACCAAGAATGACCAAAGATTGGATAATTTATTTTGGATAAGTTTACATCTCTCTCGACGGGCCAAACCCATCCTTGTACTTTTAGATTCCATTAGAGTGATTTGTGAAAACTACGTTAGTCAAAACTTATGAAAGAAATCTACAAATAGAGTTGGGGCATGAAAATGTGGGACATCTGTGAAATTCAGCCAAAGCGGAAACGTTGTGTGGGCGCAGACATGTTGAATGGTGCATTGTGGTTTACTAAATTAAAAACATAATTGTTTGGCGGTTCAATATTTCACGATATTACTTCGATTAAGTGTTTGTATTAAATTAAGAATATAATATCAGACATATGCTTAACTATACAAGGATTTTCAAGGAAACTCTTAATCATAATCAATGCGCATGCGCACAAGTACTAAAGCGCGACGTTCAAAAGTTGGGAACGATGTGCGATGTAAACAAAAACATTTCTTCGAGTCGCTAAGCACACAATCATACATGTCAATAAAAACTGCCAAAACTGCCATCGACTTTTAAACCACATAGAAAACAAGGTAAGACCCCTAGGTTTCTTATTATTACATATCGCGGCACACATTTTTGACAGCAAGTCATGTTTAGACTTATCCACTTCCGACTTCAGTACCCCATTTTCGTGATACACAGCAGCGAAATTTACACCAACTTGAGTAAGTCTTATATTTGTTTTCAGTAAAAGTATACCGTAAGATAACATGTAGTAAAATCAATTGACATCTGGTATCTTTATCGGTTGGCTTATTAATTTATTGATGCTTATATAATTATAACTTAGGCTAAAAGCATTTTAAAAGGGACTCGATTATTTTCGTTGACAAACAAAACAGAATCAGAGATTTATGTATTACAATAAAACACTTATGAAGAAGGGATCACCTTTAGTATCCCTCACCGGGATAAGCACGCTCGCACGTGAGAGAACGTGTAAGCACGTGTAAGAACAGTTTACTGCTACGCAGTAAACTGCTCGCGAAGCGAGCATGTATATATATAGAGAAGCGCGCGACAGCGGGCTGATCTCCGTTAGGAAACATTTTAGACCAAAAAAGAGGTCATTTTCGTGTTAATCGACAAAAGTTTAATTTAAAACTTCGTCTAAAAGACGAGAGTTTTAAACACAAATTTTTGTTTTACTCTAAAACATCTTTCAAATCGTCTGTAATTGAAAGGAAATTCCCAATGACGTAGCTTCTCACTGATTGGTCAATTCAATCTCACGTGTGGAATTTTCCAAATAAGGAATAGACTTGGGAATGTCGCTGGCCTGACGGTAAGATCCACGTTTGCGTAGGCTGATCTAAAACATGTATTTTTTGTTGTAGATCATAGATTACTGTATGGATGTTTGACAGACTTTATGTTAGGCCCTATATTTATAACCAACGGCGATCTTGTTTGCTTTTCAGCGAAGGAGAAATTAAAATAATTATTACAATGGGATATCAATAAATGTTCAAAGGGAGTGATCGTGTCACAGCGTCCACTGTTGAAGTTTTATGAATTGTGTAAATTCTACATGTGATGTCCATGCACATGATATCACCAAATGCCAATTCCATTTTTGATTGTGAATAATATAAGTTTTGGACATCAATTTGATACGATTCACTCCCCGAAAAGGTAAGTCAACAAGCTACGTGTTCATGTTTTCATTTATTAGATTCTCTACTCAACGCTTCAGTATTTCAGCAAACGTTAAAATCGTAAAATTATAAATCACAATAAGCACTTACCTTAAAAGTTTTTTTTATTATATATCTTGCTATGGTATTATCTGTAAGAAAGACACCCCAGAAGTGTTTTAACAAAATTTAAAATGTCCTATCGTCAGTTCGTCAAAAGGATAAGAATTATAAACTTGAGGTGTACCTAAGGGTTAAAATGTAGTCGAAATAATACTTAACTGACGACTGTCACAGAATGCTTGGATTCAATGTTATTATGAATTTGCATTACTTTTGCATTACTTTTGCAACGCCAAGTTGCATGACCAATGGCGGCCAAAAAAACAAGACACCGAACGAGATTTCAGTTCAAGCAGTTGATTCAAGGGAACTAACTGCTGTGGATTAAAGCGTCCATAAAATGTTCCTGGAAATTCATTTCGATCCCAAATGGAAATCGGATTATCACGGTTCGGTATCGAAGAAAATTCGGACAATGTTTTTCTTACATATAGGCCCTATATTAAATTTAAAGTGCATAAAAAAAACTAGGCTAATCACTAATGTTATTATATAATGATCTCGAGGGATCTAAGGGTTAAATAACATCATCAAACATTATCTAAGGGTTAAATTAAATTAAATCATCTGTATCCAAGGGTTAAATGAAATTATCGGAATGTGTCAAAGGGTTAACTAAGGGCCTAGACTACAATTACTAAATTTGAAGTGCGACATGTCAATCAGACGGGGAAAGCCCGATGTTTTGGCCTACTGCAGTACGGTACAAATCCAACGTTTTCTTTACATTCCATTTTAGGAAACCAGCACTAGCTCTAAACTTATATCATGTGCTGGACGTAGGGTTGATTGGTATCCTAAGGGCTAATGGGGTCAGTACAGCAGCGACCGATCTTCCGTTTTTGTCAACAAACATGGCGTCATCGCCTCGACGGGAAAACAACGTCTGCCCATGTCCGATAGGTAAAATAATATTCTAGAACATAAATAATAAAGAACAAAAAAGCGAGCCCTTATATGGTGAGGGATTCTAAAGTCAGGCCAATTGGGATCACAATTGTTAGTGTATGGAGTCTCATATAAGTCTAGGTCGAGAGGCTCTACATGGACCCAAGAGGAGGTAACTAGGTTAAGGATAAATACCCTTACTGTTTTCCAGCGCTTGTGTGTAGATTTATCGGAACAATAGCGCTGGATTATCGAGGATGTATTATCTCTTGTTAACGTGATATCTCATGACCAGTTGGACATAATGTCTTAATATTTTCTGACAGCCCTTATTGGCGGATTACGAAGACACCATTCGATTTTGGTGACCTTTATCTTATTTTCAAGGTTACCACAACGCTTTGACCTCTTTTCTAACTCTTGTTAACACGATATATCATGACCGGATGGACCCAAAGTCTTCAAATTTGTTGTTAGTCTACATTGGGGGATGATGCAGACACCAGTCGATTTTGGTGACCTTGACCTTATTTTCAAGGTGACTAAGACACTTTTCAAACTCTTGTTAAAGCAATATGATTTAAACATATTTTATTCATGAAAAAGTTTACTTGAATATGGATTGGCACAAAAAGCCATTGGCTTATTTAACTGCTGCGCCACGCAATACAGGACTTCCTACTACTTGTACACTTTTGGAGTATTTTGTACACTTTACAGTCCTAAAATAGGATTGTACACCAATGTTGCAAATTGTACACCTCTTCTGTGGAATTTCATTTAATAAATTTTGGTTAGTAGTAATGGAGTTTTGCACTGTTTCATGATAACTAAGTCCCATTAAACAAAGTCAGACAATGATTATTGTTGTCAAACCAGAGTATGATATCTTGGAACTAACAGTATCTTACGAACTTCATCAATTTGTACACCTAAAGATGACAAAATACTCCAAAATTGCTATGTATCTACACTTGACCTGAGAGGAGGGTAGGCAGCTCTGGCAATATCTCATGAACCCAAGCACCCAAAGTCTTCAAATTTGCTGATCATTATGACACTTTTTACCAGTAATGCAATATATGAAGTAGCTCCTGTTGACCAAATGATGTGTCTTACTAAACTCAATGTTAGCGACGGGGGACATTGCCATGATAGTCGCAAACACTTGTTGTCATTGACATCATACTAGATAACCAAGGACTTAGCAGGTAGGATAGCTGTTATTGATTTATTATTGTAATCTATAAAATGTAGGTTGGTAATCCTTATCTGACCTAAATTCCATTACACAAGGGTATAACTTTACTACATGGTCATGCAAAAGTGGTCAATTAAATATATCGCCGCTAATACTGCAATACTGCCGATATGAATTAAACAATAATTCACTCATTCAACTAAATACAAGTATTTAAATTAATACATTTATAATGTGATAAATATTAATTCTGAATAAAGGAAAATTGTTTTAATTTCTTATTATTGAAACCTAAACATTGAGAAGTTGATGGTTTGCTCTGCATGGGAGAACAAGTTATGTGTTTAGGGTGGACATTATAATGAGGAAATCATAATGGTAAAAAATCAAATCATTTAACAATGTTTCTTTTATTTCAGAGTTTTATAAAACAATCCAAGAATCATGGAGGCCGCTCCGTGTGTAAAGCAGGTGATCATGGCTGCCAACCAGTACCGGAACAGCAGGAGTAACAGCAACCTGGTTTATCTACAGAGACAGCTGGAGGTACAGTTGTGCTCTCATCAAGTCATATTGTACACATGTTATGTATTAATGGGAACAGTGTCACATAAATCTATCTTTTTACATAGGTTTTCACTAAAACCCCAAGAAGATTACTTTTTGTTTGAATGCATGCATATGTAGCCAATATCTAAAATGAATTAGTATAAGGGTCACAATTAATAGTGGGAACATGTATAATAGCTTCATAGGCGTTAGTATTTTTAAATTTGGTGAAACTGGAAACGGAGAATTATTATGTAAAATATATAGATCACCTAAATTTGTCTATTGCCTGTGCGAGAGCGGGGGTTATGCACTTAAATTTGACATGTGCTCATATAAAAAAAATTACAACTCATTATTTTCAACAATGTGGGTATTAGATAATGTTTATTGGAAACTGTTACAGATTCTCCATGGAGTGATAGGACGCACACTGCCACTGAAGTTCTTCAACCCTCGTCAACTGCTGGCTACAGAGTGTCTCACATGTTGTGTGGATATACTCAGTGATCCGCAATCTAAGTCGGTGCTCATCTTGAAGTGTCTCGCAGTCCTCAACAATATTGGTAAACAATAACATTTAAATATATTGTTGTGCAACATTTCATCTAAATTGATTTTAAAGTAAAAATTATTGTCAATTGATATTTAACTATTTTCCCACCACCTTACTGGCCAGTTTTATTTTTACCAATCAAGAAATTATACTCTCCTGTTATTGCAAATCATCATTGTATAATATTTTCATGTATCTAATCTTTTTGATCGAGTTTCCTCACCATTGTTGATATTGATAAATATATGTATGATGTATCCCATCGTGTTATACCCAACATTCCTCCAGATGAAGCAGTAAGTAAAAGTTTGTGTATGTTCACAATATTGAAAGTTGTTACCCAGGAAATCTTGATTTTCTAATGAGACATTACAGTGTGACTGTGACCTGATATTGGGTATGTATTGTTGCAGCCCAGGAGGCTGACATGAAGAACATGCTACAAGGAACCTTCAACCTGACACCGGTGCTGGCCACGGTACTCAAGACGCACGCAGGGCCTGCTTCGGATCAGCTGACAGCAGAGGTATATCAACTGGCGTAGATATCATCCCATCATTGTACTTAAACATGAATGCAGGAATTATCTTTCCTTCATAATTGAAAGTCAGTTTATGTATCTGCAACCATTATCGTGATAACTTACTATACCCCCACTTTAAAGTTACGAAACTTGATGCCTATAATTACTATGATGTATAGATCTGCCTTTTCTATGTTCCGTACCGTCATTTCAATAATTCATGCCAATGTTCTCAGTGTTTCGACCTGTTTTCTTGTAACACTAGAGCACTTATAAAGTTTTACAAGTGTCTGAATGAAGATATGCTAGTTTCACCAAACTTTTCATTTCAACCATGATGGGTTATTCCTTTTATGGGTTAGATCTGTATGTATATATTTTTTCAGTGAAATAAACAGTGACTCTATGAGGTAGTCATTTTGTCAGTAGGATGTAGCCTATCCCCTCAATAAAGATGATAATTTATGCACATGTGACGTCAACCATGATACATAGATCTGAATTGTTGTTCTATTAAGTTATGATTTTGTACAATATTTGTAGAATTGTTATATTGTCCTTTCTGAAATGTTGGGATCTTATAGATTGTTCTTGAAACGTGCTTGAATATGAATATGTAAGTCTTGAGTAAGAAGTAGTAAAAATTAATAAATTTATAATCGGTACAAATCCAATGTGTTGTTTCCTTCCTATCTTCGCAGTGTCTGTCGCTGATGGTGAAGATAACTCACGGTCACAGAATCAGCTTCCATGAGAGTTTTATGGAGGACCTTATCAAGTATCTCGTCAAACAAGTGTAAGTTGGATAAAGAAAAACTCATTTGACTAAGGGAATTGTTATAGCAATGCAAAAATGTACTGATTTCCTCAAATACATCCCCAAGGTTCTATTTTGTTCAGGAAATACAGTAAGCCTTAATTCATATTCGAGATCTGGGTTGTATAAATCCCGTCACCCCACGGGTTGTAATCGAAGATATATGGTATCCTTAAATTTAGAGTTGTGTGTAAACAATGGCAAGTGGATTCAATCAAGTGAGTGCTTTGACCATGGTAATCTGTAACAGAATTATCATGAGTTGTTTGTAACTGTAACCTGTAAGCTGATCCAGGAATGTTATGTAAAAAGCAAATGTTCTCAATAAATTGATTTAGTTTGTCGCAAATAAAATGTTCGGTTGGTCAATCCCAGGAATGCAGATTCAAATTTTTGCCAGTCGGACATTTCATCTTTGACCCAAAAAGACGAACCCGGAAGTAAAAAAATTTTTATGAATAAAGTATCAGAAAGTATTACTATTTGTGGGTTCTTCATTCATTGCATACTATTAAACATAACACGAAAGCAATTAACGATAACTATTAATTTATCATTAACATGCATAAAATGGTTCATAATTTAAAATCAATGTTTACCAACTACGATTTACCGACAGTGCTAGTTTGAGCGAGTTTACACAAGCGAGTTTACAAGCGAATTTGCGTCAAGATAGACGAGAAAATTCTAATAATTTAATTGCACATAGTTCATCAAAAGTTCAAATCATGGACCAAATGATATACATGTACCTTCTAAATAATCCTTTTAAATTCAACAGAACTCGTTTTCCAGTCACAAATATAAAATATGTGTTGGACAAATGAAGTTACCCTCTTATGTATGTTACTCATTCTACTGTTTTTTGTTCCAGGCTATCACCAAATGAAGTGACACAGTCCTCTTTAGGTCTACTTGCCAACCTGTGTCGGGACAATTTTGCAGTGCAATCCTACATAAAGGGTTCGGTATGGGTTTTTTTTTACATGTTTGGAAACGAGTGACAGTCTAAGTGATAGCAATTATCACATTATAAAAATACATGTATTGTTTACTCAAAGTGTTAATTGTTTGCTTTACGTCACAGGTTAGAATATTTGTAACTGAGAAAATGTCGACTAATTTACTGTTTCCACAAATTAATCCAATGTACAAAATAATCTTCTCAATTAAATGAGCAAGTTTTTAATGTTAAGAATTTTTGTTTGCTTTACAGGAATCTTCACTACGGTTGATGCGTCAGTTGTGTGTATTCATTTCGGATAAGAATCTAACAGTTGCCGTGTTCAGCTTGTGTGTTCTCACCAGTCTCTGTCTACATGAAGAAATTGGACAGGAAGTATGTATGTTATTGCATGAACTGGTTAAGTGTGTTCTAATTATCAGGTGATGCATCTTTATCAGTAACGGATCTTTTTTTTTTGATTACATCTAAATCCATCAGCTGATATTTGAACTTTCTATTATGCTACACAGGAAATAAGATGCATTTCAATCGCTAGTTAAAAATCTCAACTTCAACTATGTCTATTAAAATTAAAAGAAAGATAAACCACTGTGTACTGAGAAGTACTCGGATGGCATTGTATTTGGGTGGTAGTTAATGTTTTGAATCTGCTGAAGAGGATCAAACCACCAAAACAGGTAACCCTTCTACTGCCCTGCACTTCCACTCCTTGGTTAACAATGGTTCTGTTTCTTTCAATTTTTACCCAAGTTTTGTTTGTACCATCACCGCATCCTTCATTGGATCCCAATAGAGGAGTCCAACCACCTCTCTCTAAGATGAACAGATCATCACATCCTTCTTCAGTTCATATTATTTTCAAACAATACCAGATACCCTTTTGTCGTATGTGTAGGCCTAGTGTCTAATGGGTACTTTTGAAAACTAGTTAAAAGAGATATTATCTTAAATATATACTTACCAGAATAGTTTTTGTTGATTTCAGATATTCAGCACTGAGAATGTTAACCAGACATTACAACTTATTTTCAACATCCTGGTGAATGGAGACTCTGGCCTGACACGTCTTTATATTGTTGATCTCTTTCAAGATCTTCTCAAGAACCCAAGTATACAAAACTCTCTTCAAAGGTATGTTACATTCATATAACAATATAACAAAATAACCTTGGGAAAGATATTTTGACATATGCCACGTTCATGTATACCACCTTGATTAAACAAATCCTAAGAATTGTTGCATTTAATTTACCAAAGTGTTTTTTTCACACTTTTCAGATACACACATCTACCCGCATGTATAAGCCGCACCCTCAAACTAATTGCATCTAGCGCAGCTGATACCGTTACCAAGGTTAGTGCCATTGGGACTTGTCTTTTCATGTGCTCTTAGAGCTATGGCCACAAAATGATTCTATTGTTAGACTTGACCATTCTGAAACTATTGAAATGATCCAACCCACTAACTAAATGCATCCTCTTCCCTGCAGCTGTTTGAGCTGTTGCTGAGTCTCTGCAGTCTGAGCGGTATCCGTGCCCTTGTCTGTCAGAGCATGTTCAGCGCGCCGACCCCGCCCACCTCGGCTCAATACGCTGACGTGCTGAAGGGAGCAGTCGGGAGCCAGACAGAACCGCTGTTTGCTACTGTACACTGGGCCATGCAGGTGGTGGACTCTACAGATATGGCATCACTCTTTGCTCTTGATCTTCTCACAGAGATCTATGAGGTAAAGACACTTCTCAACATGCTCTGTAATTATCCATGTGATATAACTGGGCTGTCTGATGTTTGACTTCACTACATTTTTATTAGCTACCTACACTATTTTCAAATATCAACCAGTACCAAATACAGTCATGTCATCTCATGGTTTTCTACAAAACTTCTGTAAGTTCAAGAATAGTGTGAAATGATTCAATCAATCATTGTATGAACAGTGGAATTGTGATTTGTTTAGTGCAACCAATTATATTTTTGGATGCATGAGGGCATGTAGTGTTAGATTTCTTAGAGATGAGTAATGATCCAGGTAAAACAGCAAGCAAGTTTTAATAAGTAATCAGACACGTATGGATGGAATAAGAATCTCTGTTTTCGCCTCACATGAAGGAGGCGCTATATTCCGGCCGCTCCCCGAGCCTGACGATCCACTCGGACTTGTTGTTGCCGGTCCTGGCTAACATCCTGCAGATAAAACTGGACACTGAGCCAACACTTGCCAACAAGAAGTGCAGCAAGATCATCAAAACCATCAAGCTGCTTACAGGTTTGTTACAAACATTTATCATCCAAAACTAGCTCCCACAGTAGATATCGCTTGTGTGAGATCAAGCGATGTCTACATTGTCGGCAAGCCTCAGGTATTTGTTACTTTAGTCAACTCGTGTTGATATATTTGATATCGGAAGATACATGGGTGATCTCTATTACTCAGATTCATTATCTTCAATAAATTAGTGCTCCGTCTTTATTTTTGTTAATTTTGACAGTGGTTGATCCAGAGGGGAGGTTCAGAGTTTGTGTTTTTGCATGTAACATTTATGGACCCCAAAGGTGACGATCCCCCCCCTTTGAACATATGTGGTTCCGCCACTGTTTGTTATCTAAAACTTTATCCATTATTGAAAACTTTTTACCTTTTTCTACAGTATGTACTATTGTCAAGAATTTTAACGAAATTCCATTTTTATGACATGAATTTCATCCACAGTCTTCCTTCCAAGTTTTATGAAGTGATCATGGTGTATATGAAGTGTAACTTACATCAGGGCCCATAGTAGTGTCTATCCCAGGTTCCTATGTAGTCCTATGTTAAGTTATAGTACACTACAAACATTACAGATTGTATTTATTCAGGATAAGTTTTATACTCAAACTTGCTCTAATTCAGTGCTGTGTAGCGAGGACGACTTGAAAGCTTCAATCGTGGAGTGTCTGGACACGACTCTCTTCCAGAACATTGTCTCCTACCAGCTCAACCACAACAAGATACTCAAGGCTAAACCCAACGCCATGACGCCTGATGACTGGAGGTAAGCTCAGCTTGAAAATGATTTTTAGCTCATCAGGCCTGAAAGGCCCGATGGGCTTATGGCATGGGATGGCGTCCGTCCGTCCGTAAACTTTTCACTTTTTCGACTTCTTCTCCAGAACCAATAACTCTAGAGAGATGAAATTTTATGTACAGACTCCTTGGCCAATGGGGATTCTAAATTGTAGATTTGGTGACCCTGTCACCCCAAATAAGGGCCCCAGGGGTCATAACCTTAAAAACTATTTTCATCTTCTTCTCCAGAACCAATGACTCCAGAGAGCTGAAATTTTATGTACAGACTCCTTGGCCAATGGGGATTCTAAATTGTAGATTTGGTGACCCTGTGACCCCAAATAAGGGCCACAGGGGTCATAACCTAAAAAGCTATTTTCATCTTCTTCTCCAGAACCAATGACTCCAGAGAGCTGAAATTATATGTACAGACTCCTTGGCCAATGGGGATTCTAAATTGTAGATTTGGTGACCCTGTCACCCCAAATAAGGGCCTCACAGGCCATTACCTAAAATCCTGTTTTCATCTTTTTCTCCGGAACAAAAAGATCTAAAAGGCTGTAATATTGTATGCAAACTCTTTAGCCAATGGGGATTCTAACTTGTAAATTTGGTGACCCTGTGACCCCAAATATAGGCCACAGCCTAAAAAAACCTTTGAAAATGAATTTTGAACTGATATTTTATGTGCACTTCATTCACTTTATTTGAAATGTATGTCGACTTGAGATAACAATCTACATTGTGGACATGTTTGTCAAATTGATGTAATCAATGTGAAATGAGAACTATTGAATAGCCTTTGAACTGAAAATTGTGACAAGGCATAAAGGACTAAATTGAAGAGGAGTTAAGAATTCTTTTATTTTACATGAGATATGTGAACTGCATATGACTGGTGATGAAATGATAAGATAAGATTATTTTCATCTTCTTCTCCAGAACGAAAAGACCTAGAAGGTTGTCATGTTGTGTAATGAGTCTTAAGCCAATGGAGATTCTAAATTGTAGATTTGGTGACCCTGTGGCCCCAAATAAGGGCCTCACAGGCCATTACCTAAAATCCTGTTTTCATCTTTTTCTCCGGAACAAAAAGATCTAGAAGGCTGTAATATTGTATGCAAACTCTTTAGCCAATGGGGATTCTAACTTGTAAATTTGGTGACCCTGTGACCCCAAATATGGTCCACAGCCTAAAAAAAACCTTTGAAAATGAATTTTGAACTGATATTTTATGACACTTCAATCACAATGATTTGAAATATATGTCGACTTTAGATAACAATCTACATTGTGGACATGTTTGTCAAATTGATGAAATCAATGTGAAATGAGAACTATTGAATAGCCTATGAACTGAAAATTGTGACAAGGCATAAAGGACTAAATTGAAGAGGAGTGAAGAATTCTTTTATGGAGATTCTAAATTGTAGATTTGGTGACCCTGTGGCCCCAAATAAGGGCCTCGCAGGCCATTACCTAAAATCATGTTTTCATCCAAAACAAACTAGAAGGAATATTTTGTTCAGAATGTTTAGATGTTTGGATGACAAGGCTTAGAATCGAGATAGTTTAGCCAAGGTGATTCTAAATTGTACTATGTACCATGAGATTCATCACATTACCTGTTCTCTTTAAGCCTTATACAGTTAGATCAGTGCTGCCAGTGTTTAGTGCAAGCAAGAGTCTATTACATAATTTGGCGGTAAAACACAAAAAACACAGCTGGCTTGTAACCAGAGCCAAGGGGTCAGAATATTGCATAATCTCCTGTGTGTTGACCTTGCTGAGTGCTCTCTCTCAATTTCAAGAATAAGATTTGTCAGGGTTAGGGATCGTACATTATATTGAGACAACATATTTCTGTCTTCATCATCAAACAAAATAAACTCTGATGAGCTACAGAGCCCATGGCTCTATTTTTAATTTGAAGTTTAAAAAGTCCTTTGCCAACAATCTCCTGCTAAACAGTGTACCACTGGAAGGTAATCAGTGGCTTATATCAATCTCATAATAAGTCGTTTAATTGTCCCCAGTGAGAGTGGTGTGGAGGTGCTGCTGGTGTGTATGCAGCTCATGTCCAAGATCCGCAGATACGTGAAGGACTTGGACCACTACCTCAACCAGCTCCTGCAGGTACTACACTCGCTCTTTTCAGTATAGTATATAGGGTGACACAAATTTAGTGATTTCTGTAAATCACTCACACTACCCAACTTGACAATAGCACTCCACTTCAGGGTTACAGAATCAGATAAGAACCCATATGTAGGAAATATGCCTTTTGGACTTAGGGCATCTAAAATGATCTCATGGGTATTACTCCCTTGGTCAAGCGAGTTATGTGAATGTTAATCCAATGAAATGATTTGTATAAGATATATAACAAAAAAATATGTAATGGTTATAATATTCCTTAAATAGGTGTCATGCATTGTAAGTTGTGTGCGTCTGTTGATACCTCTGTTGAACAACAGTCTTCCCTCTTCCTTGTTTCAGGACAATAGGGTTGTTCAGTTCCTGGCATCAGGTCTGGTATCGGCGAAAAGAGACAAGGTCCAAGTTGCTCTTCAACTTGTCTGTCTGGGATCCACACTCAACAACTTCCCTGATGTTGTGTGAGTTAGCTTATGTGGCTGGCTAGTTCAGATGATTGTCATATAATGGTTTAAATGATTTAATCAAAATGAGGTTTGCTTTATCTACACACACACTTTCATAAAACAAATCACTTTTAGTCTATGCAGCTATCCATTTCCCTAGAGAGGCATAGATAAACAGGCTTCAGAGCATTCTGAAAATCATGTAATTTAGAGATATATTTGGCTAATGATTGTCATTATAAATGTAGAACCATGTCCACAGAAAGGACAACCAGTAGCTTTTAACAGGAACTTTAACAAGAAATGTATAACAGAGCTACAATTCATGACTTCAGGCTGGGAGATGCGGTTGCTTCGCTTAACATAAGGAGGGAAGAGGAGCGTGAGAGGCAAGTGGAGAGGGTGTGTGAGGCGGTGACCCCGGTGAAGAAATCAAACCAGTCTGTCAAACGGTGCATGCAACAGAACAAGGAAAACATCCCTGTCTCAAAGTCCTTCAGGAAGTCATCGACCGACTCAAACTGTAATGTGGAGGACTCGATCCAGTCTCTCATCGAGAGGATGCATACTAGCCTTGAGGTAGGTCAGGGCTCTATTTGATGATGATGATGATGATGATGATGGCGACAGACATGTACCATTTTGTTTCTGTCCATTTTCACTTCTTTCAACATTTACTGTTCCAGGTAAAAGACACAAAGGCTTCTGACATCATTGATTTATACGAGCACAAGCTACAGACTCTTCAGGTGAGAAAGAGCATTATATTTCGGTCAAAAGATGCTTTATTAAAAACTTTGATCCTATTCCTATTGATTTTTCAATGATCTGACTCAAATCCAATAATGTTTATCTTATCAATATAGCAATTATTTGTTTCTGGGTGGCAAACCACTAACAAGTCTTCATCCATATGACAAATCATTAGCCCTTTTTTTCAATAGTGTACAGGAAAAATAGTGAATTCAGTTAGTAGAAAGGCACTTTCTCCTTATTCTTGAAACGGTTGTATCCTGGGTAAGTTAAGAAAGTTAAGAATTCTTAACCCTTATCATAGATAGCCCTCTGTTTTTTTTGTGATGAATTTGATGTTAACAAATTTATAAAGTTGCAAACGTTTAAAAACTAGCTTGCGTACTGTATCTGTTCCATCCGTGCAGACGAAGGAGGAGCACCTTGAAGACCTGCTGGAAGCCAAGAACCTGGCTGTAGCCCAGGCCGACCGACTTATAGCCCAGTACAGGGCCAGACAGGCTCGCTATGAGGGAGAGGTAACATTCACTCTTTCAGTATTTCTTTGGCTTGTATTGTTCCTCAAAGTTTTGCTTATGGCACAATGTAAATACTCATGTTCCATGTTTGAAAAGGCATATCGATTCTATGGTAAATCTGTCTACTTCAAGTTATCATTAAATGCATCAATGAATCTACTGTATCTCAGCCAAATCTATAATAGCCAGTTTACATCTTCCCCTTGAAGGCACTGAAGATGCGCAGTTTCTTTCAAGAGAGTGAGAGGAAATCGGAGCAGTATCAGGAACAAATCAACAGCCTGAACCTGGAGAGAGAACGACTGCAACATGATTTTGATCAACAGAACCAGGAGGTTCAACGGTGGGCGTCTCTCCATACTGACAACAGTCTCAGTTAAACAGTGGCAGTAAATTCACTGTAGTTCTTCATTGATAAATGTACTCGTATAACAAACAACTTATGTTTGATGCAAATTACAGATGAGAATTAAAAAAAATTTAAACTAATAATTTAAGCTTGATTGATAATTCAGTAAATTATTAAATTGTTTCTTCCTTAGACTGGAGGTGAAAGAAGAAGAGTGTGAGGAGCTCAAGGTTGCGTTGGCCGATTTACAGGAAAAGTGAGTGTCGTTACTGTTTTGTAATCATTGCTTTTTGTATAACCAGACCTTTATATTTCAACGATCAACAATATTTTAACAGGAAAAAGTCTATACAATATAACCATTACAGGGTGTTTGATTAGATTAATTGATTGATTAGAATAAGAGGTATCGTTAAATGCTTTAAACACCTATATTTGTGTGTGTACAGAAATGATGTGACGGAGAGGAGTCTGCTGTCTCTGAAGCAGGAACACAAGACGATGAGCGAGATGCACGACATGCTGCAGAAACACCACGAGAGTCTCAAGCAGCAGCACGACGTGTGAGTCGCAGCGTCCTGCATATTTACAGAAAAGCTGAATTAATAATACTCTTTGAGTTGAGTTGCATGTTTCAAAAAGATATCCTGGTTTCCATGTCACAGCCTTTTGTGATTCCTCCGAGTAAACTATTTTCCCATGTTATTTCAGAACTACAGACCACCTTAGGAAGCTTGAAGATGAAAGGAAACAAATTTCAAAACTTTTAAAGGAAAAAGAAACAAAACTCTCAGGTAAATTTGTTTATTTTTAGTTCAATATAAGAGTCTTAAGTCACACTCTTGTGGTGTGTTGCTCAAATTCTGTTTTGAATGCAGTCTATTCCAGGGACCATATTTTCGAAGCTGTCTTAATGTTTAGGTAGTCGTAAGTCAGTGTTAATGTATGGCCCTTTTAAGACTGTCTTAGCGCTAAGACAATTTACGTCTTCCTTCTAAAGGCCAAACCCAGCATTAATCACTGACTTGGCTTCAGCTTTGATTTTTAAGCAGCCTTTCCCCTGCCTTCAGAAATGCTGAATATAACAGAAACTGATAGTTCAATCAGAATGCTCATTATATGTCTACATCTTGGCCTAGTATAACCGTAATACAGCCACCAAGTGAATGGTTTACCTAAAACAATTAGGCCGAGAAGAAGACAGCGGTCATGGTGTGAAAGTTAATGCAAAGTATATATCTAGACTTCTCCACTTCTAGAAACAAGCAAGTCATTGAGTAAGTGCGAGGATAAACTGAAGAAGACGAGCGCAGAGAAGGCAAGTGTGGAGGAGGAGAAGGAAAAGATGGAGATGACTGTCGACCAGCTCCGTGCAGACATCCAGAGAGCTGAGCAGATTAAGCGGGAACTTCAGCATAAGGTCTGTCCTGGTTTCCAATATCAGAACTCTTTAGCTGCTAATTAAACAGTACCAAACCATTGTCAGTGGCCAATTTACAGCAATTCCAGCTTGATAACAAAGGAAGCTATCCAGAATTGGTCACAAGTTTAATAGAAATTATCAAATCAAATCAAATCAAATCAAAATTCAACTTGTTTAGTTTTTGTATTGTTCTAAAAACAGAAGAGCTGCTTTTACATTATCCTTTTCATTTAAAAATCATTGATCTATCTGCCTATGTTCAGGTGTCTTCGATGGAGGACATAGTCCAGGAGCAAGAAAAGAACCTACGTCAGACGGAGGATCGTTTAAACCTACAGCAAACTGAGATAGACAAGCACACTCAGATAGCAGCCCTCATACACAGTCTCAGTGGGGGCAAGGACGGAGCTCCCAAGTGATGCCTCTCACTCTATAGGACAGTGGAGAATGAAACACTGATAACTCATTATCTAACTTATATGTTACTCTCCAGGACAATATATGACAGGATAATGTATTTTGTTTGTAAAGAGACCACCAATGAAAGCTATTCAACACTCTGAAATTGACATGGAGACTGGCATGTTTGACAACATTTTCAAAATGACAACATGCTTCTGTGACATTATCAGAGGCTCAATAAGAATTTGCTTTTGATGATGATCAGGATTATAAATAACCAAACACCCAGTAGATGATCTGTGAGTGTTAACATAGTATTAATGCAACCAGCAGGACTGGACAGGACCAATTACTGGATTATACGAGCCTCAATGAGGAATGAAGCTTATTGACATGGAACTTCAAGGAAGAGAACTTGAATGGACCTTGTTGGAGCTTCTATGCTGATTATACTGTCTAATATGCCCTGTCAAATGTGTAGGTGTAGCATGAAGCGGATGATGGTATTCAACAGCATTTATCTGCACTGTACTGCATTGTAATATCTTAACTTTATTGACTGGATTGTTTTAATATTTCACAACAGTGTTAAATAATACTACATTTGCTTTTCGTGACTTTTCCCTGTATTTCATGTCGTGTAGAGACTTCAGACATTATATCCTTGGGGTGATATCTCACAAAAACTGTTCATTTTGCACAAAGCTGTATATATAATTTACCAGGTGATTCACAGGAAGCATTGAGTCTATTCTAAACACAGGTATAAGAAAAGTTCTGTAAAAAACCTAATTGGCACTGCTATTAAAAACCAATCTCATAGACAACATCTCCTCAAACCGGACAGTGACTGTAAATCTGTGCTATGTGCCATATTCTTATTCTTTTGTTGCCTGACCCCAGAATAGGTGTTATAATGATGGAAAGGTTTACATACAGTTCTCAGAAGATGTGGATGTCTAATGAATAAACATAATTCTTAATTATCTTAATATATTTTAGATAACTTTCTTTGGTACCAATTACATTGATTACAGTATTTTACAAACCAGTTATTTATCTTCACAGAAATGAAATACCACTGTTATATCAGTATTTGTGTCTCATGTTTGTTAAAACCTTTGAATATATGCCATGATTTCAATTATTAAATAATTGTACAGATAAGCATCAAGTATTACAGTAATTGATATTGATGCTAAATATGTCAGTGCTAATGTTCGTCAAATATTTAACACATAATAAGCTTGTTCTACTTTTACCATTTCAAATCTAACCAAAGGATTATGATTCCAGTGTTACAATGTGTTTTCCTTTCCTTTCTCAATGCTATCATTTCAAATCTTTCCTTTTAAATTCTACCCTTTCTTGGTTTTTAATATTTCTCTCTTTATTAGTTTTCTCAACACATATTACACTATAAAATGACTTTGTGGAATGAATTCATTAAAATCAATATTACATGACAACTTTGTGTTTTTGTTCCAGTAAAGACTCTTTTCTAAGGCTTAACAGAAACAAGAAAATGTTGTACATATCACAAGTTTTAATTCAATACATCCAAGTTTTACTCACAGATGTTTCAATTTCTATAATTATCAACAAGAATCAAGATAAAAATATTTTCTTACTGATTGTCGAAAAAGTAGAATGCAGATCTAATTTTCATTCAAAAAACTCCTCAAATTTTTACAACAACGAAGTTTACATTATTGTTAATTCAAGTTTCTGACTCAAGTACCAGTATATACATAAAGCAAAAACATAATTATATTTACCATTGTCATATAACGTCAGAAATCGAAACCATGATTACATGTCCAAACTCTAATTCAGCATACATCTTGTCATCAAGGCTAACACCCTGAATGGATTCTCAAATAATTTGTCAGAAGTTCTACTGCAGTAATCATATCATGAAAAGTCTCAATATGTCCATTTGTTAGAGTAAACAGAAAGATTCAAGGTCTGGTGAGACCTATCAATCATGTTCTTGCAAGAAGGTAGAGTTCTTTAGTAAGGGTGGACAGAAACAAAACAAGGTCTGTCAGGACCTATCAATCATGTTCTTGCAACAAGGTAGAGTTCTTTAGTAAGGGTGGACAGAAAGAAACATGGCCTGGCAGGAACATTTTTATCAGTCGATACTCGAAGCGCCACCTGGCGGTTTGTTCTTGTAAGAAGGTCACAGAACTCCAGCTGTTCCCCGTGCAGTTTGAGGCACATCTCGTAGAGCACGGTGAGGAAGATGTTGCCTTGTTCCACTCCTCCTGTCCTCATGTGACCTGCAGAGAAAGTACTTAAAGAGATAATACATGAAGCATCTAGCAAGGACACCGACTGAAGTGATGTGACCCCCCCCCCCCCCCCCCCCCCCCCTTTTCAAATCCATGTATACATAAGTTGGGATTTGGGTCCTGCTGACCCCCCCCTTTCAAAAATCCTGGATCCGCCTTTGCTTAGCGTCCCAACCTAAGTATGTATTCCCATACATCTAATTTGTTCCCAGTGATAAACTACATACCAGACATGACCGGTGAGTACACATGGATGAAGTCACATTCTCGTGGAATACAGATCTTCTTTTCTTCCACAGCAGGTCCACTCCCTGCACAACCATCCACCTCATCATAGCCAGCATCCCCTTCCACATTCTCTGTCGTCTCTTCCCACGGTCCAGCCTAAACAGATTCAGTAGATAGCTTTACAAAGTGAATACCTTTAAATAGAACTAGTGGTTACAATTCATGTATGGTTCTGATGAGTAAACAGCACTGTCTGGAACCTGTACTTCATGGATGAAGTGAGAGTGATTTTGTACAGATATGGTCGTATTTTCATGATGAATGTGTAGAACATTTAGAATTCATGGCTTAATAATTTTACCATCAAATGAATAATGAACTTTAAAGCAAGGTGGATTTTTCGTTCTGTGGTTAGGTGGTTTTGATTTCATTTTACAATAATTTACTCCATGTGATGAAGAAATTGGGACACATTGTTATCGTCATGTTTATCTGATCTACTTTAAACTTTATGATTTTCTAAGGCAACAACCTAATCTTCTGATCAAATACCTAAATAAAGTCACTGTCACTGCATCTAGATTATTCCTTAACATTTAAGTGGGCACATTGGATTGATTAACATAATGCAAATATGATTAAACATGTAATGTCAAATTGTTTCAATTTCATTTGGTTTTAAACCTTTGTCCAATCGTCAATGGCGGATAATATTACGTCTAATTTTAACTAGACTGACTTTCAGCCTTACGTTGATAAAGACAATTTTTGGCTTATTTGCCAGCCCAGTGCAGTTATCCCCCTTGAGGTTGTCCAGAAGAGTTTTGATCTGAACCTCTTCACCATCGGCGCTGTAGATCATTCTGTTGTTTCCGTACGACATGAGGACCACCGCCATAGTGTCCACATCACGGTAGTCCCAGAGTTGCACTGCAAGTAAAGAAAAAACTCCGTGACGCGAGTCATTGTTGCATTAGTTCACCGTAACGTTACCATAAATTCAAATATAGTTTCACCCAAACTTTACATTTGACTCAAAAGTTTTACCGCAACGTTACCATAAACTTAAATATAATTGCAGTCCAACTTTCATACCAACGTTACCCTCAGTTGATTCAAACATTTCAGCGCGATGTTACCCTAAACTTCACCAAGCTACCATAGACTTAAACATCGTTTTGACACGATGTTATCGTAAACTCAAACATGATTGTCTCCTTTCAGTTTGCTCTGATGAGTATTTATGTTAACTAATATACCAATTAAACGACCGCTTAGTATTACTTATGACAACATAACGGTAAAAGTATACCAAAGATTAAAGACTCTGAAACTTAAACTATCTGAGGAGAAATAATTTAATTATGAGTGTAAAATAAAATGCGCCTCTGTATTAGTTCTTTATTTTCAAATAGATAAGCCTTATAGAACTTATAACTTGCTAAGCATTGGTTTTAGCTTTTAATTAAGTATGATTGTCTGGACGACGGAATAATACTTGCACTCTTGGAAGAACTCAATCAAGTCATGACTGGTGAAGTCATGTTTAGGAATGACGTCAAACCCAAGGATATCCTCCAACATATTGGTCATAACCGATTCGTCCACGTCGGACAGTCTGCGTGTGGGTATTCTGGTGTTCCTAGACTGGGAGAAGTCTTTGATGTTGATGATGACTGCTAGTTTCCTCCCGTTCCTGCTAACGTCATACCTCCTAAGCTCATTTTCAACCAATGAGGACAGAGAATCTCTAGAGTTGACCTTTCTGGAAAGATGTGATTACATCAGTTCACGTAGAGAACAATTATTTTCAAAACTGTGAGCATCTAGTCATACCATAAAACGTTATTTACGCTGCACTTAACTTCAGCTGATTATGATTTACTTTAAATATCTGACACGTTACGTTTATCACAGATCATATAAATTCAATTAGATTTAAATTAATTTACATACCGTGCTGGCTGAGTCACAGATGTCACACTGGCGGAATCAGTTTCCACGTAACCTGAATGAGTACAATAAAGGGGCAAAGAAACTTTTAGCTTGTGTTTTGTGGCAAATATCAACATATTTTGTAAATACATTGTTAATTTTCAAATAATTGAGATGTCTTTTATGTAGCTGGTAACATATAATGGGCAAAAAAGGATATTATTTGAATCTTGAAATTATTAACAATGATATGTTATTGAATTGACAAACTGATAAAAAATGTTAGATGAATATTCAAATATCTCTAACATATTTTCTCCAGTGAAGTTACGCAGACTTTCAATCAAAGTGACAGTCTCTGTGTATTTAATCTCTGTCAACATTACATTATTACAAACTGATCCGTTATTTGGGAAACGAAAATGATAGTAAGTATTTACTTTATAAACTCCAAACCTTAAGGGTCTCCTTGTATGTATCAGCTCTCTCAATATCTTACAGCATTATACCGAAACGATACCAAATACTACCGTGGAATAACATGGCTTTATTTTGGCAAATATTTACTCATTATCATCAAATGATTAGTTAATTTGACGATCGTTCTGGACGAACTATATGAAAGATCAGCTGGCTAAAAACTTACAACACAACAGATAGTACATGTCCTGTTATTATCCATTGTCTAATACAGAGATATCTGACCTCAAAAGGGGGAACATCGACTCTGTACAGAAAAATAAACTTTGAGATGTGCAAACGCAAGGATCTAGTTGTAAAGGGAATAACATGGTAAAGAACGCTTGAAAAACATTCAGGTTATTTCTTGACCCTTTTTTGGTCAACTTGGCTTTAGACAAGGTTGTATTTTAATTCCATTCTTTTTCATAAATTAATCAGCACAACAAATATGAAACACGTGTACGTACATAAAGATACAGTGCAACTTATTCCGTTACGTTTTGCCGATGGTCGTTAGTGGTTTACAGAAACAATTAGATGACTAGAATAATTGTCCGATCAATTAAGTGGCAAACGAACAGACATTTTCAAAATAGGGAAACAGTTCTATACAGGCGAACTCCTTCAAATTACCACTGAATATAAGTATTAAAGTCTATATATTTTTCAGATAATAAAAAATGCGTTTTGGAAACGAAATGTCATAATAAAACATAAGTTAATGGAGAGATGAAATAGATAAAATAAACTTCTCACCCGACATAGCGAAGGCAGATTTACGGCTTTGATACGACACAGTTATCCTTATCCATCAACCTGTAAATGTAAAATGTTGAGATGAAATATTATACTTATTTTTATGTACACGTGTATTACTATGTTCTATAGGTCGCTTGGTAGATTGAAAATAAGATGTGCCGTCGATATTAAAGATATTATGTATGAATACAGTATATACTACATGTATATAAACCGCCGTTGATCAGTTCAGCTGTATATCTTATTGGCGCATTACTAGTCTAACTCAGTCTGTACTTTATAACATTTTCACTCCGTCGATATGATCCTGAATGACATGGTCTTTTATATGAATAAACAGACAGGTCAACGTTTTCAGAGACTGTGTCACTCTACAGATATAAAGATGTACACCAATAAGTAATCCTGTTTACAACACCCAGTAATGTCGATGTGCAATTGAAATTGAAATTCAACGTTGTTTTGGTATTATAAAGAACATCTGAACTTGAAGCGGATAGAGAACAAACAGTTCTAATGTTTAATGCCAACTGCTAAGTAACGTTGAACGTTAAAGGTTAACTAATGTTGACTACACGTTTATTAAATATAAGAAACAAACGATATTCGACTTTGATATAATAAAAACAACGTTTATGTTTAAAAGGCACATGATTTTAGGTTTTAAAAATCAGAAAAGAAAAAAAAACATTGACAAAGCTGTATCGTTGTAAATTTGATTTGATTACCTTATCCTACGTTAGTATTTTTTACAGTTAGTTTTTCAATAATCTTGGTTGACACAAATGTCATTATTTGAATTTATAAGGTAACAGGATAGACAGGACCTTGATATTGACCTTGAGATTCTAATACTAATTACTTATGCCTGTCTTGAAGGCAATCTAATAGTTGGTACATTGTTCAAATAAAACTGTTTTCAGTGTATGTGTATAGCATGATAAAACTATTGTTTCGTCAGTATGGAAGCAATGTTGCATACTTCTATACACAACACATACATGATATCTGAAACCGTGTGGGTCTGGAAACCAAATCAGTGAGACATTACCGAAGCAGTGGACTATGAGAAGATACATATCACGGTGTCGTAGGCCTATATAACATTTATTTATTTGCCGAAGCCTATGAACCGAAGCAATAAACAAATATTAAAAATAACACTTACTTGTTCATACCAGAGTTTTCACAGTTCTTTCCAGGACGAGAACACTGGTGGATTACCTATTTTAATCCATTATGTAACATACATATGCGATACAACGTTTGAGATCAGAGACACTTCACTTTATGGTCTCTGTTGAGATATGATAAATTCGCTGTTTACAAAACTCCTTTATGATATTCGTAAGCAAACAACTGTCAACAGCCGTCTGTTCAGGATGAGTAACAAAACGATCGCTCACTTATTGTTACCTTTACAATCCTTCCGGGACGGTTGCACCCAATACATGGCAATAAAGCACTCTGTTTTCATTGGCTGAACGAGCCTCGACCGGGCCGGGAAACAAGGGGATTCCCCTTCCTAGCTTAGGAGCCCATTTCAGGTATATATGTATGGCTGTTACCAGTTTGCGAATGACAAATACCCTGCACAGCGTTCAGTTTTGAAACTTCATTTTGAAAACAAAATCAAAGATATATGTTATTACCACTGCTCCCATTGTATGTTATGATTTTGACAAATATCCGTACGTTATTACTTACTACATAAAATACATATACATGACGAAGTGCATGTAAGAAAATGTCAAATTTCCCATCTAACCAACTAGCCATTAAAATTTAATAGTTGAAGATTAGAACATCATATTTGTGAGTATTTCTTAATTTCATTTAATAATATATGAACATACTTTATAACTTTGACAATCTCATTTTAATTTCATTTAACCATACATGATTTCTGCAAACGAACCCTCTTCCACGCCTTAACAGGGCCTCTACTTTCCGTTGGCAGACGATCAACACAGACAAGCAAAGACATGTTAATTGTATTTTGTAAACACAAGACGACCCTTTCAGTGGGACCAACTGGGTGTTCAACATAAGGAGGTCGACTGTCATAACATCCAAGTGTACACTAACAGGGAAGGACGTACTGTTATAAGCTGCCTGCAATGGCTGACGGTGGAGGTACGCACGTTTTAAAAATATTATTATGATGCGTATAATCTATATAAATGTACATATATTATGATTGTATTAGCAAAGGAAGTTAATGGGGTTTTACTGTTGTCGGACACCTGCATAACGTAACTGCTGGGGTGTAATACATGTGTGATGATTTGGCAGGATTCCAAGCGATTGTATTACCGTCACGGAGGTCGATACGCACGTTTACATGTTTGTATTACATCATGCCAAGGACATTGTCAAAATATTACCGTAACCATACGTAACTTTGTGTATTCATTTAATCGGCTTTATATAGTCTATAGAGTCAACTATACATGATAATTCATTTTTAAAATATATTTGTTTGATATCACTGCCAAAATGAGGTAGATTTTAAGTTCATTGCTGGGATAAACTATTTCGCAGTTTTGTAATAATTCTATAATGCACAATTGTCATGTATTCAATAAGTGATTGGGATTTATATGAATGGCCATGATTAATAATATGTTAACTACAAATTGTAATTTACGTGTCTTTATTAGAATCTATTATTAAAGAAAACACAAACACAGTTACTGTCAGTGTAACTGAACCAAACAGGTAGAAGGAGTATTTACTTACACGTACAACTTACTCTCGTCGGTCTTTATTTCTTGTACCGTGAATTAAAATCAACCTGTTTTCCACGTTTTAATACTGCATCGAAAGAAGAACAAACTTAAATAGAAAATATGAATTGCTGAATGTATTTTTTGTAACAAACGTTTCATACTTTCACGTCGTAGTAAATCAAATACATACCTTTCTGATCTGTCTGGATGCGTCATAAATCTGATTAAAATCGACCCGGTTGCGAGGAATAAAATAAGCAAAATAATGCATCTACCGATATACGAACTGGTTCTTTAGATTCCTCTCTACAGGAGAGGAAACCCCCGAGCGAAATAATTCATATCCCGGTAGATTTGCTATGTTGTGACTTTAATTTCTCGGAATCGATTTTAATCAGTCTCACTCATAACGCAATGGGTAGCCATGTTATATAGCTGATGTTGATATATGTTTATTGCAGGGTTTGACACTGTAGACGCTGTTGGCTGGGCCGGAGCTACAAGGTTTTTACATTTCCATGGTCAATGTTCAATTTGAACAGTTTACAAAAAAAGTAGAATTTGTATTTTGTTAAACCAAACAAACAATAAAGATCCTAACATGCATATGAAAGGCCAAATTCATTTAGCCAGATTTTGATAACAAGACATTATAGATGAATAACTTTTTTTACTTTCGTGAACCATACTCGTAACTCTCTCGACCATCATCTTCTAAATGCCACATTAACATTAGATTTGGTATGGACTTTCTACACGAGATTCGTTAATTTTAATTGGATGGTACTAGTATGTTAAGATTATCAAATTATTCACTGCATGATTAGAAATAGAGAAAAGTAAAGTGTATATTTCGCTTCCTTCTTTTGAAATTGTTAACTAAGTTTGACATGAAAGACGTTTCAGACAATGGTCAATATTCAAATGTGGAATGTTTTTGTTATGTTCTTCATATTTCCTTTTCAATTCCATCCTTTAAAAGTCGAGTGCAATGGTGGACTACGATTGGGGTATTAACACTGATTGTAACGAATAAAATATCTATCATCGTGCCTTTCGCCGTTTACCAACTAAGGCAACTTTTGATCGTAGGCCTATACTCATTTGTTATAATTCATCATCTAGATATTTGTTTTTCAAAAATTTAAAATCATCCATTATCGTATAACAATTTCTATTGATTAATTATGATTTTTCTTTAATAAGCCTTCCACGACAACAAAATCGTTCATCAAACACGATAAAAGCGAAATCGTTGAAAGCCAAAGGAGTCGATGACGTCACTTCCGATGCCGTTGAGTACAGGATGAACCACAAGTCACGCGGTTTAGCACTCATCATCAGTAACAAGAAGTTCTCCAAAGGCATAGGGGAGAGAAAAGGGACTGGCCTTGATACAGAGACTATGAAAAAAACACTGGAAAAACTCGGATTTGACGTTACCATAGTAAAAGACGTGACATCAAATAAGCTGCGGGCGACACTGATGACTCGTACATTGAATTTGAATTTCTAATTTTTAATTCCCTACAATTTTAAATTAACGATGAAATCCTTTTATCTACTTCAATAATTATAAGTGCATTTCAGTTCATGCTAATATATATATATATATATATTGTATAAAGAAAGAAAAAAGAAACTAATGTTTGTACTCAATTCCGATAACTTCTCATCAAAACGTAAAGTAATTCTCATTATTGCAGATAAATATGTCAATGATATCAATATTTCCAACACGTTATGTCAACCAGTCGATAAGATATTTCTCATCGTAATACGGTTCCAGATGCCAGCTACGACCACTCTGATCGCGACTGTTTCGTGTGTGTCATTATGACTCACGGGAAAGAGGATCATATCTACGGAACTGACGGGGAGGAAATCCACCTGAAAACCCTCATCTCATACTACGGCGGGGACAGGTGCCCGTCACTCAGAGGAAAACCCAAAATCTTTATTCTGAATGTAAGTTACTAGAGTTGTGCCAAATCTTGCACAATAGTAGACATTCAGTGTTTGCAGAAACCCAACTATTATTTGAATATGCAATTCAAACTGATTTTCAGTTAAGTGATTTAGTGCTTTAGCATCAATATATATCAGTCTGATTGAAATTCCGAGGCATAAAATCTCCAAATGGTTCATCTACTGGAATACTAACAACTTCCCAGTGCAAGGCATGTGACTCTTGGCAGTCTCCCACTGGCTGATTTAAGCCTTGCAAAATTTCCTTATGGTTTCCGTGCTAATAAATTGGAGCCTACTATGCATTTCCGGTGTAGCGATCCACCATCTTAGCACCAAAAATGCTGCAAGGCTTAAATCAGCCAGTGGTGGAGACTGGCAAGAGTAATGTCTTGCGGTGGGAAGTTGTAATACGAACTTGTCCTCTAGATTTCTCGCCATAAGTGTTTGGAGAGAAAGCCTCCGAACGATATGAGCTCGTATCCAGATAGACATAGGCTACTATTTTGCTTTTTTTATCCTTCGGAAAGGGTCAATTGTAATTGTTCGCACATCCAAGCACTTGAGACTCAATAGACAACACATTATCATTAATGAGTTTCAGTCCTAGTAATGTAATGGTGTACATCAATATCTGGCTGCAGGCGTGTCAAGGTGACGCAACAGACGCAGGCCACACTGTTGCCGACGCTATGGGCTTCAAGGATAAACTCTGTAAGGAAGAGGAGCAGGAGGAGGAGGAGGAAGAGGAAAACTATCAAAATCTTCCTTTCGAACTGGACTTCCTCTATATACATTCCACTGTACACGGTGAGGGGACGTTCTTTATCTGGCGTTCTTTATCTCACGGTCTTATAAGCCAGACATTCATATTGTGACGTTCTTTATCTGACGTTTTTATAAGCCTGACATTCTTTATCTGACGTATCATAAGCCAGACATTCTTTATCTCACGTTATTATAAGCCATATATTCTTTATCTCACGTTCTTTATCTCACGTTTTTATAAGCCTGGCATTCTTTATCTCACGTTCTTTATTTGACGATCGTATAAGCCAGACGTATTCGTATTGTGACCTTCTTTATCTGACGTTCTTATAAGCCTGGCATTTTTATTGTGACGTTCTTTATCTGATGTTCTTATTGTCACGTTCTTTATCTCACGTTCTTATAAGCCAGACATTCTTATTGTGACGTTCTTTATCTGACGTTTATATAAGCCTGACATTCTTTATCTCAAGTTCTTTACTTGACGATCTTATAAGCCAGACATTCGTATCATGACCTTTTTTATCTGACGTTCTTATAAGCCAGACATTCTTTATCTCACGTTCTTTATCTGACATTTTTATAAGCCTGACATTCTTTTTGAGGCGTTTATAATATGGTGTTTTTATAAGCCTTTTATCACTAGCCAGACATTCTTTATCGATGTTTTCTGATGTTCTTTATCTTTCTGATGTTCTTTATCTTTCTGATGTTCTTTATCTCACTGATGTTCTTTATCTCACTGATGTTCTTTATCTTTCTGATGTTCTTTATCTTTCTGATGTTCTTTATCTTTCTGATGTTCTTTATCTCTCTGATGTTCTTTATCTCACTGATGTTCTTTATCTTTCTGATGTTCGTTATCTTTCTGGTGTTCTTTATCTCACTGATGTTCTTTATCTTTCTGATGTTCTTTATCTTTCTGATGTTCTTTATCTCACTGATGTTTTTTATCTTTCTGATGTTCTTTATCTCACTGATGTTCTTTATCTATCTGATGTTCTTTATCTTTCTGATGTTCTCTATCTCACTGATGTTCTCTATCTCACTGATGTTCTTTATCTTTCTGATGTTCTTTATCTTTCTGATGTTCTTCATCTTTCTGATGTTCTTTATCTTTCTGATGTTCTTTATCTCACTGATGTTCTTTATCTTTCTGATGTTCTTTATCTTTCTGATGTTCTTTATCTTTCTGATGTTCTTTATCTTTCTGATGTTCTTTATCTCACTGATGTTCTTTATCTTTCTGATGTTCTTTATCTTTCTGATGTTCTTTATCTTTCTGATGTTCTTTATCTCACTGATGTTCTTTATCTTTCTGATGTTCTTTATCTTTCTGATGTTCTTTATCTTTCTGATGTTCTTTATCTCTCTGATGTTCTTTATCTCACTGATGTTCTTTATCTTTCTGATGTTCTTTATCTTTCTGATGTTCTTTATCTTTCTGATGTTCTTTATCTTTCTGATGTTCTTTATCTCACTGATGTTCTTTATCTATCTGATGTTCTTTATCTTTCTGATGTTCTTTATCTCACTGATGTGCTCTATCTCATTGATGTTCTTTATCTCACTGATGTTCTTTATCTTTCTGATGTTTTTTTTATCTTTCTGATGTTCTTTATCTTTCTGATGTTCTTTATCTCACTGATGTTCTTTATCTTTCTGATGTTCTTTATCTTTCTGATGTTCTTTATCTTTCTGATGTTCTTTATCTTTCTGATGTTCTTTATCTCACTGATGTTCTTTATCTTTCTGATGTTCTTTATCTTTCTGATGTTCTTTATCTCACTGATGTTCTTTATCTTTCTGATGTTCTTTATCTTTCTGATGTTCTTTATCTTTCTGATGTTCTTTATCTCACTGATGTTCTTTATCTCTCTGATTTTCTTTATCTCATTGATGTTCTTTATCTTTCTGATATCTTTCTG
The DNA here is from genome assembly GCA_936450465.1 of Gibbula magus. NCBI lineage: Eukaryota > Metazoa > Mollusca > Gastropoda > Trochida > Trochidae > Gibbula > Gibbula magus. The sequence goes on from OW388293.1 coordinate 33,166,172, forward strand.
ATGTTCTTTATCTCACTGATGTTCTTTATCTTTCTGATGTTCTTTATCTTTCTGATGTTCTTTATCTCACTGATGATCTTTATCTTTCTGATGTTCTGTATCTTTCTGATGTTCTCTATCTTTCTGATGTTCTTTATCTTTCTGATGTTCTTTATCTTTCTGATGTTCTTTATCTCTCTGATGTTCTTTATCTCTCTGATGTTCTTTATCTCACTGATGTTCTTTATCTTTCTGATGTTCTTTATCTCACTGATGTTCTTTATCTCACTGATGTTCTTTATCTCACTGATGTTCTTTATCTCACTGATGTTCTTTATCTCACTGATGTTCTCTATCTCACTGATGTTCTTTATCTTTCTGATGTTCTTTATCTTTCTGATGTTCTTTATCTTTCTGATGTTCTTTATCTTTCTGATGTTCTTTATCTCACTGATGTTCTTTATCTTTCTGATGTTCTTTATCTTTCTGATGTTTTCTATCTTTCTGATGTTCTTTATCTTTCTGATGTTCTTTATCTCTCTGATGTTCTTTATCTCTCTGATGTTCTTTATCTTTCTGATGTTCTTTATCTTTCTGATGTTCTTTATCTCTCTGATGTTCTTTATCTCACTGATGTTCTTTATCTTTCTGATGTTCTTTATCTTTCTGATGTTCTTTATCTTTCTGATGTTCTCTATCTGACTTTCTCTTTTAATCCTTTGGATCTCAACAATCTCAAAAGATCATATTTAGAGCAGTTTGAACTTATCTGACTTTCCAATCAATGTGCAATGGTACCTTTAAAGTGCTTTAAGATATGCATATAGAAGGTCATTGTGAAAACTTCACAGGATGGCTTGTTAGTAGTTGGAAGTCAGTTGTGGTTGCATATCTATTGACATCCTGACATGTTTGTATAGCACTCACGCATGTCAAAAACTGGTTACCAGTAACTTCATTTAATTTTATATAACGTTTCAAAAACAGATTTTTTTCAGTTTTCCAGAAAGTAACTGTATTCTTTTACATGCAGGTTTCTACAGTTACCGGAACACTGAAAAGGGCTCACCTTTCATAAAAACACTGTGTGACGTCATTGATGAATACGGCAGCGAGCTGGAGATCTGTAAACTCCTCACACTCGTCAACAGGAGGGTTGCAGTGGAGTTCAAGTCCGATGCTAAGCACTCTCAATACAAGGACAAGAAGCAGTGTCCATGCTTTCTCTCGCTACTAACTAAACAGTTGTACTTGGCTCCAAGACCAAAGACATTCTAAAGTAGATCATTTAGTACTTATTTCTACACACAAGTTACAGTTTTAACACCAGAACCACGTTGACACAGAGGGGAAGGATTGGACAGGTTAACCCTTTGAAACACGAAATCTTGACCTTTTCCCATGCAGTGGACAACTACAGGACAGACTGGACAGGTTAACTCTTTGGAACACTGTTATATCATCATGACCTTCACCAATTTAATAATAATAATAGTGCGTATTTATAAAGCGCATGCTCAAGGCGCTAAACATACAATGCTAATAAATAATAATAATAGCCATGCACATTTGCTCAGTTCACACAAACAGCAATAACAAACATATCTACTGATATTGCTGTCATTTAGATATAATTAATATATCATTAATTATAGCATTCTTTTAATTAGTCGGAATTCCTTAATCTTAGTTTGTATTGCAATATTGAATGTATATATACTGGGGAAAAATAATTGAGGATATTTTGAAATTTTGAATTATAAATACTGATGTATTCATTATTTGACATACTAATGAAATATTAATTATAAAACATCTAATACCCCTAACTTATTTTGTCCAGAATATTAGGACGTCATGTGTCAATAGCGTTGATATGGTTGGAACAACATTTGGTTTCTTCAAATATATACAAGCTATAATCATTGCTGTGTGGATTTTCTTTATTGCAATACTTATTATATGTTCATGAGAGCATTTTGTTTGCATTTTGTTCATACTGTTTGTATTTCTCTTGTGCTATCTCTTGTCATGACCAGACTTGATTACTACAAGTGTTTGTTGGCTGGTGCAACCAATTCTCACATACAGAGACTGCAGAATGTAGAAGCGCGCGTTGTTACAAGATCCAGAAAGAATGACCACATCACTTCAATTCTCTACACTCTGCACTCGTTTCCCGTTGACTTAAAAAAAATCCGTTTCAACTATCTGCCTTGTCTTCCGTTGTCTCTCTGGAACTGTCCCTACAACTTTATCCAATCTTCCAGTCTAGGACAGTGCAGTGCGGAAACATAATCTTTGCCTATGCAGCACCATTGGCATGGAACAAACGTCCATACATATAATCTCAGAGAGACTGTAGTGACTATTGACATTTTCCTTCTTCTATGACTATGGTCTGCATGAATATAAAACAGCGCATTATAAATATGTTATGATGTTGATGATGGTGATGATGATGATGATGTGTTTTATCGGCGTGCACATGTAAGTTGTTAAGATATATTTACAACTTCTATTTTTCTACAATCTTTCCATGTAAATAAACGACGACTAAAGAATGATGCAATATTGGAACGATATTATGTATGTGCATAATTCTTTCATGTTAATATTCACAATAAACGTATAGTGTTTTGTTTCAATTGATGTGTTATTCCTGAATTCATAGAAACTGATATGGGTATATGTAGTCACGTAAAACTTTATTATAAGCGCAATATTTAAGCTGATGCTTTGAAGCAATCAACCGACAACCCAAAGACATTTGGCGTATCCCCAGAAGTATCTCCTTCGCACCGACCAGGACCTAATATCAATAATGATGCATGGTTTAACCACTTCCATAATCTATATACATGTATTGTACCACCGGTGAATGACCAATACGACGTTAGAGAAGCACTAGACTTTGATGAAATTGATTCACTAATAAATTCACTTTTTATTTATTTATTTATTTTTCATCATATTTTTTATTCAGTTAAAATCACATACCCATAGTGTTAAAAATAACCGAGTTAATATTATTGATATGAGCACATATGTGCACTTATCACGTTTGCCTACCAACCGCGACTTTCGTATTTCGTCAACTGTGACGCCATAAAAGATTGTTCGTGACGTCACTGTCGCTTGCCGTCGCCAAAGAAGTGGGTCGATCGTTTCTTGATAAAATGGAATAGAATGGGTAGTAAAGAAATTATTACACTCGAAAGTGTGCCATATGACTTTTACAAAACTCGTGCAAATGTATGTATAACCCTCGCTCTCGCTCGAGCAATACAAAAATTCAAACTCATTTCGTAAAAGTCATATGACACACTTCTTCGGGTAATTACATGTAATTTAAGTCCGTGATTCAAAATATTGAATTTGGAAAAGGTAATCTGGAATCTAAATCAGCAATGAGCTGTGTGAAGTTTGGAATTACCAAAGTTCATAAATTGAGCACCATTTAATATTCATGTTACTTGTAAATAATGAATGCAGAACGTGAACGTATTGGAAGTAAATATGTATGAGAACATCGTGGAATAACATAAATTAAAATGGTAGAAGCGAAAGAGGAGAATGAGTTACAATGCATGTTGGGAGTCCAGACAGTAAGAGAATGAGTTACAATGCATGTTGGGAGTCCAGACAGTAAGAGAATGAGTTACAATGCATGTTGGGAGTCCAGACAGTAAGAGAATGAGTTACAATGCATGTTGGGAGTCCAGACAGTAAGAGAATGAATTACAATGCATGTTGGGAGTCCAGACAGTAAGAGAATAGCACGGGGCTTTCAATGTCCCACCTCACTTCTGGAATGGTCACGTGATCTCTAGCCAATGGTCAGTCTATGTCACTTGTGTGGAACGTGATAATATAAAGTTACAACCTAGCTAAATATCAAACTAATACGTTACCAAAACAGTTACCCCCTTCCAGTATTCTAATTAGTAAAATGTCAGAGGAAATTGGTACCTTTTGGGACAATAATTCCGGCCGTTACGTAAATATAAACAGACCGGTTTCATGCCCTATATTAAAACGTTCACTACAGACGATGATCAGCATATTAATTTGTATTCTCTAATGGGTATTGTCCCATTAAGATGCATCCATTGTGTTTAAAATACTTTATTTGCCTTTAATACCTGGCAAAATACCATACAGCTACTGAACAAAAGTGTGTTACACTGCTATGTTACATGGCTATATGGAGACCTAAGACACTGATAGCAAGTTTATAAATATGTGTATTGAAGCATAATTTCGTATCATAAGAAGGTACACTCAATCCGGAATATTAATCCAGTTTGTTTTTCTCAGTTCCTTTGTTTGTTTAGGCATGGATTCGTGGAGACTGCGACTGGATCTTTTTAGGCAACTTATTAATAATTATTAAAATATAACCAACTTTCAAAGGCTCTGGGTTGAATTAGGCATTCCCCTAGCAGTTGTGTTACGATAGGGTCCCATAGATTGACTATTTGAGTCCCAGAGAGTCTAAATAGGGCTCATGTCGTGGGAATTCCAATGCTGTTCCATATTATGGTATGTTCCGGTCCACTTTTGTTCCTGGTCTTATCAATGATATCGTTGAAGGCATCGATAGTAATATTAGGTTATTTGCCGATGATACTTCCATCTATGTAATACGTGATGACCCCGACACAGCGGCGTCCTGTCTGACGATGACTTACTAAAATAGCCAACTGAGCAAAAACCTGGAAACAATCTTATTCAGTAGAAAATATAACCCACATCTTCATCCAAGATTGTCGTTCAATGACATAGGAATTGAAACATCAAACCATAAGCATTTAGGTATAATTCTTCAGAATGATTGCTCATGGGATATCCATATCAATGATATCTTTAAAAGGGTCAGTCCCATGATCAACTGCTTAAAAAAGCTTTAAATATCGGTTATCGAGAAACGCCCTCAACCGTATGTATAATTCGTTTATCCTTCCAAAATTCGACTACTGTAGCCATATATTCGACAATTGTACTAAAACTCAAGCAACTATCTTGGAAAAACTGCATCTAGACGTACAATATGCCGGGCTGTTCGCGGATAGTCAAATGTATCATAACAGACTGCCCGACTACTTAAACGAATTTGTTCCTTCTTTCGTCTCTCAAGCCAGTAGTTATCCGTTACGAAATGCATCACATTTGCAAGCTATACCATGCCGTACAGTTTCATATGACAATTCCTTCCTACCGGATACGGTAAGGCTTTAGAATGCCTTGCCACATAACATAAATCACTCACAGACCTAAATGAATTCAAATCTTCCTTTGTCAGCCGAGCTAAAAATGTCCACTTTGATCAAAATTCAGGTTCAAGACGTTGTCAAATCCTTCACTGCACCCTTCGGTTCGGATGTAGCGATCTCAATGCTGACAAATTCAATAGATATATATCAGAATGTTGTTGTAGCCACGTAACTGAGGATGTACTTCATTACTTCTTTGTGTGTTCCATGTTCGACTCGATAAGAGCAAACACATTTTATTATACAAATGGTTTGTCATTAGGACCAAACGTATATGGAACAGCTACTTTGAGTTCTGTTACGCAATCTGAAATTTTAAAATCTGTATATCAATTTATAATCGAAACGAACCGTTTTGACAAAGGACAGAGAAAAAGCTTTCTGTTTCTGTCTGCAAATATCATAAATGTATCAAACCATCATGACCTAAACCTGTTTATTGCCATGTATCTTTCATTCGATATTTTGTTCGTTGTTTATAAATTGTCTTTCTTGTCATGATAACGTTTCATATTTAGCATATGTACACTGGAGCGATCTTCACATAAGTTCAATTGAGCTTGTTGACCAATCCATGTATTTTTGATTTCATGAAATAAATATGGTTAAGTTAGTGAGAGTTGGGTACCTGTCTGCTCCATTTAATAGTTATTCGTCATGGTCTGCAGGATCTGCCTCATCAAAAACATTAATAACAATGAAATTATCCATACCAACTTAAACGCATACATTCTGTAAAATGAGTCTTCCACTACAACATTAGTAAGTGAAATGTATGTTGTTTTGACATTCAAAACAATCATTTCTTCCATTGCATACGGTTTTTCCACATAACCTTGAATATTTTCATAATCCCCATTTCGTTTGGTTTTATATCAAATTCATCCTTAATTAATATTTTACCAAATAACGATAACTATATCTCAAAAGAGGTAAAATTATGATTTGACTTACACAATTGACCATTTTCGCGAAACTGGAAAATGGTCACTTTCTGAGGCAGTTGAACATCGCGAAAACTGACATAACCATTGCGAGCTGTTGCTGTGAACATGGCAAACCGTAACGACCACTAGCAAACGACCTCCCGCAGTAGCGTATACAGGATTTGAATATAAATTTTTAGAAATAAGAGTCGGATACGAACATTATGAGACTTCTTCAGAAGAGGTTTTTATAACTTTATATTGAATTCATTTTACGCAATGTTTATGTTTCAAAACATTATAAAATTCATTATGCAGAACAAAGAATCAAGTCAAAAGGTTTTTTTTTTAAAAATGAAACAAATGTTACCAGTGTTGTGAATGTTGCAAAACTATTATTCAGCAGCTGTATATGCTGATGTCAGTTCAAATAATTTCACTCAACTCAGCAATTGGCTCTGTAGATATGCCTTTTGCATGCATTTTAGCCTAAGGTAGTTAAACAAATAATTAAGTGTAAATGTGACTTCTACACTTGTTCGATCTATGCAAGTTGTCACTTGAAGCTGTAGCGCTCATACATTATGACATTGCAAACCATGCAAAAAGATGAAGATTATTGTTTTTAATATATTTATGATGATTGTTGAAGAATAAAGTATCTAATGAGATTTCTTTTATGTCATTTTTTATTTTGAAAAATGTATGGCCATTTTGACTTTTTCTTTGGCCATTTTGACTTTTTCATATGGCCATTTTGACTGGGGGTGTGTGGCCATTTTGACTTTTTTGTGGCCATTTTGTCAGTGTGGCCATTTCGACTAGGACCCAGTTAAAACACTCATTCCTACTTTCGTTCTTTTCGAATTTCATTTTTGCACTTGTGCAAATTATTTAAAATGAGTGAATAATGACGTGATTTCGGCGTTCAACACGTGTCATGTCATTTAGTTAAATTTATAACTAATCCTTTAAACGTTTTTAAACTTTTTACTTTTTTCAGTTATTTGAGAAATCATTTCCCGTTTGTAGAGCAGTGGCAAATTTGTAGAAATCCAGCGGAAAAGCGCAGCGCCATCTAGGGGGAAGTAACTCTCACCCACGTGTGTTTGGAGGTTACAGACCAAAGGCGATCATTTATCATCAAGTAAATTTGATTTGAATAAAATAGTAAAATGGATTTCGGCGGTTCCCCACCCGGCGGTAGAATGGATTCTGCCAATAGAGAACAGCTGATGGATCAAGTCAAGCAACAAATAGCACTTGCTAATGCTCAAGAATTATTACAAGTAAGACTTCTTGCCTGGGCAAATCATTGTAAAGTTGTAACATCCATGGTAAATTTCGTCAGGCTGAAGTTCTTGACATGCCAAAATTGGGAAGCCCAACCGGTTCGTAGACGCGGTGTTTTAATGTTTATAAAACTAACTAATTAGGAAACCAGACCAATAAATTATCGACTGCTTTCATTGAAATGTCATGGAGACGATTGTCAAAACAAACCACAAATCCAAACTTATTGTTAAAAGGACCATGCTTATTATCATCAGTCACGTTTAATGTTTTGCTTGTTTTAGTAGTTGACATAGGAAGCTAAAATTAATATCTTTGTTACATGGCGACTAAAGATTGTTCATTTGGTCTTGATGCCCCTTCATATATGAGCAGGGATACAATTAAAAGTTGTTCACCCTTTTAAATTATAGGCGAAATATCCAAGCCTGCAGCACCATTCATAAGTGAAAAAAATCAGACATTTAAAATATTTGGCACTGTCCCTTGAAACCCCTTGTAATCAGACCCTTTTATGTTGCTCCATATAACTCTAAAGGTATTTACAATTTTAGATATCAGCAGGGATTGGGAAAGGTTGGGGCAATGGGGTTTTGCACATTGAATGATAAAATGGCCAATTAAAATTTGAAATTTTACTATTGCTACAAAGAGGAATGGCCCATTTAAAATTGTGAAAATAATTTAAAAGTCCTAAAAATAGCCTATTGTCAAAGGTGTCTTTCCAAATCTCTGTATCAGTGAATCAACTTTTGTTTTGTTTTTTTCCCCCCAGAAAATGTCGGAGAAGTGTTTCAAGAAATGTGTTACCAAACCAGGCTCCTCGTTGGACAACTCAGAACAGGTACATATCTTATATGTCTGCAATTGTTTTGGTATTCAATTGAAGATCTTAAACATTTCGTAAATTCTTCATCTCGGCATCAAGACTTCTCCATACTATTTTACATTTTAAAGTTGTAAAAATTGTTGAAGTTACTAAAATAATTCTTTCTTAAACACTTGTGGAGTTAAGCTTCAATGAAACTGTTTTAAAAAGGATTAATTTGTGAATGCAACATCTTAAGTCGTGAAGTAATATGCTGTATATCTCAGTTGGTTTGTGTAACCATTCATAATTTTTATATTGAACTTTACAAAATAAGAGAATTCTGCATTAAAAATGTGTTACATGCGGACCAGACATTTTTCTGCATCCACTGAATCATGGAAGCCAGGGGAGACTGACAAATTAGGATTTGGGCAAAAATATAACATATAAAATTCTGATTGAAACAGAATTGAAATTTTTTTGCAAGCTAATGGATTTTGGGCAAAAATTAAAATTGAAATATGAAATTCAGATTCAAACAGTACTTTTCGCTTTTCACAAACTAATGGAAATTATATGCTTCAAACATCATTGCGTCATTTAAATATTTCAGAAATGCATTGCTATGTGCATGGACAGATACATGGATTCTTGGAACTTGGTTTCACGGGTATACAGCCACAGATTACAAAAAGAAAGAACAAAGCTTCACTGATCATCTTGGACATTTTACATATTCAATATTGGAAAAGTTTAGAACTTTATTGTCCTATAGAAAAGCATTTAATTGTAACTCCACATTTGTGTGATGATATAGCTGTTAGTGTGTGCAGTAACATGTATTAAAGTCATTGAAGGAGGATGATAGTTTACTGTCATGAGAATATACCTGAATAACATTGTAATTTCTTATAATCAGAGATTTCTATTAGATCATTTGACAATGTTTTACTGTCATTCATCAAATTCAGTAGATGTCATATTCCAGAACAATGATATCAAATAATTATTGTCCACTCAGGGTGTGTCAACATAATGAAGATTAGATGTCTATTTCATTTATGCACCATATTTTTTACATGAAAATTTGGATGCAACAAGATTATCTGTAAATAGAAAATAAATACTAAAACATGTGATTTTGTTTTTATTTCTGGTACTTATGTTTGTGGACCATGTCTTGGTTTGCCAAGCACAAAACCCAATTGTACAAGTTCTGATTGTTATTTAGTCATTTAGTGCAAGCATAATTGTAAATCAACTCAAGATGTTTTAGAACTTATAGTCTGTGTATCAAGCCTGTATGATCCTGGTGTTTCAGGCACTGTGCAATCTCATGTAGGTAACTTACTTTGGAATTTGCTTTGGATTGACTATATATGAAAGAGAAGCATGTTAATATGTGCTATAAAGAAGTTTGTTGAGGTCAACAACCCGCTGTTTTTGCCTAATGATCTTTTAAATAACCAGTTAAAATGTAAGGGTAATGATGAGATGGTTTTTCTTATCAGGTTGAAAATTGGGATCTCCTATGAATGGTCTAACAACAAGGTGACATGTCAAGTATAAAAGACTTCTATGCCATCTATGGACGTATAATTATATTTTTCAGAAGCGTCCTACACCAAGGTCACAAAGTTATGTCCTCATTTATGTGACCAAGATTCAAGTATCAAACATCTATCATTGACCAAACAAGGCCAAAGTTAAAGTTCCGTACCTGGCCATGGTGAAGCTTACATATTATTACATGTTTTGAAAGGTGTAATATACATGTCATGTATCAAAGGCCTATCATTGACCAAACAAATACTACAAACGGTTTAAGTTTTAAGAAAATAGAAACAGGCATCCCATGCCAAGGTTGAACAAATAATTACCTCTTTTGAATGCAGTAAGGGATATACACATATTAAGTATCAAAGGTTTCACTAACCAAAAGTTTGAGCCAAGTTTACTCTTAAGGCGTGATCCTTTTGATTCACCAAATTTTGTGAAGAACCTTCAGTACGTGTGCGAAGTAAAAGGAGTGTCTTCGACCATTGGTCTTGGTGTGTGGAACATGTTCCTGGGATTAGTGTTCGGAGCCACTCCTTTCACTACCGGACGTTTTGAACAAACTTATGTAATCAAAAGGAGCTGGTAATAGATGGGCTTACAATTGATCTTAGGGCTAAGATCGGTTAGTGGAACACCTCTTAGGCCTTTAGTCGGAAATAAGAAACTCAAGAGCTGTTACATAACTCCACAAATATTTATTGAATGAATTAAAATGTTCAAAAGACTGATGATAAACTATGAGAGGAGTTGATTTTGCAATACTTATAGTGTCAGTCTGAAATGGGGAAAGCAAGCACTTAAATTTAAATGCAAACCTAAAAATATTCATCAAATTTGCCTGGACTTGGTCATCACTGATGTATATCCCAAAAAGTTCGGATTCCTCGAGAGAGAGGTACTCCCTTTTCAAGACAGACAGACCAACAACATAAACCTCCTTCGGCTTCACCGATGGTTTTTGAAAATGGGATTTTCACTTTTGACAGAATTTATCTTTTTGGTGGTTTATTAGTTACCCGGTATATAGAAAACAGTCCAGACTGCAAATTCAAACATATTTCCTGTTTATAAATATGAAACAAAGACAAATATCATTTCACTGTTTATTTTAATAACATCAACAATAAAAGAATTTTCTTATGTTCATGAATAGTAATGACATCTTAACAAACTTAGTCAATGACACTGGTTACAGATTTCCTGTAAACAAAGACGTATACTAAAATGCTAATGTGAGGTCTTATTCTGCAAATTATACTCTGTACAATTTATCACAGACAGCTGTATTTCAACTAACTTCTTGTACTTCTCTCAACTCAAGACTTGTTCACAGTCAGTTGAGGTTGTTTGCATGATATCACCTGGTAATGTTTTATCAGCATATCATTCAATAATATACCCTTTACCATTTGAAAATAGTTATTTTAAATCCAGTAAACATAAGGTCTCATATAATTAAAAAAATAAGTAACTAAAATAGATTTCTGCAGAGAGGACATGTAGAGTTGTGACTCGTGCTGAACCATTTGTACTGAAACAGAAACAGATCAGTATTCAGGCACTTCATTATAAACAAAAGTAAAATTGGAAATACACAACATGTTTTAAACATTTTGTTTGCTGGAATAAAACACACAAGTCTGTAAAACATCGCCGAAAGATAACTCATAACTTACAAGTTACATTAAAATTTACAAAATGAAACTTTTAGGCATGTTAGTTTACAAGCCTTTTTTCTTACACTGGTTCAAATATATTTATAGACTAATAACATTTACTTTCCAGTCTGCATTGAAATTACAATTTATAGATATAATCAAATATTTGATGTTGTTTAAGGAAGTATATATATATTGTAACCGATTTTCTCTGTTGTGGCAGTCATTCACAGATTTATATAAGAACTAGATTAGCGTTTGCGGGACACCGCCCTGAAACTGATGGTTCCGCCTTCTCCACAGCCATAATAAAATGGGAACATTTTTTAACAATTTCTTTTTTCATCATTGGAGTTACTACTAACAAGTAGAATCATCACTTTTCACAAGTTTGATCTTAAAACCTATTTCTGATTTCAAAATTTGATCAAAGGGTTAGCATGGCCGTAACCACTATCTCATGAACTTGACATTTGACCTTCAAGGTCACAGAATCAATTATCACTTTTCATTGTGTATAACAATCATCTAGTGATTCGAAGTTTCAACAGTTAATATTAGGCAAATTCACAAATGCATGCTTAAGTTGTGATCTTGACCTAGTCGGGGCGCCTAATTATAATATCAAACGGCTCCAACAAATTTCACAAAACAAAATCCAATTACATCAAATACCAAATTATTATTTTGAAGAAAACATATTTTCTTATTTACTTCTAGTTTTCGCTATTTAAACGGAAGATATTACCCGGTACTCACCAGACATACAGAATGGAACTTCTTTTTACAAGTGCGGCACTGTAAGCGGGGCAGCTGGAAGTTGGTGCCATGTAGCACGGAAAAGCACACCATACAGTCGTCCACACCCTCAAACCTCTTGTCAATGTTCTTCTTCCATAGTTTCAGACCTTCAATTATTGTGCCGTTCTGAAGAACGAAATAATACAATTTTGGTATGCGAGTCCAGAAAAACCAACATTAATGACTTCAAAGTGAATCATTTAATTTTGTTTAATATTAAAGTATTTTTCTTCATATTACCCAAATTCCGTAGAGATTTGACATAAAAATTGGATTCATTTGCTAAATAAAGTTACAAAGTAAATTTCTGCTTATCCTAATTTCACAGAAAATATTTTTCATTTTATAAAGTTTTAAAATACTGAATATGTTTCCAACAGGCATATAGAAATGGAGAGTTCACCAGGTAGTTGCCTGACATAAAAAGGTTACCATACCCTGACACTATTTATTAAAGTCCTATACTTGAGAAGAAGCTCTATTATGGCTACACTTGTACTAAATAACTGCACGCATTGTTCCCCTACCTGATGCTGGAGGAAGATGTTGAGATGAAGAAGCCAGCGGTCCCACTGCGACTGGGTCACACCGACCTTCTTGTCGCTGACAACGGTGATACTCCCCAAGGGGTAGTTCTCAGGGAGTGAGATGACCACCTCTACACTCACTTCCGACATGGTGTACTTCGCTATCACCTCACGGATCTTCGGTCTTGCTTTTATCTGGAACCGTAATTCAACATATTAGGGTTCACCTATTAAATTAACTAAAGTAAAACCATTTCAATTTGGTGGCTGTCATTCCAAGACTGGCAAGAAAAAAAGTTAGAACACACCTGGACAAGAAGTTTAAGGAATAATAATTTTGAATGTTTTATGCTTATTTGTTGCTTCCTTCTTCTCTACACACCTCTTTGAATAGTTTTGTCCATCTATTGTTAAAACACAAACTTGCAAACTAGTCAAAATCAAAAGAAATCATGTGAAAACTAGTTCAACATTAATTAAACTCACCTCAATTTCATCGAGTTCCTGATCTGATGTCTGAACAGCGGAGATCTCAGAATGACATAGAAGTGGACTCACATGTCTCTTAGTGAACCTGTCAAAAATATATACAGTTGTCATTGATTCAGTGATTAGATTGTCGTGATATTTCTTTTAAAAAGCAAAAATTATCAGTTATCAACTTCTTTATTAAGAGTATGTGGTCATTCCTTCTTCAGGTGTATAAGGTACGTTATTCAAAATGAAATTAATTAACATCAAGACGTCTTGCCCTTATGGGTTGAGGTGAGTTGGGGTTTAACGATGCTTTCAAGAGTATTTCACTTATATCACAGCTACTAGTATTATGGCAGAGAGAAAGGCCGCAACTCCATGTGGCTATGCTTTGCGGTGAAACCTGCGAGCATTGGCTGGAACTAGCGAACCATGGGTGGTACTACGCTGAAATTCAGTGTAGCATTGCACCCAAAACTTACTGCGTGTAGAATAGTTCTCTACTGCAGACAAAGTTGCCATGCCCCTGGCGGCATTCGAAAAACGGACCTCTTGATCCGAAGCCTAACGCACTAACCACTGCCCCGCCCCCTCTTGCCCTTATGACTTCTTTTAAATGCCTATAGTTCTACAGTATATATACTACCTACTTGTCTATGTAGCTGGTGGTCCTCTTGTCCTGGTCCATCCACCACTGTCTCACTAGAGCAGGGACCGTCTCCAGACACTGGCGGTACACACTGCACGACAGGTGCTCCATGTCTCCTGATGCTGGCCGCGCTTTGGAAATAGATGAAAAGTTCAAGCATGTTTACAGAACATAGGCATGTGAAATATAGCACAAGAGATACTTGCAAACTTACTATAAAACTTATTTTTAAGCATGAGCTATTTTATGTTGCATATTACTCATTAAGTGATGGGTAAACCTGTGACAATATTCTATTAATGTTATTCCTTAATGAGACATACAATAATGCAGCTTACATTATTGTCATCATAAATGGCTTACTCTAGTGAGAGAATTCAAACATATGTGTGGAGTTGTTGCCTTCATTCTTGAATATAATGTATATGTAAGTAATGTACCGGTATATAAAAGTTAGAGGTAGAAGTATAAGATATCTCAAAAATGTTTATTTAGTTTACAATGTGATGATGTCAACCTTCTCACCTGATGAGAGGAGAGATGGGTGTGTCTCGAAGTATGTGGCCTGTTTGCCAGGTATACTGGGGTTGTCTGGCATCAGCTGGTACAGGTGAGTGAACAGCTGCTTCACAACACCTGTCTCTTTGAAGTACACCGCATACTTCGCTCGCAGCTGTAATTAATATATTCCAAAATATTTTCAAGTAAAATTTAACATAGAGGTCACTAATGAAGTTCACAAATTTTAAAATAAAAGACTTTTGCTTCAGAGAAATCTGTGAAGGATGTCACTGTAACTTAGATGTTTCAATTCCTAGAAAACCAGGCAATAGAACCTTTACCTTACATATATACTCACTGATCATTATTCATAACTGTTAACCCTAACAGTACACACAAAGAATGAGATGTGGTGGTAATACCAATTACGGAGAGGATCTTACCTCTGATGGACTGCTCTTGAAAAGTTTGAGGATGAGTTTCCATGACAACAGGTATCCCATTGCATATTTATACTCATCAGTGTTAGGGGGCACGATGTGACTATTCTCTAAACTCGCGTCACCCAGCACTATGTCCATAGCTGCCCCGCCCTCCATACACACAGTGTTCACAGCAGTAGGGGGAGAACTGGAACATTATTTTCATGATGTGTTATGCTTTCTGCTCAGTGCTATATTTTTTGACAATCTAAGATGTATTCAAATGAATGTCTCAATCCAGCAAGTCTCCTCTCACCTTGACTCGTCCTCTCTCTTATCCTCGTCCTTCAGTCTCTCCACGTCCTCGTCCTCCTTCTCAAACAAGGGCAGATCACTCACAATGCTGAAACATCAATTAGAAACCATCTATCAAGCTACATTATTGCCACTTGTGAAATATCTACTTTTCTATCTAACTTGATGACATAAACATGGTATTTGTCAAAGAAAAACAGATGTCCTCTATTCTTTAAAGGTAATAGGCAATGGAAAAGCAGAAACTATGTAACATATCTGATGTTTATCTGCTAACATAAACAAACTCTACCTATTGAGCACATGGTAGGCAGTCACTTGAACTGATGCATTGCTGCAGAGCATCATTGGACAGAATGTGTTGAGGAGAGACTGAAGAGTGTCAGGGAAGGGAGACGACTCTCCCGCAATCAGGTTGGCGGGCAGCTGGTGGTTCAGGGTGTGCTGTTTAGGACAGCGAGATACAACCAAACCCATAGAGCTGAGCACACTGTCGTGCAGACCACTCCCACATGTCTTCATCCACTTCCCTGGAGGGAAAAGGAAAATATCAGATGAGTTATGGACAATATAAAGGTAAACTAGAAATATGTGCATGTGATGCACTGTGATGTCCCCCGCTCCAACTTTCAATCCAACCTAGTCATATTACCCTTATTTTTCACTTATGCTAAGAACTAAGTTCAATACTGCATTAATAACGAGAAAATAAAAAATTCAGAATAGCCAAAGTAGCAAAAGGCACCACTCTATCACTAGGTCTAAGCAAATACAAAGTTTGCTGAAAAAATATTGAACGGTTTTGGAGATGGAAAAGGTCCCTACCCCCAATATGCACTAAGTTCAAATTGTTTCCATGGAAACCAGAAAAAAAAAAAAAATTCAGAATAACCAAAATAGCAAAAGGCACCACTCCACCACTAGGTCTAACCACATACCAAGTTTCGTAAAGAAATACTTGATAGATTTTGACATAGAGGCCGGAAAAGGTCCCTATCCCCAATTTCACTACCGGGTAAGTTGAAATTGTTGCCATGGAAACCAGTAAAATTAAAAAATCAGAATAGCCAAAGTAGCAAAAGGCACCACTCTATCACTAGGTCTAAGCAAATACCAAGTTTGGTGAAAAAATATTGAATGGTTTTGGAGATAGAGGCCGGAAAAGGTCCCTACCCCAAATATGCACTAAGTTCAAATTGTTTCCATGGAAACCAGAAAAAATAAAAAATTCAGAATAACCAAAATAGCAAAAGGCACCACTCTACCACTAGGTCTAACCACATACCAAGTTTCATAAAGAAATACTAAATAGTTTTTGAAATAGAGGCCGGAAAAGGTCCCTACCCCCAATTTGCACTAAGTTCAAATTGTTTCCATGGAAACCAGAAAAAAAAAAATTCAGAATAACCAAAATAGCAAAAGGCACCACTCCACCACTAGGTCTAACCACATACCAAGTTTCGTGAAAAAATATTGAACGGTTTTTGAGATATGGCCCGGAAAAGAAAGCATTTCGGAATAACGGAATAACGGAATGACGGACGGAGGCGAAAACATTATGTCTCCCGAAAAAAATTTGGGGGGACATAATTAAAAGCATTTCAAAAACAATTGCAACGGAATTGTATTCATGGCAATGTTTGAACATTCAGCTCACATGGCCAATTTACATCACAAGATGAAGGACAAAAAGTACCATCGTGTATTAAGGGAATGTAAGTCATTATTAATTGCCAATAATACTAAGTTGGGCACCATAACACTGTAAATAGAGCAATTCATTTGATATGATACTACAAGATTAAGAAAAGGTCTTTCAAGGGCATTTAGAAGTGGTATACATAATAACAGAAATATTTTTTGGATAACAACTTCTTTAATGTGAAAATACAAATTTCAGAGTATATACTCATTCCCTCATCAGGTGGAATGTGAACTGTTTCGTTTGATAATTCATAATAGATGATAGATCAAATCCATCACAAAGCCTTAAGTCAATATATATGTTTTAATCAGTAGTTTAATGATTCACCAGAGGGGGAAACAGGGGTTCACAAAAGAGTTCTAAGTGAGCTACACAGACCCCTTGACACCTTGAAATGGTTCCTTTTTTAATCGTCCGTTGTAAAAGACGGAGTACACCCTCCAGATGATAATTCTGGATCCACCCCCGATTCACCAGCATCACAAGAACATTGAATGGTAAGAACATTGGGCACGTACCAACACTCCTGACATACAAAGGAAGAAGAACACTGAAGACTCCTTCGCTGAAGAACTCATCCCACTCAGACAGAAGGTTCTCAGGGTAGCTTGACGGAGATGTGCGGATCCTGTCGTCAATGCAGCTCACCACGTCAGCCAATAGCTGACAGGCCACAATGGAGAACACGCTGACAGGGGTGTGGCTTGTGAGAAGAGCCTCACTTTCAGTCACCGTCTAAATAGAATTGTAACAAATGATTATATTTTTTCATTCTGAATAATACATATTTAACTATACCATAAGCTTCACTTTCATAGACTCTCTGTGTAAAAGCTGTTCTAAAGAGATGTTTTGAAGTTTTTCAATCCCTAATGATCATAGGAGAGATTTTTGTTAGTATGAACTGCGGTTATATTCTGTATATGAATATCATTATCCCCTAGTTATTAGTTATCCCCTTTCTCAGGTCAGGTACCCGAGAACAGTTTAGCAATAACTTCTTCATCACGTTGAGATTTAACATAATCCAACTGTCACTTAATTCAGCAGTTTAAAGGTGAGTATTTAAAAACTTCTACTTAAAAATCATTTGGAGTTGATTCATAAAGAAGATGGTTAAGAAACCAACAAGAAACTAATGAGGAAATCAAGCAGAAGTCAACTTTAAGAAGCCAGTACCTGCATCCAAGCTACAGAGCTGCACAACACAAAGTCCCAGTCGATGCTGGTCAGCTCCTGGGGGAGTCTCGTCACGTACAGCTGGACAAACTTCATCACCTCCACGTTGATCGAAATCTTCTCAGGGGCAACCTCGTCCAGCTCACTGAACACAACAGTAAGATTGGTATATAGATATAGAGACTTTATGTCGATGGTATACATATGAAAAGCATGATTTTCTGGACAACTTTTGTTGTACAAGTACATGTATATGCCTAATTGTGATATTGATAATAAGAACATTTTGCTTTTCTTATTTCTCATAAACTTGTAAATTATTTGAAAAACTACTAGTAACTCCAAACTACCTCTGCCAACTCATTGTACACAACAGTAAGAATGGTGGGGATGTAGAGGCTATTACTCATAGAAACTGGAAATTATCTGAAAAACTTCTATCAACATCATGATTTGCAGAGTAATTACCGGTACAGACAGTTCAATGAAACATAGGCATTATGACATCACATGACCATTGAGATGAATACATTTTATGTAATCAGCGACCAGTGAAGACTTTCAGCCTGTAATTGTAGGGAAGATAACTAACCATGCAAAGAGCATGAGATCCTCTGTATCTTGTTTCCACTGTATAATCTGAGCCAATGTCGACCTGTAAATGTCCTTCACCTCCGACTCTCCTGTGCTTATGAAGGGCAAGGTCATGTTCAGCACTCCAAGCAGACCTACTCCACCTTAAATGGAAATCATTAACAAAACAATAAAACGATATTTCTGCATTCTCTCTGTAATGACAAATACTACATTATGTAACCCCAAAACATGCAAGATAAAATTCAATGATACTAAGCATTATCTCAATTGATGTAACAACTAAATGATAAATACCTACCATCAATCTCTGTTGATGATTCAGCCGGTGTCGTGATGAAGCGTGCATTAAGGATCTCTGCCGTGGTCTGTCTGGCGATGTCAGTGACGTAGCTGGTTACACACTGTAGTGTGTGCATGGATGAAGCTGTCAGAGTGCTACATCTGCTCAACAATCACACAAATAGAATTAGCAATCTTTTGCTTTCTCAACTGTAAAATCTCAGTAGGATTTGAGTCTAGACACAAGGAATCAAAATAAATGTTGTTTCTTCATACTAATTTCTTATCTGTTTCCTTTAAATTTGTCTGCATTTAAATCAAATCAAGTTTTTCCATTTATTTACAACTTTATAGCTTTAGTTATTATATATCTTTTAAAACATAAATATCATAACTATAATTCAATCCTTCATTATCATCCAAAAATAGCAATATCTGGTACATCGTTATGAGTCAGTTTTAACTCCTTGTAACTTGACTGTCAGATTTTGAACTTTTGTGCAATCTGACTCAAATCTGATAATCTCTACTTCATTTTCATCTTACCCACTGTGCCATGCCTTTAGTGTCATAGCAAACTGTCCTGTTTACTTTGATATTTATATAAACATTTTTACATTTACAAAGAAATTTTACAATTTTAATTCAAGAGAATATTTCATTAGCACTATAATTTCAATTGCCCAAAAAATGTTCATTTAATCAAATTCCTAAAAAATATTTTTTATCTTTATATAATGTCTCAAAACCAAATTCACTTCAAAGCAAAGGAAGCAATTGAAAGTACCTGTCTATAACGGCATCATCGGAGAGCACAACCTCGGACTTGCTGGTCCTGAGAATATCCATCAAAGCTCCGAGAGAAACTGCACAGATTCCTCCAAACTCATCAGATCTTAAAGCAAGATAACTCTTAGTAAACAAAAGAGGCTTCATATGGAGCAGGAAATCTTTTGTCTCCTAGTTTATTAACATTCCAAATTTATGCATGGTCAGGATGTGACTATGTCCATAAGGAAAGCACAATCCTACAGAAGGAAGAATTAACATGAAAGAGGAATCACTCATCTCCCTGAATGAGTCCCATCACATAATACAACTTTTGATCCTGTAACAATTTCAGTGTTGGTTATCAATGTTAAATGCTAACATGAAAGTAGTCTTGTACCATACGCTCCTTACCTTACGTTAACACTTTACCTACAATTCTGTTAATATTCCATGACCTATTTTCTTTGTTAACGAGTTGTAATTATTTTTAATTGGCTGCTCAGAATGGTCTTGCACTAAACAACTCAACAGCTAAATTAATGAGGTTTATATTATTAATCCATATGATGTTACATACCTTGATATATTCATATTTAGTAGCTTTTTTTGGCTCTCACTTCCCATGCATGTAACTAATTGTGTGACCTTGACCTTCAACTGGTCGAGAGCTGACGTCAAATCACTGAGGGAGGCGACCTGAGAAGAAAAGCAAACATCATAAATCAAGTTGAACCTCAACATTTAGGTTGACCGTTAGGAATATATTTGAATTCTGAGAAAAACAAGACTTCATTGGCTTTTCTATCAGAGCCACTCTGACGAAGGCTTTCTAAGATCCGAAACAAGTCAACAAATGAATTATTTGCGGCGCCCACTCACCAACTCACTCATTCTTTACATACTGCTGTTTTCATTTAAATAATAACATACGCCTTACCTGTTTGTCATATTCTGCCCAGCAGGTGGCCACAACTTGTCTGGAAAGGCAGGTGATCATTCTAGTAAGATCCTCTTTAGACCACTCAACAGCAGTGCTCTCCCCTTGTTCTGTTAACAAGCTCTCTGGTCTTGAAGGTGCAATACTTCCAGTAGTTTTATACATGAGAAGTCCAGTATTGAAGAGAGTTGAGAAAACCAACTGAGTCAAAGTGGAAGTAGGTCTTTTCTTCTCCAACGTTGTGAGTGATACCATCCCTTGAATCATCATGTACTCCTCTATCTGTCCACACAATATTTATAAACTTTGCATTAATTTGATTAATTTGAAAAATGATATCTCACTTGAGTGTGTTTGCAAGTAAGTGTACAGTCATGAATAAGAGAAAGTATTTAATACAACTAGAGAACAAGTGAGGTCAATATCTGACAAAGAAAAACAAGACAAAGAAAAACCGAAATAGCTCATTCCTTTTCATGATCATTTATTACTGATCAAACAATCGCAATCTTGTTTCTTGAATACCTTGCTTTTTATAGATGTGGGACCTCAAACTAAGAAATCACATAAACAATTTAATTTAATTTTTAACAAAGATACACATACCTGAGAGTAGTTGTCTCCCTTGTCTGTGATGAAGAGACTGTCAACCACAGCTTGAATGGTTGGGTCTGTGTGACTTGCATCACTCAGGTTGTTCTGTAGTGTCGTCAGCAGCTGGTGTACACACTTAGTTGTGTGCTCTAAACTAGAAACAGGAAAGAGAGGTAAAATTTCAGATGTTCAAATTTCAGATCTGATCGAAACATAGATGCAATACTTACTACAGTTAAATAGCATCTAAAGAAACTACCACAGCCAGGTTGTTGACCATGTGCTTCAGTCCCCCAGTGATGATATCATTCATCATCTCAAGGGCCGCATGCACAATGTCACATCAGCTCTTTTGGCAGTTTACTTATATCATAATGTTGGAAGATAAAAATGAACATTATTCCATTTTGTTTGTTCAAACACTTGACGGATATTACAGTCTGAATTTTTAAAAACAAATTTCACTGACAAACTTTGAAATAAGTTAGAGCATACATATTGGGAATAACTTGTGCCACAAAAATACTCATAGGTAAAATAATCTAAAGGAAGTACACTAAATATTCTCTGTAGTGTACTGACAGTACATACACTGTACGAGTCTGTGTTCTGGAAGACACCATGTTGTGTACAAGTTGAGCTGATTTCTCCAGGAAGCCGCCGTCCCTCATATACCCGCCAGTTTGACTGATCACCACCTGGAGTCCACAGTCCAGAGCCTCCAGCGTCAGTATACGCACTTTGTCTGAAATAGAGCAATACAAGATGTCTTTGTTAAACACAGATGTCCTCGGATATAAATAATAACACTTTGTTGTCCTCATTACAATGTAAGTCTGGAAATTTGTTTGTGTCTTTGGCACCCGGCAGCCACAGTGCAGCGCCAGTTCAAGCGTTGTTCTATCCCTATAATGCTGAGCGCCAAGTAAGGAATCAACAATTCCCGTCTTTTAATGTCTTTTGGTATGACACGGACGGGAATCAAACCCCGACCTTCTGAGTGATGAGTGAATGCTCTACCAACTGAGATACATAGTTTCGATAAAAAATATCAGAGTGTTCAATAACAACTAACTAATGATACAGGCTTAGCTTCGTTTCCTCTCAAAACTACGAGACACACAGCTTCCAGTTACATACAAGTACTCACTCCCACTACGAAAGCATGACAGTCGCATGCTCTTGGTAGAAACAAACTTATCTAAAAACATCAGTGAAGCAAGGACAATGTCAATGAGACTATCTTTCTGTAAAGAGGCATCATAGTGTGCTGTGTTTGAAGTTCTCACCAGACACTGGGAAGTCTGTGTCGAGCTGTACAGAGAAGAGAGCCAACATAAGATTCTCCACACTGGCAAGGGAAGGAAACACCTGAAACAGAAGGAATTTATCAATTAGTTTTAGAAATATCTCTAATAACAATTGTCACATAAGTCTGATTCTGGATTCTACCAAGCTATCTACCATATCTACTTAACACAGAATTTCAGATTCTCAATGTTACTTGCTTGTTGTCTAAGAATATAATTTCAGGTAAATGGTGGTTAATACAACCCAAAAGTCATGCCCCTTCCAGTAATGATAAACTATGGCAAAGGAAAACAAATAAAACTCCTAACAAGAACTATCTAGAAAACATCAATGATTAAAACCCTCCAATCAATAGAGAAAAGGGAGGATCAAATTATCCAAGTGACCCTTATTGTCGGTTCCCTACAAAATAGCAGGATAATGAAACTGGATTATTCAGTTCATTGATGAGTTGTGATTCCTCAAAACTGGCAACTCTGAATAGTTTGACACTATTAATTATGAACATTGAAACAACATGTCCTTATTTTCTGTTATAAAACCTTGTTTGGAGAATGCAATGGGACAGTCATCATCCTTGACAAAAAGTGCACCCACCTTCAGGTTCTGGAAGAATGTTTTTGCTGCCTGTGTGACAAACATGACCGCCCTGTCAACTCGGTCTCTACTTGGACTTGTCCCCAGCTGCTGGAGTGTCTTCAACACCACACCCAGGGTTCCCTCGATACACGACACGTCGAACACAGGCACTGGGAGGAAACAGGTGTATTTAAACATTTTGGCATGTCTTGATTCCATAGGGCTGATTAGTAGAAAGCTTCTTTGAGGAAAATGTGAGGAAAATTAATAATTGTTAACATGTGTTCTTTGCTATGCATAAATTAAAGAATAACTTTATCCCATTTTGGTACTTTCTGAAATTCAATTGATGAAGGAGGAACTACTTACCTCCAAAACTAAGTGTAATAAACAAGTTGGTATCCGGAAAATCTTGACTTCTTAGAACAAAACTTTTTCAATATCATCATCATGTGTCTTTTATAATCTTGTGACTTTTAAATAAAATTTTGACTGAGCAATGATGCTAAGCACTTTAGTTGAAACATTTTAAATTTCTAAACAAGAGTACAGTTGAAACAAGTTCACTCACCATCCTTGTATGTCGCTGACAGAACCATTGTTATCAGAGACCAGCCCTCCTCCAGAATGTCTTCCTTATCATCTGTCAACTCCATACTGGCAGTGCAAACCTCCTGACTAAGGGACACAACTCTCTCAGAGAGAACAGAGCTCTTCAGCCATGAAGTCACAGAAGGCATGGCCTCATGAATGTCCAAGGCTTTGCTTACAAGATGACACAACAAGACTGTACTGGTCAAATTCTGAATAACAATAAATGTTATTATGAATGGTCATAGTTAATATGTCAAAGAATTAGTCAATCTCAAAAGGGCTAAATATCTTGTGCATACAGCTTATATAATTCAAAGTACTTTCATTAAGGACTTACATTAATCAAATAATGTAAATTGATGACATAATCTTAATTCCAACAAGTCACTTAGTTGAACATTTTTTGTCTTATCTTGATCATTTTGGCTATATCTATTGATTATGTTATACAACCAGGATGTTGGGGCTATAAATACACCCCTTAGTTATGGGTAGACAGCTATGCCTATGGTATTACTAAAACATGGATAATCCTTAAATAGTTTTTACATGTCAAGTTATAACTCCTGAAATTTAACCACTTATTAGTTACTTCATTATACAGAGTAATTAAGAATTACTGTATCTGCTCATCTCTGTTCTATCAAATCTTAATAAAAAATATCTTAATCAAATATCCTATAAATATATCATGAAAAGGGTCTTAAATAAAAACTATTCTTCACAGTTGAGTTCCGTCTGAGTATTACCTGTGCAAGTTGAGCAAGGATCTGACCGGAATGCTGATCCCCAGCCTGAGCCAGACACACAAACACCACATCTAGCAGACTCAAGATGGCCGCTGTTGTCGTCTGCTTCTTCTCCAGCCATGGAATGATGACATCACACATGAACGTTTGATAGCCATTACCACTTGTCTGCAGTGAGGAGATTGTCAACAAACAATCTACAGTCTCTGCGGAACTGTAAACCATGAACAGTCTTGAAAACACATTCAAATATTCCAGCTCTTCGTCAATGAAACTCCTCTTGAACACACAGCCAATGACAGAGTTGACGAACTCCTGTCGACAACCAGTCAATTCAACAGATTCCAATGAAAGATCCTTCACAGTCACATCATCGGCAAACTTCACCTTCTCTGATTTTGACTTTGTCTTTGAACTTGGTCGAACATGCCCAGTAACCAGTGAGATCAGACGATTGGAGAAAGAACTGAAGTTTGGAGTTTTCAAAAGAGTTGGAAACGTTTCCTCTACAGTCTGAGTAAGATTCTTATAGCACATGTTTGATACTTTAACTCCATGTTCCGTTGTTTCCAGGGATTCAGTCATCTCAGCAAAAATCCCATACAGCGGTGTTTTATGGAGAGTAGACTTGCTCTCGATGAGGGACGACTCAACAACAGGCAAAACCTGAATGAACGACCATCAGTATATCAACTTCCAAATTCACTGAATACTTCAAATCAAATACCATCTTAATTTTAATTACCATCTATTTTTAAATAAATTCCAAACTCACATCCAAAGCAATGTGATTCTGAGTCATTTTTCATCATTGTAATTCTTCTTATTGCTGACATTGGGTATCCTAATGTCATTTTCAAATTGTGAGTATAATAATAATTTTTACAATGCCTTTAACACCTATCCAAATGAAAACTTAATCTATCATTGTGAAATATGTATTGTTTGAAAGCAAAATATATACCAGAACACAGCCTGTGAAATTTAGCCATACAAGTTGAAAATAGACCATTATTGGTGATTCGGATAGGAGTATTAGATAAAGTTTTATAACTGATTCGTTACTGTTCATAAGATGATGATGTAAATAATGATTAAATTATTAGATAAATATAGAAATACACACATGATCGAGCACAAGAATCTGAATTGTCTCCCCCTGGTTGTCAGTCTTGGACAGCTGTTTGACAACGTACTGACAACACTCGAAGAAGGAAGAAACGAGTGCGGAACTCTCACTAGTGCTCTGTTGTGTACTGTCTAAACTCATACTGAAACAGATCATGACATGTCACTGTAATATCAT
This sequence comes from Gibbula magus, assembly GCA_936450465.1. Classification (NCBI taxonomy): domain Eukaryota; kingdom Metazoa; phylum Mollusca; class Gastropoda; order Trochida; family Trochidae; genus Gibbula; species Gibbula magus. The sequence continues at coordinate 33,191,965 of OW388293.1, forward strand.
TCAACTTCTTAATCTAGACCTAGCTTGTTTAATCCCTCTCATATTAGTAAGCGCTATGACGGTTGAATGAACGTACCATAACTAACATTGGCTTACAACCATCTTAGCACCAGTAGTGTTAAGTCTGGTCACGAATACTTAACTTTTCTGTTAGCTAAATGACAGGAATGATTCCTTTTTCATGCTACTTCGTACGTTAATATGAAATCACATGTATATACTTTTAATGTCAATGGAATGTACTGTAATTTAATGACCTGTCAAATTTCTGTTAGCTACAAGTTTTTTTTATTGATTTGAAGAATATATTTGATAAAAAGAGAAATCATTTGTTATACATAAAACAAGACTTTCATCAAATAAAATACATGCATAGTAATTGTAACAAAACATTTCTTGAATTTTTGTTTATCATGTGCATAGTAAAACCCAATGAATCAATATTGTAATAAGAATTTTCAACAATCTCTTGCTTTTAAATTTAAGTTAAGAAGTACAGAATTATAAACTCACCCTATTTTGTAACAGGTAAACAGTTCGATATAAAACATTCTGCCGTCACCAGAAAGATCCTCTGGTATAACACTCAACAAAGGAAGCAAATTTGGTCCAACGATTGTTGCATTTCCAAAACATCCCTTCTCAAGTAGAGTGCGCAATTTGGGCCAGAAAGCTTTTGTCCAGGATATGTGTTTCCAGGATTCCTGTAGGAAGAAACTACAGTATAAACTACTAATTCTATATAAGGTTTTTGTTTTTTTCATCATTACAGAGTTGACAACAAAACAACAGTTTGATTTTCAATGAACAAAGAATAACAAGACAATTCATAAATGCATTGTAAATAATGTCATTTCAATAACAAAATCAAACTAACTTAGGCTATTCAAAAGAGGTGAGGCAATTTGGGGTTTAACAAGTTTTATTTCACTTATATCACAGTGCTTTGTATTAATGCAGGGAGAAAGGCCACAACACCAATGTGACTATGCATTGTGGTGAAACTTGTAGGCATGTGGAACATTGCACCAATACCTTACTGTATGTAGAACATTTCTCTACAGCAGTTACCTATACCTTGGCAAGATTCAAACTGCTAATCAAAAGTCAAACTCACTAACATATCTACTATCTGCCCATATCCAAAAGAATATGGCAACTCAACTAAACCATTAAAAGAAATACTTTTTTCAAAACTAATAACAGAAAAATTTATAAACAAATCTCAAGATCTGTACGACTTACCGGCAGATATTTGATGAGGGAAAGAACAGCTTCCCAGAGAGAAGCCACGATGATCGGATCTGATGTATCGACAGCGTGCAGTATCAAGGGAGACAACTTGCTGACATACTCCTGGGCTATGTCCGGTAAGAGCTGACAGAGACAGGCACAGAAGGAAAAGTGTCCACTCTTAACCTGGAAAGTATGAAAGGTTGCACTGAAATGTCATGGAAAACGTTCTTACATGCAAATTGGTGACGTAACTTGTCAACACATTTTACTTTTTAATCATGAAAATATTTATTATTGTATTACAAATCAAGTGTAGTACAGTCAATTTGATATTGAAAATGAACACCATTCAGTTAAACTTTCTTCCTCGTAAGACTATAATTGTTTTCATCTTTTATAACTCACTTACTGCGACAGTTTTGACAGTAGTTGTTATGTATCATTGACCCAACAAAGCCTCAAGCAACAATTTGTTGTTTCCCCATTCTGAGTAAAATTCCTTTCAGACTCTAGAGCACATGATGTCAGGTATGATTTCTTACACTGCTGATTGTTGACTTGGCATGTTTCCAGAACTTGCCGTCATTGAGAAGTCCTCGTATATGTCCATTGACTGCAGTAAGACTTGATTCTGGGAGAGACATAAGCATCTTCCTCAGGGCCAGGAACGAGGACGTCACAACTCGGTTGTACCGAGCCTCCATCTCTTCCGCAGTGTGAGTTCTACAATAAGAGAATGTTAAAACTTCAAAATATATCAAATTGTTCCTTTATTCATGGTTTTTGGAAATCTCTAGATTCAAGTGCAAAATTCTGATCCCGTTATTTGCTGAATTACATTGTGCCATATCTTCCACACACAAAAAGATGAAAAATCTTGTCTGAAAGGTTGAAATACTTAACACAATAAATATCAAGGGAATATTGGCCACAGGCTTATAAGAAATACAAGCCATTTAGATATTAAACAAATGTAACATAGTTATATTTGGGATCACTCTTTATTACTCGCCCGTTGAAGAAATCACTGTTTAATAAATCTAAGATGTTATATCACATTGTGTATTAACATCGTGTGCTGCCGATTGATGTGACGTCATTATGGCAGTGTTTTTAGTAGCATTAAAATAAGTGAGTAATCAATAAAATACTATACTCGTGAGATGGTATTGGTATTTAACTCGCTTTCATTCGTTGAATATCAAACCACTCAATTGTTTCATAAATATGTTATTAAACAGAACATCGTTTAGTATTCTCTAAATATGGTATAGTACAATTGTTGTACTATTGTGATATTCAATGCTGGTGATTTGGTGCCTGACTCTGAGGTTGTTGGTTCGAGTCACACAATGATTAAATCTTTGTACTATAGCAGATGGTGTGTTATTAAATATAACAATGTTACCTGTTACCAGCTGTATAGGATTTCATTCAGTAATGCAAGAGTACTCATGAATTGATACCTTATCATAATTTAGATATCATTCCTAGTTTTCAGTGAGTCAGTTGTAAGATATCAAACTTACTTAGGATCACCAAGAGAGGCAGCTGTGTGTGTTATCAGATTCTCAACAAGGAACTGAAAGAAATATTAACATGTCATTTCTGCACATTACAACTAAGAATCATTGTTCGCTGACATGTTTACATTATTCATGATTGTCTTGCGATTATTTTACAGTCTACCAGTGGGTAAAACAACAGTCAATTTAAATCTAATTTTATTTTACATGTTTACGCTGTTTTACTATGTTCATTACAAACAGCGATACAAAAGACATTTGAAGTGTCAATAATCATACCTCACTGGCACTTTCTGCATAAATAATGATACATATTTAGAGAAAAAAACATAATCATGAATTTCAACATAAAGCATTATGTACCTCAGTGATCTCCACTTTACAGAAGTCCACAGCACCAGTCTGTTTAGCTGGAGGAAAGGCTGACTGAAATGCCTGTGAAGCTGAAGTAGAAACTGTTGGATAGGTGTCGCACTGGCTCAGTAACCAGCTACCCATCATGCTTTTCAGATAGGGTGCGATGTTACGTCGAACCCGTGACACAAGTGTTGTCATCGCTTGCTGTGTGGCTTCTCTCACTCTGTAATCTACATCCTGTGGAGAAAAACAAAACTCATATATATATTAAAAACAATCAGAGTCGGCTATATCCATAGTGAAGTGAGAAAATGTTTAGAGTTCCAAGGAAACAGACAAATACAATAACACTGGAACAAATAGTGCAAAAGGCACATCTACACATGATGATTGTTCCACACACCAAGTTCAATTGAGTTATGCCTCATGGTTTTTTAGTTGCATTTTCATGAAAACGGGGTAAAATAAGAATGGAAAGGAGTTGAAATTACTATAAGGCACATCTACACATGATGACTGTTCCACATACCAAGTTCCTTTGAGCTATGCTTTAAGGTTTATTCTCTTCAGGACAGAATTTCGTGATGGATTGAACCTATTTCAAAATCCCCCACCAACTTCATTATTGCAATATTGATAAATTAAAGTGTGACTTTATATCATGGCTGCTAGTATTATTGCAGGGAGAAAGCCTGCAATGCCATGACCATGCCCAAACCTTACTGCATGTAGAACAGTTCTCCATAGCAGACAAAGTTGTCGAGCCCCTGGTGGGATTCACTAACTTGAGATATGTATGCAATTGGAACAACAAAACATAGTATCATATTTACCGTGAATATAGGCATTGATAATGTCATGCAACATGAACATTAAGAGGTACTAAGATAAATTTAAACACTTTCTGTTAGTTAAATTGTTTTGCAAAATGTTACTGTAAATGAGTTCAATTTCTGGGTACCATGCCCCCCTAAATCTGTACATTAATAAAGAATAACTTACAATGGACATTTTATTATAGATTCTAGGCCAAAATGGCAATACTCCTTTCAAGCATTCTTCATCTTTCTCTTCACAGAGACCAGCAAATTCCTGAAGTGCCTGAAAATAGGGTCATGATTATCATTATCTGAGCATATTAAAATTTCAATACAGATGGTAACAATGGTGACATTACTTTATTATTAAAACTAGGAATGGACCGAGTACAATGACACAAAAAGTAAATAATCATGTATCACAATACAGCTTATTTTTAATTTATCAAAATAAAAGAAACCATGTACTACATTCTATCTAAAGTCAATTATAGTTATTTTCATAAAGTTGTTATCTTGACACCTTCATTTTAGGTTATGACGTTAATTTGAGTTTCTTACCCTCATAACAATAAACTTTTCATTCCTTTCACAGACTTGATATTATAAGGTTTGTGTCATCAATTTCAAAGAATTTACTTTCGTTTACAATGAATCTCAGAAAAAAACATGCTGCAATACACAGGCCTCATAAGATCGCAATAATGCTGTAGAGAGTGTTCCATTAATATATTAAATGATAACGGTTAAATATTTCTATATGAAAATACCTTAATCTTTGTAGTGCTGTCCCTCTTTGAGAGTTTCCTTAACACCATTCTGAAGTCTGAATCCAGGCTGTTGTCTGCATCATCGAATGTTTCACTCGCAGGGACATATGCGGGAGACCCAGTGGATCCAAACCCTATGAAGCCAGTTCTCCCCATCCCTGACTGAGCCAGTAGTTCTGCAGCTTGGCTACTACTTGATGGCTATTCAAAATGGAACAAAATAAATGATAAATGTTATTGTAGCTCAAACTTTAAGTTCTGTTGAGAGTATCAGCAATTTTGTTTTGTGCATTATGTTAAATGAGAAAAATGCTGTAGTTTTAATAATTTTACAACCTTTTAATAATACAAGATACAATATTGATAGAATATCCTTAAGGATGTTTGCACCTTCCTGTTGAACTTCAACAATGAAATATGATTAAGTAAAGATTTTTAGCCATCTTATTTACTTCATGATATTCTACATCATTTACATAATTTTTAAAAACAAATGAAATAAAGAAAAAAAAGTGCTTAAACAGCATAAATGGCCTTAATTTGACTAAAAGGGTTTTTTTAAGTGTCAAAGCTTAAATAAAAACACACTACCATATATATTTTTTCATCGATTTCGGTAGGGGAACATGAACTTTGTAACATATCAAAAAAGGGAAAAAAGTTTAATACTAGAAAGGTAGTATTTTAAAGTTTTTAGCAGTTAATTTCCCATTTTCCCATAGACTCTCATGTTAAAATTGTACTTCACTCCACATTTCTACAGGTGTCATATTTTCCCCACTCGCAGCGCCGATGAATGGCTTCAGTTCTCATTGTTTTTATTTTCAACAAATGTATGCTTGTGTTTATAAAGTTGTGAAATATAAAATCACCAAAATATTAACTTCTATGACTTCATTACTATCTTTCAATTTGACTGTTTTAATTTAATCATGTATTAATAACATATATCTGTAAACAGGAATATCTTCTCAAATTTCGTGTCCACAAAATTTACACTGATATTATACTTTACCATTAGACTGATCAACTATGTTGTGTTATGCCGTAGCAAAGCTTGCCATATCTGTAGGGCCAATGAACCCCGATTGGCTTCACTTCTCATCAGATTTATTTTTTCATAAACACATGCTAGTCTTTATCAAATTGTCAGATATAAAGTCATCATATAATTATCCTCAGTTATATGCTACATCTGGATTGTGTTGTTAGTAATGTATTTATAATATAAATGTGTAAAGAAAATGTCCCGTTGAATTTGGTTAACACAAAAATACCCTGATAGAACAATCTCTATGTCCCCTCCAATTGTTATTAGTACTTGTAATATCAGTCTAATTCATTTCTTACATTTTCTTATTGGGGTACACATTTTTATCGTATGGACATTTTGACCTGTTCCCAAAAACACATCCATAGCATTACAGCATTTGCCTCTAAATTGTAAATTGAGAACATAACATACAGCTTCAGTACTATCCAGTATATCAGATAACGATCATCTCAGAAATGACATATCGTAAAAGTGTTACTGGGAAGAGCTTCTAGAAGGAGGAAGCATAAAACTTATTCATCAGGCTCAGCAATTCTGAGTTCTATAAATTGAAACATACCTTCACATTTCCCTTAGTCCGTTGGGACCCTTTCTTTCCTCCAGAGGCGGGCATAGTTTATTTGCTGTGTTTAAAATCAACAGGACGAAAGGTGACTGACAAATTCAAGTTAATTTCACAATGTTTATCAACTTATGTTTTCAGTTATCAACGCAATCGCATGGTCGCGGCCATCTTACCGGAAGTACTTTTGTGTATCCTTTCTTGACAATTTATGTTTTGTAATCTATTTAACAAAATCTATAATTGACTTCCTTTGTCTCATTTTATTTATTTTTTATTTTGCTACAATTTTGATGCAATCCTCAAGGAAGCATTTAACACAATATTACATAGGTAACTTATTTGATTTTGTTTAAATATTGATTAAAATGCATTCTCCCTAGCCCATTTTGGGTTGTTACGAAACTAGGAATTTAACAAAAACGAAAATCGTTATGAACATTTAAATAATCTACTTTTTCTTTATTTTGTACCAAATTTATTATCAAATGGTTATCCAAGTAATATGAATAAAACTATCTTTACCGATTTTTATGATAAGTTATGTTTTTTTCTTTTTTTTATCCATTGATACGAGGCAAATAGGCCCTGTCAAGAAGACCAAGGATAACTACAAAACTGTACATCCTGTACATCTGTAGCAATAAAAATATTTTGGAAAAAAATCTGTAAATCCTTGAGCAAACAGAATTAGACTTTATACCCCGCCAAATGGGAAGAGTTCAAGATATTAAACAATGATTTTGGAGCTTCAATTATTCTTTAATAACTTCTTATAATCACTCACTAATAAATAATAGGTTCATGCTATACAAAACTGCAGATGACGTAGTAATTGTAGTAAGTATTGTTTTGTTTAAATTATTAAAAAATAAAATTTTGTCCTGCGTGTTGTACAGCTTAATGAACACTAACAAAATAATAGTGTAGACATATCAGATAGTATAAGCATTACAAACCAAACATCATTACCAATAGTTGTTTCATTTCGACATATTCTTGACTCATGTAGTAAAAAAACAAATGTGAGGGAGTTTTTAAAGCTAGGCCTTGCAGATATGAAGTTCTACACAACTACATGTGATGACTAGCAAACAAACCAAATTTCGCCAAGCCAGGCCAGGAAAAAACGTTGTAATTAGGTTGTGGCAACGTTGTAAAATAACGTTATGCAAAAACCTACACACAACCAGGATACAACATTCATTATTTACCAGCACCTTTGTACGTTTACATACGTTAGTACCACCAAGGATAAGATAATGCTTAAGTTTGAGGCTGATACATTGCCATGGTCCTATATGTCTGTCTCGCCTAACGTACACTCAACCGCAAAAGAAACGTCCCCACATTTTCAAAAGTATGAAAAACAAAATACGGCTTACGGAGAAAGTCGATTTGAATGATTTTTATAGGGACATGATTTGGTAAGAGGTATTCAGAATTTCATACATCAGAGTATAATACTTTTATTTGTATGTATGTTCAAGTACACATGGGGTGTTGAAATCGCTTATTAAAAATGTTTTTTTGGCCAGAATGTTTGCCAATTAACTTTAAAAAAAGATGTAGTCTACATACATAACCTTCTTGGACTTACATTTGTTGACGCGTCTTTACTGTAGGACGTCATAAAATAAGCCAAAACCCTTTCTTAGTCTCCTATCTAGTCTTGTTAAGGAGATTAGAAAACGGCGATTTCTGCAATTCATAAAACGTGAATTTGTTAGAAATATGAACAGATGTTTTGAAATTTCAATTTAATTTAGTTAGCTTCTGAAGACATGGTATATGTCTCTTTCAGTCCAATTTATCACTCGTGAGTTGAATTATCTTGTATTTTGTATGGTGACGTTTCTTTTGCGGTTGAGTGTAGTTATAAAGTCTGCAAGCTAAAATTCCCTTATTTAACAAACAAAGTTTGAAACTGATGTTTTAAGGACTGGTAAGATTCTGGTAACTTCACGGCTGTTTTTCAGAAAAGAACAAAACTTTAAGTGTTTAGTTTTCATACTGTGTCAGTATACACACCTTTGTATTCAATACTAATAGCCAATATATAATGAAACCACTTTATGAAAACAAAGTTGAAGAGTCATAAACTTTTTTTTATTTACAAAAAAACATTTCTCTTATATTACATGTGTATTCGCATTCAACCTTATAAATCCAACTTAAAACAGCAATGTTGTGATGTCATAGCAATGTGGCATGGTGGTTTTGAAGTCCACATTACATAACAAATAGAGGCCAAACTGATCTTTCCTCATCTGGTATCTGTATATGATGTTATGACATTGTGACATCATGCAGTTGGCGATGGCAGAGCATTTCTCTAATGATGGAAGGTCTAATCGTTGACGGAAGAGCATTGCAGTCACTAGCACATTCTTCTCTGGGCTGATCCAAAGGTTTCCCCTGCAAACAAAATATTAATGAATGCTTTGTGCAATAACCTGTTTTAGCCCCAACATATATTTGTTACCTCAATACAAATCTACAAAACATAAGGGATATTTTTTTCCATTCGATATTACAATAGTTTATGCTTAAATAATCAATTTAAAAACTTTATATTACAAATGTATTTCTTGTAAAAAGATGAACACGTGTGACGCATATTATACTTACATTGGAATTATTCCCTTTCCTACCCTTGAAAGGACAATGCATTATTGTTTCACCAATCGCCTTCTCCACATGTCTCATATGTGTTAGTTGTTATCGTTAATGCTAGAAGTAAATATTAATATTTTACCAGCAAGAATGCATGGTGCTGTTTATAATACCATAGCCAGTATCAACTCGTAACAAGAACTCTTAGTTCATTCCGATAGGGCAATGAAGCATCACTTACTGAAAGCTAGTCAGTCACTATCTACAACACCAAATTCGATGTCACCGATATCTTGTTTGTCTGTGTTCTGTTTTCTTGGAAACGTCTATTAGACAGTTATCATTTTTAAGAGGGCGAGTACACAAACAATACCCGGTAGAACTCTCTCTTTAAAACACGATGATATATTTCACACTTTTTACTTCGTTGTGAAACATATTCTGACTTTAGGTATGATTTTATTAATTATATGAAAACCATCTATCCCTCTTTCCCACAGTTACCTATTGTAGACCAATTTAACCTCATAATGTCATCTGATGTATCTAAATCATTAGCCGTACTATTACTACGAATGTTTAAGCGGCGAAAATCCCTCAGCACACACTAGTTTTGTCCTATATTTTATATTTTAATCAATTATTGTTACGTATTTTAATATATTATGTATCTTATGTGTACTATGTATATTATGTGTCTCGTAGGCCTTATGAGGCCGGCAGGTGTACTTTTATCTGTATTATCACTGCTCCAACGTTTATTGTACAACCGGGTGACACACAAATAAAATAATTTTCTTCTTCTTTTTCTTCTTCTTCTTCTTCTTCTTCTTCTTCTTCTTCATAAAATAAATTAAATTTGTTGAGAGCATGTTTGTGTAAAATAGTTTTTCTTTGTTATAATGTAGGATATGTCCATTTACACATTTATAGGCAACTAACCCACAGGAACTCGATATCGTAATTAATATTTATATACAATGTAAGTAAATATCTACATCCTATATAATGCAGTATTCTATTCGTACATATACGATGAAGTGTTTTTACCTACGTTTTAAGTAAGATATCAAGTTCCCGTGAACGTCATGCGAGTTTTGATTTGGATTATATTGTTTGTATTTCCTCTTAGTTAATGTACATTGTGAATGTAATTTCAAGAATTTATTTTTAATGCGCTGGGATGAAACATTTCATATACACTTAAACATATAAAAGAAACTTGACCGAACATTTAAATTTCAATCATTTTATCGTTTTGTTTTGTTGTTACATGTAATTCAGTTTCATACTTCATTGTATTTGCTTCATTTCAATTATCCAATTTCAGTGAGTATTTTCACCTATGTATGTTTCTATGCATTTTCTACATGTTGCCTTGTTTCATGATGGCAGGAGACGCATAGATTCAATTCTACAGACTGACTACATATGAGACTCAGCTGAATTACATCGGTTATCACTCAGCAATTTAAAGTCCTTTGTTATTTTGCAAACCATTCGGAAATGTATTAACTGGCAATTTATTTAACAGTTTTAATATAGTGTATGGGTGTTAATTAAAATCATGGAGTTATTGGTTTAAATATATTTACTTCCATAATAGGCCAGAAATAAATGAAGCCAAAGATTTATTGCCTCTCCACGATAATAACAAAAATAGGCAATATACATTTCATTTTCTGAATTATAAAGGTACATACATGATTAACACAAGAGATAATACACACTCAAATAATCTAATCACCCGTACAGTAAACATACATTTTGTTGAGGTGTCATGCAGTTAATCAATTTCCAATTCTTGATCGGGTTTGTTAAAATAAACAGCTGTCCAAGAACAATACCCTTTTAAGTTAATGGTAATATACGACTCTCTATTTATATCCATTACTGTCGTTACTGTACATTGTGACACATTGCAATTTCGATACCTGCGAGTACCGGCTGTGGAAGTCATGGACGCGTGTTGGATACTGTGTGCTGTTCTGTTTGGACTCTTAGCGATCGCATACCGTCTCAGTAGTTTAACTAAGTACTATCTAAAGGCTGGTTTCTTCTATCTTGGTATCTTCTTGATTTCCATCCCAGTTTTGTTTCTATCATTGTTGACTCCACGGCACGTCGACAATGTCAGGTATGTATGTTTGTATATTATTCTGTTTAAAAAGACAAACACTATATGTTAATGGTATGAGCATACGAAACATATACAAAATTCCTATGTGAGGTATGTACATGTATAAGTTAGACCTATTTATCTACGTTAACATTTGTTTGTGTATATTATGGTTTGAACATTCGAAATATGCTCGTCGACAATGTCAGTTATGTATCCAGTCCATCTATCTGTCTACGTTAACTTATGAAGAAGAAGAAGAAGAAGAAGAAGAAGAATATTTTATTTACGTGTCACATGCCGTACATAAATATATTGACATATACACACACACACACACATGCCCCATTATCACAACACATGTTCTCATTCAAACACCACATAAAATTATACCCATTTAGAACATACATTCGTCGGTTTCACTCCCATACTCTCAAATTCATTCTCCCGTACAGAAACACACGCATAAAACCACACATTCTAAAAACAATGTACATGATATGATACACCATATGATAATATAAATACTTAAACATATTTTACAGTTTTGTTTTACGTCAAAGCTGAAACATTTTACTTATTGAAGCGGCTAAAGATTTTCCGAGCTGATCATTTTGCAATATATAGATTACTTTGTCTGTTTGGTTTAATAATGGAAAGTCACTGTTTAAGACTGTAGCTTGCTTCCACAGTTCTGAACGGATATCCGTATATAGATGACATTCTCTAAGGAAATGAATTTCATTTTCCAACACATATGAATCACACATTTTACATAAGCGATCATGCAACGGGATAGGCGGTCGGTTAAATCTGCCAAGTTCCACTTCTAAGGGCAGCGTTCCACATCTCAATTTCGTTAACAAACTACGATGTTGACGATTAGACACTTGATTGAGATACATTTCATCATTAGGACTAGATTTAAACATTCTGTATGTCCGCAGCTTGTTGCCGTTTACTAAACCTCTATCGTTCCATATCCCGTACCACCACTTTTCGGTATCCAATGTAATTAATCGGTCCTTAAGCAGTAGGAAATCCTGTGAAGTTAGATTTTTAATGTCTATTATATTCAGCTGAAGGGACTGCAACCAAGTTAAGATGGTATTATACCAGGATTTACGGTACCTTATTGACCAGTTGGTAACAGTGCTCGTGAGTCTGCCTGTATCGATATCAGATAATCTCTTCCAAAATCTCAGCACTTCTATACGTTGCAACGTTAATGATGATAACCACCCCATCTCGCCTCTCACTGCCATGTTTGGGGTTTTACCTCCTACACCAAGAAAAAAACCTGCATGTACGGTGTTGGATATTGTTGATACACCTGAATTCCTTGAATCCCCATATAGCGGCGCCGTACGTCAGGATTGGTTGTACAAGGGTACCGTAAAGTGTGTTAAAAACTTCCACTGACATTCCTCCAACAGATTTGAATTTTCCTATAATTACTCCTAATGCCCTGCTTGCCGATTTCGCTAGTTCTTTAGCAGTGATATTTAGATCAAGATTTTCATGCAGCCATAGTCCCAGATACTTATATGCGTCAGTATATTGTATGATATCATTACCAATCTTAAACGTGATTTCACTGCGGGGCGTTTGATTTGTACGGTAATAGACAACCTTCGTTTTACCGATATTAATTAACAGCCTCCATTTTGAACACCAAGTGGATACTGCATCCAGCATGCATTGTAGACTATATTCATCCGGCGCAATGAGAGCGATATCGTCCGCGTAGAGAAGAAGACTTAACATATTCTCTCCAATCTTCACTCCACAGCTCAAGTTGTTAATTTCACTTGCAAGATCGTTAATAAAAACGGAGAAGAGTGTGGGGGAAAGCACGCACCCCTGTCTGACACCAGTGAATACATTAAAAGGGTCTGTATAGTAACCGTTCACGTTAATTTGGCTTGAAGTGGTATCATACATGGATTTCACAGTTTCATAAAACTTTCCTGAAATACCAAGCTTTCGTAGTTTATACCAAAGACAGTCTCTATCAACCTTATCAAAGGCCTTCATGGCATCAATATAGCATATAAAAGTTGATTTTTTGGCAGCATTTCTATTCTGAATCACTGAGTATAACGTATATAAATGCTCTTGAGTGCTCCTTTTACGTCTAAAGCCATTTTGTTCTTCGCAGAGTACAGTGTTATCTTCCAACCACGTCGAAAGGCGAAAATTAAGGATATCGGAATAGATTTTACAAGGCACCAACAGGAGTGAGATTCCCCGATACCCCAAAAGGGTCGCGTAAATCCGAATTTGGTTTCCTGATAGGATAAATAATATTCTGCTTCCAGACATCTGGGCACGTATTGTGATTGAAACAGAAGGTGAATAGTTTATGTAATAATTCAACACATCGCTTGTTCTTCAAGGCTTCTGCGGGGATTAAATCCAAACCACATGACTTTCCACGTTTATGTATTAGGTATGTTAATAGTATGAGGATACGGAAAATATGGAAATTATCTATGTGAAGAATGTGAACGTTAGACCTATTTATCTACGTTAACATTTGTATGTGTAGATCATGGTATGAACATTCGAAATATGCTCGTGGACAATGTGACGTATGTATCCAGTCCATACATTTGTCTACGTTAACTTGTCTTCGTGTATGTGTGTTGAAGGTATGAACATAAAACATATATATGCAAAGTAACTATGGGATTCTTGCATATATTTAATATTCTGACTACATTTACTTGTACATGCAGATGTGATTAGCATAAGAAAGATATGCAATGAAACTAATTGACGTGTTCTTGATAATTCATGTATTTGTTCCAATGGACGCCGCTATATACATCAGAGCATGAGGAGCGTGAATAAAACGGTTTCTGTTTAAAAACAAAATAATTTGATGCTTGAGAGGTCAGAACAGGCCTTGAAATGTTGAGTGTTTATGATAAGGACGATGTGTCCAAAATGTGAATTGTTCTACTAATTGAACTTGAAGCTCCAATAAACGTCGGACAAAAGAATGGCTGAGAAAAATAGAAACCCGGTCGAGTAAAAACGATAAATCATGTTGCATATTTGTCATACAATTCTTGTCATTTCGTTATGTAATAGATAGAGGACGAGTAGCAGTACATTATCGGAATATAAATGTACGGGTTTGGGAGGGTTGGGCGAGGCGTCAGCTACGAGTTCTCTATATATCTAGAGCCCAGTCAAATGCTTGAGTCGTCAGGAAAATTTCTTAAAATGAATGTATTTCAAATATTTTGTCAACAAATTTGGGAAACATTCTCTCGGACACAACATGCAAAACATTGACATCTCTCATTTTCATATGCAAATGTTAGGGACCTTGACGTCATCTTCGGCACTGTGAGCACTGAATTTCTGAAATTGTCCGAGGTGCATGAGGCGTACATTTTATATAAAGCGTACGAGTCGTGCTACAGCATAAGCGTCGTGCTTGAATCACGCACATGCATGACCACAAGCACGTTTTTATTCAGCAACATTAAGCAGTAATACATTTCATTGCCTATAAAGACTGAGTGGTTTGTGGAATGAATCAGTTAACACACTGGTTTCATCATGGACAGTCCAAGGACAAGTACACTATTCATTCATGAAAGGTAACTTTACTTTTTTACTCCTTACTTTTTAAACTCTGTAATTGTAAAAATTAAACTAATTTTCATTAAATTGGTTTATTTAATAACAGTTATTGTTTTTTTTTTGTATTTAAATTTTTTAACCAACACGTTAAGTTGTTTGTTGAGCTGTATTATCAATATGCGAGTTGTTATATCTATTGTTGCATATGCTTGTGTGCATCCCGCCTATATTGCATATAAATTATTTCAGGTTACTGCAATAAAGGTACTCGAACTGTCTGTAGGAAAGAATGTAATGTCGTACTGGACATCGTTCGGACGCTGTGTGACGATACAGGAGTTTCAGTGAGACGACAATGCAGCCTCCATCCTCTAACACTCCAAGAAGGTAATTTTATATCACTTTCTTATTTCTCATTTTTATGTCGTTTTATATAACTTTTGAATATTATTTTTTATATCGTGGTTGAAAATATATAAAACATTTGTAACATGGTTTGATGCTTGTCATTGTTTCACTTACTCGTGATATAAATGAAATACACTTGAAAAATCCCAATTGACCTCACATTACTTGCTTTATTTACATGTGCATGTTTATCCCTCTTTTAGGAATATCAAGCTCCTTAATATAGAAGACCCCCATCAACGGATGCGACTATTTCCTTTCGGAAAGGGAACACAGCAGGTCATTTGTCAATGTAATAAGTGTTTAATTGTGTATTATCTCCATAAATAAAACAATCAGTTGACATTGTTTGTTGTTTTTATGGAAGTCTGTGAACCAGTTAATGAGCATGATATCTGAACGCAACCAGACAACCGTACATCTATCGGGATATAAATGTACTCCACGTGACCACAATACACTCATATGATTGGACGAAAGCATTTGACTGTGCTCTAATGTAGGCCTACCGATAAATCATGTGGCATATTTATCACATAATTCTTGTCATTTCGTTAAAGATACCGATAAATCATGTTGCATTACACTATTCTTGTCGTTTCGTTAATTAAAAGCAGGACCTACTATTTTATAATCAATTATGTGAACTTCCACAAACAAACTGATATTTATGATTGTAATGCGAACCAAATTCCACGAATATTTAAACAAATTAAAAATTCTCTTCTTAAAATTAGTTTCTATTTGTCGATGCTTTTCCAAAATATGGCATTGATGTAACTCCTCTGTACAGTTCAGCACCAAATATTTTCTTTTCATGTTAGCATTACTCTATTATAACGTATTTTGAAAATTAATATTTCAGATATTTCTTTCCGCCCTTTTACGCATTGGCCTGGCTGCTGGGTGTTAAGTATGAGATACGGAACAGACATCTGATACCAAACGGGCAAGCTTGTCTCATAGTCAGCAACCATCAAACTGTTCTCGAACCATTGGGTAAATATTCAAGAAAATGTACAGAATTGAGTGGATTTACACAAAAGATATTAACCCTTTCACCACTAAGAACCCTGAACGCCAATACGTTTTCTGGCCTCTTTAGAGGCCTGTAGGGGTGAAAGGGTTAAATGAAATTCCATGATATATTTTTTATTAAAGGAGTTAATACAATCGCTAACTGTTATTCCATGTCAAATGATATTTTTTATTATGTGAGCATGTTTTTTAAGCGATCTGATTGGTCGAGAGGCGATCACGTGACCGTCGACAGAAAAGCATATTGACTCCAGCCAGAGTCCGATCAAAAGCCGTATTGACGTGAGTGACGTCAAACGATTGTTGCATGACGTCAAACTCATGTTGCATGACGTCATGCTATTGTCATCATGACGTAGCCCAAGCTGTTCAAGCCTATTTACATTTTTGACTGTATTTCATTGTTTTCCGTTCGTTGCTTATTAAATATATAATAAAACAATTATTGACTGGTGTTTCGGTCAATACTTGTTTTTATGGACCCGAGAAAACAACATTGACCTGCGGACTTCATCCTTGGTCAAAATGTTTTATCGGATCCATAAATAGAGATTATTACCCGAGGAAGTGTGTCATATGACTTTTACGAAACGAGTGTGAAGTTGTGTATTGCCCGACCGAGAGCGAGGGTTATACACAAATTTGCACGAGTTTCGTAAAAGTCATATGACACACTTTCGAGAGTAATAATTTCTTTATTACCGATTTTATTCCGTCTGATTCGCGTAAAAATAGCCAAGAAACGGCCCACTTCTCTTGCGACAGCAAGCTACAGTGACGTCACGAACAATCGTTTTATGACGTCACAGACGACAAAAAACGGGAAGTCGCGATGAAACAATAGGTTGCCAGGCAAACGTGATATGTGCACATGTGCTCATATCAATAATATTAACTCGGTTATTTTCAACCATATGGGTAATAAATAAACAGGTATTGACCCCATCACCAGTCTATAATTGTATACATGCATTGTGACGTCACAACGTATGTCGTACATGCATCGGTTTTGCTCAAAGATAACATTGCTGTATACGTATTACACTGTACTATTAATATGTATATTGGTTTCTCAACATTCAGATGGATTTTCGGTGGAGTCTACTAACGCCTACAGGGACGATTTCAGATTCAGGGATTTTCAGATTAAAGAAGTACATCCATTAAATGTCCTGTATCAGAATTTAGAATTTAAAGTTTATTTATATTGTACAACATTTGTTTTCTGTTTGCCTTGAAGCCCAATGAAATGTTTGAATAACGAAATTAACCTGTTTAAGGTTTGGCTTGGTGTGACCTACACAGCGCGACCTTCCTCGCTACCAAGGAGAACCTTATAAGGTACGGACCCTTTGGTTGGGCCAGCTGGTTATGTGGCGCCCTCTTCATAGACAGGAAGAACACTGCCAATGCCTTGAAGACCATAGATGACATTTCGGTAATCATGAAAACTAAAAAGGTAGGTTTTAAAAAGTGCATATTTGTTTTACCGTGTGAATGAAATGCACCTTTGTTCATTTGATGCTATTATAGGAAGAATAAAGATTAGCATATTTTGTTCCCTCCTAATATTCTAAATTTTTAATTTTTGCTATTTTAAACTCTGAATGAAGGTTCTGTAAACATTCAATTACGTTATCTTGTAATTACTGTGCAATGAAATAATATAATTTTGTTCATGTCAGTTTTTTTTTACATTTTGTTACAATTAATGCATTTATTTATCATTTAGTTATTTAAGTTATTCTGTTTCATATTGTAGAAATATAGTTCACTTGGTATAGTTAGGTACTTTTCACATTTCACAATTAGTTTTAAGACTATTAAAAACACTGAACACTTTTCTCTACTTCACATGTTTAAAATTAATTTGGCTACACGCAACTCTTAAAATGAGTGCAATTTGATATATTCCGATTATCATTAAACAATATTATTCTCTGTAATAGCAATTTTGCAAACTACTATATAATATAGTGTTTTTTAAAGGTGGTTACAATGTGGGCGATTTTTCATTTATGAAGGTTGAACTTAAATGATTGGAAGAGAGTTGTCAAGCATGGGATCTAACTATCCTTTCTCTTTGTACAGATAAAACTGTGGGTGTTTCCAGAAGGCTACCTGTGCAAGGAGAGAAACTCATTTCGACCCTTCAAGAAAGGCATCTTTCATCTTGCAATCAAAGCACAGGCGAGTACAACAAAGCATCGAGTGGCATTTCTAAACAATATATATATATATTTTTTTTAAAAACCGTTATAATCACTAGTTTGGGTTAGAGACAAAGAAGTTATGCCTTGCGGGGGAGTTGCATGGTGGGGCGGTTTTGTGTGTTGCATGGTTGGGGACGATTTTGTGTGTTGCGTGGGTGGGGACGGTTTTGTGTGTTGCATGGGTGGGGACGGTTTTGTGTGTTGCGTGGGTGGGGGCGGTTTTGTGTGTTGCATGGGTGGGGACGGTTTTGTGTGTTGCGTGGGTGGGGGCGGTTTTGTGTGTTGCATGGGTGGGGGCGGTTTTGTGTGTTGCATGGTTGGGGACGGTTTTGTGTGTTGCATGGGTGGGGACGGTTTTGTGTGTTGCGTGGGTGGGGGCGGTTTTGTGTGTTGCGTGGGTGGGGACAGTTTTGTGTGTTGCATGGGTGGGGGCGGTTTTGTGTGTTGCATGGGTGGGGGCGGTTTTGTGTGTTGCTCGTTTGTACGTTCATGACAACGTTGCACAATGGATCAATATAACAGTGCCAACACCAAGGATAAAACTACGACGTTATGCCCGAGCGCCTGTAAATAAGGGAACTTTACATGATTTCAGATTCCAATTGTTCCTATGGTATATTCGTCTTTCCGTCACTTCTACAACGAGCATGAAACTGACAAGAAATACTTCAACGAAGGTATAGTATTTATGATAACATGTTCAGCTCATTAGCCTCATCTTATTGAGCGTAACTAACTATAATTACATATAATTTCAAGTGTGTAAACCCCAACTCCCACCCTTTAACATAACACAATTGTTACCTTCAGTGACATTAATCAGTATTACAGTGCTTTGCGAAATAAGACCCTGATGCATAATTGTTCATAAGTATCAATAATTGGTTAGAGTGCAAGTATGACGACTTCATAAAGTTCTGACCCATATGCCATAATCGTTCCTAAAACATACTGCGTACTGTATTTGCCAAATGTTAGTTTCATGTACCTAACCATTGTAATGTAAGTGTATAAATGTATAATTTGTGAAAAATATGTGTATGTCAACTTGTTATCAATTGAACTGTTACAATGAATTGTAATGATGGAGATTACAAAATAAAAAAAAGGTTTTAAAGAAATAAATTGTAACAGTAATTTAATTAATTATTTCTTTTAAAGTTTAAAAAAAATCAATCTCCACCATTACAATATATATATATATATGTTAGATTCTTGTAGCCCATAATGGGTTCTTCTCCCCGCAGTCATATATTGAACGTGCTAGCTGTACCCTCTTTGATTGCAGGTAAGGTTATCATGACCTGCTTACCGCCTGTACCTACAGAAGGTCTGACCACAGACGATGTGAACCAGCTAACAGAACGGGTCAGGG